>OZ024822.1:124909356-125448010 GCA_964016985.1 Anodontia alba | reverse complement strand
GGGTAGGTAACTTGGAGGCAGATTTTCAACAAGTTCCACCTGTTCATTTTTTCTGAATTTTTCACAATATTGTTGTGAAACATCAATAATTCAAATTTAGCAAAAAAAAGTAAAACATGTTTTCCTAGACAAAAATTCCAAAAAATCACTTAACTATAGAAATTGCATAGGTCAGACCAATGTTTGGCCGTAGATTTAATATTAGGATTTTTTTTTAGAACAAAACATAGAAACGGAAAAGACAAATGATAAGGTATGGTCAACCAGACCAAAATATTTTCATTTGAAATAAAACTCCAAGCAAAAAACATCTTTCCGAGTTATGCCGAAAGGACAGTAGAACCACTACCTTAGAGCGGTCTGTAGTTAACTCTTATCATGCTGAATAAATGAAGATGCCACGGCCATTTCCAATTTTTAGCCAATCAGATAATTGATCTAGGTTGTTGATACAAATTCACGTACTTAATGGCAAACAGTGCAGATCCAGATCAGTTGGCTTCTTCAGAAGCCTACTGATCTGGATCTACACTGTTTGCAAAGGCAGGGTATATCCGGGCTCAGCAGGACCAGGGTTAAGACGACCCAGGGAAAGCCATAAACACGTAACAAAGTCCTCCTAAGCACCAGATAAGGCGGAATGAAATGCCATTACACAGAACTTCATCGAAAACAAAAACAAAAAAGAAATGCTGTAAAAATCCAGCCTTGGAAAGGTAAACAAGAAACTGTTAGTAGGGGTAGGGAAGGCTTAAACTTTGCTTTTAGGCGCTCAGTCCTCGTCCTTAATGTAGATACAGTTCCTGCCGTACAAAGATTGTAAGTATTAGATAATGTTTGAAGCTTTTAATCTCTGTATTGGGAGAACCGTCTAAAGGTCATCGAAATAAGTCTACTACTTATTTTTTATAATAGTTGTATATATTGTAAATAATGCAGTAGTTATATGTGTGTATGTATATGTATGTATATATATATATATATATATATATATATATATATATATATATATATATATATATATATATATATATATATATATGTGTATGCATGTATGTATGTGTGTATATGTGTTTGTATGTGTGTATATATATATATATATATATATATATATATATATATATATATATATATATATATATATATATATATATATATATATATATATATATGTGTGTGTGTGTGTATATATTATGTATATATGTATATGTATATATGTAAATATATATATATATATATATATATATATATATATATCTTTTTTTTTAGCTAAGCGGACCATATGGTAGATAAGTATTTGTATGCTTAATATGTTATCCTCTTTAAATAAAGACATTATTATTATATTATTATTATTATTATTATTATACCACCTGAGTAAGCAAAAATAACACGATTTACACTGGGAATACACTGGGAATAGGGTGCGAATCAAGAAACTGATTGAAGCGGTACAATCAATCAAAGTAAACAGAGTTTCTGTTCTTTTTTTATAGAAATTATCAAAACTTTTATTTTTGGTCACAGGTAAAAAGTCAATCGCTAAGACGATTTAAATGCACGGTTACATGATCTATTTACGAAAACATTCCTATTCAAATATACTAAAATTTTATCATCAACAATGAAAAAAATCAGATAAAAATTCTGATATTTTTCATTTTTCTGCTCAAAGCATAGATTGTGGGTACTCGTTAGAACCGCCTCGACGAGGCGGTTCTAACGAGTACCACTACGTTTTTGAGCAGAAATATGAAAAATAATGTATACCCCTGTAAACCCCAGTTTTACTATATAAAAGTGGGGTTTTAGGGGGTCAAAATTATATAGTAATGTTTTCGTTATGTGATTGGCTTAACTGTAGCAATTATTTGAGCCGCAACATGAGAGATATATACTTTCAGACATGTGCGTCTAACGAAGACTCAAATCAGCCTGCGCATCCGCGTAGTGTGATCAGTCATACCATAGTGCAGCTTATATTTCGTTTCCTTTGGGCCCATTGGGCCCATTGTGGTATCCTTGAAAATGGAGTTCTGCTCACGTATACGCTAGCAGTGTTGCAAACGTCATTACTGCTTATGACGATTCTCAACAAAACCGAGGCTCCCATTTTCTAGTCTGTGATGAGTTCTTTGTTTCCAAGGGCAATCTTTCTGCGTTTATTTTACTACACTGCAGCTGTTGTTGGTGCCATATAGCGACCGTAGATCGTCTCCCCACACTTCACCATAGTGCAGACTCCCATTTTCTAGTCTATAATGTGTTCTTTGTTCCCGTAGGCAATCTTTTTAATTTTTATTTGTTCTCTGCATAAAGAAACTTTGCATCCTTGACTATCCAGAATGCGCCCAGTGAAGTTTCTGATCAGAATGCGCGAATGCGCAGGCTGATCTGAACCTTTGCAGGGCGCACAGTTCCGTAAGTACTATTCCCACGTTGCTGCCCCTTTTATCAATTCACTCTGTCCCCCAGCGATTTATAGTACCGTATATCCATCTGTAGTGGTTCTCCGATAGAGATCTGTCATAGTGGCGGCTACATCTATGATACTGTTAGCACAATGCACTATCACCATCCTGTATAATAAAATGGAATATTTAATCCATGCCCTGCTTAATAAATTAAGATACCACGCCCACTTCTAATTTTCAGTCAGTTATATTAGTTGATCCATGCTGTTGATACAAAATCACATACTTCATGTCAGACAGTGCAGATCCAGATCAGTTGGCTTCTCCATCATATATTGTGAAAAACAGGGTGTGCACAGGGAAGAACATTTAAGAAAATTAATATAACCATTATGTTCATCCTAGTCCTGCTGAACCCGGATATAGCTTGCCTTTGCAAACAGTGTAGATCCAGATCAATTGGCTTCTGAAGAAGCTAACTGATCTAGAGCTGCACTGTTTGTCATTAAGTATGTGAATTTGATTCCACAACCTGGATCAAGGAATATGATTGGCTGAAAACTGGAGATGGGCGTAGCCTCTAAATTTATTCAGCATGACAAGGGTTAACAGGTCTATGCAATGTGTATGTCCGTTATGAATAGTAAACGCAGGGTTATTCTTCAATTTTAGAAGGGATTTTCAGAATTTTGCAGTTTGAAACCAGCTTTTCAATTTGTTCGTTACGTCTGATATTTTTTTACTGCGTAGATCCTTCTTTATAGGTTTAATAACTAATTTTTTTCTCATTTCTCATAGTATATGGGGAAAATCCCTCTTACTTTCTGTAAAGCTCTTCTGATGAGTACCCACATCATACGTATGTTTTCGTGGAGAAATGAGAAAAATATTTCTGGCTAAACTGATTAATCTAAAACAATGGCTAAAGAGATATACATGTGGTCCAACAAAACAAAATCGCCATCTATTCAATGTGCTTATGAAAGCCAATACAATAATTAAACGGCGTTAGGACAGAAATATTGGCAGCATCGTTAGATTATCCTATCGCTTTATTTGGAAGACGTAAACTTGCGGTTTTTTTTTGTTTTTTTTTTTTCGTTTTTTTTTTTTTTTTTTTTTTTTGACAGTTTACATTTACATGAATTAATGGAATACATTTAGAGTGGTTTCTTATGCAACGTTAGTTTTAATTCAACTATCGGCTTAAAAGTAAATATACTGATGTTTTCCCGAAGTAAATATGTCTTTGAATTATGCAGAAATCGATGTGGCCAAGATTTCAATAAGTTCTCCTTGTTCGTTTGTGAAAATTCTGTCAATGTTGTTGTGAGACGGATATAATTGAAAATCACCCATGGAAATAAAACAGGGTTTGGTTACTAATTTTCTTTAGTCATTTTACTGCAATAGTTTTAATTGTATACGCCAGACTAATTTTTAGCCTAAATTTGAATTTTAAAGTCAAAATTTGAAAGCGTCATAGAGAGAAAGAACAGACGACTGGTTTCTTATTAGATTCCCTCCATCAAACTGAATGTTTTCGTTTGGAATAAAACACTAAACAAAAACGCGTCTTTCAAATTGATGTCGAAAAGAGAGTTCCCATGGAACAGCTCGATTTCAATTTGTTTGCTTACCGCCCAGTACAAACTGACGAGAAACTAACGGTGTCGTCCTTGACATCTGCAGTTAGGTCTATTGATGGTGTAATATCTTCAAAGTTTACGTTGTCACTAGATCCTGTATAAAATAAGACAAATGCTATAGGTAATTCTGTCACATGTTATCAATAATGGTAAGTCTGTATATTTTACATTCTGCTTAGTAGCATCGTTATTCGTGATTGATTTACCCGAACTATAGGGACATCCTTACTCCTTTCTATTATTGTCTTAAACTTTCAACAAGCCCATTTTCTTATCAGTCAATGTATCTAAAACTGCTGGATGAGTGGCAAACAGTGTCGACACAGATCAGACGCCACATTCTGTGGCGTCTGATCTGTGTCTACACTGTTTGCTCAGGCTTGTCTTTCCAAATTCTTAGGGTAATTACAGAATTTAGTTTTAACGTACTTCCATCCATTGATGTGGACAACCTCTGTGTTCTGCAAATTCCGAATGCCGCGTACGTGCTTGCGCGCGTGTGTTTGTTAACTTCCAGACCAGACTTCGGCTGTGCAATTTGATCTGCGCATTCGTTGTTCATACCTGCAACACTGCCCAATATGATATATAGTATATTGGTCATCAGCAGTTACGTTGATGATTTTTTCGTCGTGTTAGAAAATTGGAGTCTGGTAAAAATAGCCCTTTTGATAGCCCTTAACCTGATAGATTAAAGACGTCTATTATCAAAAGGAGCATTGCCATAATTAAAGCTTGATACAGGGGCTACTTTACATGTAACGACCTTCACTGTTTTCAAACTGATTTTCCCAATCAATCAGTCAGTCAGATTTTTGACGTAGCCGGGCGACAGAGTCACATAGGGGCTACGCCCGAATATACATCTGGATTAGTTTCACCTGGACTCCTGGATTTGCTTGAAACGGGTCTAGTTATAATTTCCAACTATTTTTTTTTTTTTTTTTTTACTGGGCAGGCATAGTCCTCTAAGCGGTTAACCAGTAGGTTTGTTTTTTTTTCGTCCACCTCCGGCATTGCTGCCTCCGGTGAAGGTGTGTTTATCCGTCCACCTCCGGCATTGCTGCCTCCGGTGAAGGTTTGTTTAACCGTCCACCTCCGGCATTGCTGCCTCCGGTGAAGGTTTGTTTATCCGTCCACCTCCGGCATTGCTGCCTCCGGTGAAGGTGTGTTTATTTGTCCACCTCCGGTATTGCTGCCTCCGGTGAAAGTGTGTTTATCCGTCCACCTCCGGCATTGCTGCCTCCGGTGAAGGATAATACGTACATCCAACGTGGCAGTTGGATTTTTAACGCTGCCAGGAAACTGAGTCACATAGAGGCACACCCGGTCACCTCGCCCGGACACCGTGCGTGTAAATAGTCGTTCAGGTAATTGTCCCAGACTGCTGTTTTGATAATTATAGTGTCCGTAAAATTAATTTGAATAAGTGTTCTGATACTCTAAGTCTCACGAAAATAGTTTACTGAAGTTCTGAAGAATCTGCATATTCACTGTGAAAGAAATATACATGCTTATCATAAAAATGCATAAAAAATATACCAAACACCTTTTAAAGTAATTAGATTATAATCACTGGTTAACTGACATTTTACCTTCCTTGACCTAACTGGGCTATGTAGCCTAACTAGAATACTTTATTCCGCAGAAGTAATTTATAGCAAACAAGGGACAGCTTAATTTCATTTAGAAATAGTATTTTCAGACATTAAAAAGTAAGGTTATATCAAAATTAACTGCGGTATCAACCTTTAAAAAATTGCTGAAGAAAATGGTCGATATTCTATGCAGAAGATAACTGATAGAGCTGGTATTTCAAAAGACAATGTAAAAGAAATTTTGTTGAATCGTCCAGGGCTTAGAAAGATTTGTGCTCGTTTGGTTCACGCATCATGGCAGAAGCTCGAAACTCTACGAGAATGAAGTGTGTCAAACATATGGCAATCGAAACTTTCTATTCTGCTAACGGATGATGAAACATGGGTTTGTATGTTTGAGCCACCACAAAGGACAGACAATAAGCAATGGAAAGCAAAAACCTAAAGGTGTCCAGTAGTTGCAAAGATAACTAGAAGTGCCGAAAAATAACTACAGCCGAACACCAATAGCTCGAACACCGATGGCTCGTTTACCATGACTAATTCGAACTCTTTTTTGAGCCACTACGAAATTCATACGATAGCTCAAGAAAACAAATATTTTGGGATTTTTTTATTTTATCAAGCAGTTGTACGTTGTGTGTACTTATTAGAATCGCCTCATCGAGGCGATTCTGATAAGTACACCCAACATACAATTATTGTGTAGAAAATCGAAAAAAAAATCTAAATTATCGCTATTTTCTTCCTGACCTGGCACCATGATTTACCCTCAACGGCTCGAACCACCCATGCCTCGAACAATTTTCTATGGTCCCAAAGATGTTCGAACCACTGAAGTTCGACTTTCTGTGGTCCCAAAGATGTTCGAGCCACTGAAGTTCGACTGTATATATAATTTTCTTTAACTCTTATGGACGAATGTTACAAGCTCCAACACCAAGTGGTTAGTCATTACGGGGCACTTTTATAAACATTTTGTGTTGAAAAAAGTAAAACAATTCTATCAGAAAAAAAGCGCCCAAAAACTGGATGGGAGGTGTATATCTTCTTTATGACAATGCAGCAGCTCACATAAGTCATGAAGTGGTAGACTTTTTCGATCAAGAAGAATTGTGTTAGATCATCCACCTAATCTAAGTCCCTGTGACTTGTTCTATTTCCTGAGTTGAAGATAATGTTGTCTGGACGGAAATTTAACTCTTAACGTGCAACATATCAGTGTCTGAGACAGGTACCAAGGGATTTTTCTGGACGGGATATCAAGATTACAAAAGTGTGTTTGTAAAAGGGGTTTACTTTGAATTGTAAGAATAAAATTAACTTGTCTGAAGGTGTCACTTCTTGATTTAATTTATCAGTGACAGAACGTTTTGGACGGTCCTCATATTCAGTACCAAAATGTCATGCAAAATACAAATTAAGTTTAGTATCAGATCAAAAATATAATATTGGGATTATCTTATTATGTCGAATGGCCTGATATTCCAAGCTAAGCGTTTTCAAATTATCCAAATGTACGAGAAGCAAACATCTACAAGACTTCCGTTTTAGCCGCAATGTCAGGAAACGTACCTTCTAATATGTGCGCTCAACGAAGACTCAAATCAACCTGTGATTCCGCACAGTCTGATCAGATTCTTCGCCGTCCGCATTAAGAAATTTTGCATCCTTGGCTATTCAAAATGCGTCCAGTGAAGATTCTGATCAGACTGCGCAAATGCGCAGGCTGATCTAAATCTTCACTGGGCGCACATTTCATGAAGGTACGTTTTCTTGCGTTTCGGCGCATTTAGTCTTGATACTTGAATCAATGCAGAGAAGCAGTCCAATACTGTCAGTGAAGATTCCAATGTTTAAGTGGCGCTATATTATTGTGTATCTTATACATCTTTATCCTAAATATACGGACACCTTGTCTGCTAATCATATTTCTTCTAAAATTTGAATAAGTCCCTTTTACAACCGGTTGATGTGTCTGAATTGATTCTGAATAAAAGAACTCTTGAGACTAACGAACACGCACACACAAACACACACACAAACAAACAAACACACACACACACACACACACACACAAACACACACAATTGAAAATAGCTGAAGCGTCGGAGATTCTGAGCCATACTAGTTAGTTTCGGCTAATAATGCCTCATCAGTGACATAAATTACTGCTTGATGAGTGGCAAACAGTGTAGAGCATGATCAGACCCACTGAGCCGTCTCATCAGGATCTACACTGTTTGCCATTCTGTTTTTGATTTTAAAATGAAACCCCTATTTGCACCAGTGGACATGTCCAAATTAAAGGATAGAAGAGTCCACATCCGTCTCATCAGGATCTACACTGTTTGCTATGTTTTATTTTTTGAAAATGAAACCCCTATTTGTATCAGTGTCCAAAGTAAAGGATAGAAGAGTCCACATCAGAAATTCAGGGATGAAAGGGTTAAAAACCACAGAATTTATGGTAGTTATTGATTAACAGATTTAAGCCGAGTGGACTCTTCTACCTTAACTCTTTGGATCGGTCCATTTCCAATTTACGGGGTGTCTGGTCAGTTTTTATTATTACCATGTTTTATACAAATTCCTGTATTTAATTCAGACAGCGTAGACCCTGATCAGACACACTGTTTGCCAATGTCCCTTTTGTTGGATGCTAGGTAATGCTCATTTCGCTGAGACGGCACTCTTTCCTTGACGCTGTGAGGTCAAACAAGCACCGATTCCTACTAAAGACATTGGAAATGATATAAGCTGCTCTTTCACTTGACTTAGCATGATTGATCCTGTGTCAGGATATGACTGGGTAGATACTGGGAAGTGATACTTGTAATTCCGAGGTAGTAGTAATATAGCGTAAGTATTGACGTGATGTAACTAGATGATTATTGAAATCGACATTAAACCACACAAACAGACACCTCAAGGAATAATTTTAAGCGATTGCCTTCCTATAGGTCTTAAATTGTCCAGAAGTAGTGAAATATGTGTAATAACGCTCAGTTTGCGATCTGCGATTTCTGCATATAATTGGCGTGCTCAGGGAAAGCAACGGAAGACCCGATCTAGACTTCTGACAATGTCCAAAAATTATTCTCATTAACTAGAATAAATAATGTGCGAATCGAGAAACTAGTTGTAATACGTTCAATCAAATCATCCAAAAATGAATTAATTTTTAGCGCAGGCTCTGATCAGACGCCGCATTCTTACTCATACCTGTCTTCTAAAATACTTATAGGTAATACAGAAATTTAAGGACAAGTTTGTAGGGAACTAGAGTCTGTAGACTGGTACAGATATCTATGCAAACAGTGTAGAGCCAGATGAGACGGCTCATCATGTTTGCCTTCTTCTTGATGATTATTGATTGACCTCCTGTTTACAAAGAATGGACATGGCAAGATTCAAAGAGGGAAGAGTCCATTTGAGTTTAGAGATGAAAGGGTTAAGCTGTCAGGGCCCGATTCTTCAAAGCATCGTTAGCGTAACGAGCTCGTTAATGACAAACTCGTTAACTGTTGTAGCTGAAATATTTTCAAATACATTGATATTTTTGCTGCAAAAATGTGAGTACCTTTTGCATTGCAAAAGCTACCCTCATTTTTTTCAGCAAAAAAATATCAATGTATTTGCCATATTTCAAGATAGAAATTTTAACGTCACGTTAGCTAAAAACCCATTTAACCCATTTATGCCTAACGTCCCATAAACGGGACTTTGGAAAACAGTGTAGACCCAGAGCAGACGCCGCAGAACGCGGCGTCTGATCAGGGTCTACAGTGTTTGCAGAATATGCAGCCATTTCTATAAAACATGGTAATAACATCACGAAAACACGCCTATATCGTTTTGACCACCTTAAACCCCACTTTTATATAGTAAAACTGGGGTTTACAGGGGTATACATTAATTTTGTTATTCCTGCTCAAAAACCATGATTGTGAGTACTCGTTAGAACCGCCTCGCCTCGCCGAGTACCCGCAATCTATGTTTTGAGCAGATATATGAAATATATCAGATTTTTTTATCTGAAAATTTTCAGTTTTAGGAGGTGAAATTTTCTGTATATTTGAATAGGCGTGTTTTCGTAATGAAAAAGTACCAGACACCCATTCTATTAGAAATGGACCGGTGTAAAGAGTTACGGTAGAACAGTCCACTCGGTATAAATGGGTTAAGTTTTGAACAACTAAAGCAAAAACGAACCTGTTAGGCTGAAAAGAATTCTCAACTTCTGGACGTCCACTTTGCCATCACCGCGGCTGGGTATAGGTATTTTATGTATTAAGGGTTTATGGAATTTCCTCCGGACTGGTTCTGTAATTATAACTGGCGAGATCGCTGAGCCTTTGCCTAGATATTCGTCCACTAGAGCGGTGTCCACGTTAATTATCTGCAAAATATATTTGAGCTAGCGCCTGACAAAACCAACAAAACGGACTGTGCGCCCAGCGAAGACTCAGATCAGCCTGGGCATTCGCCCAGTCTGATCAGAGTCTTCGCTGTCCGCATGAAGAAAGGTTGGGTCCTTAGCTACCCACTGAGCGCACCGCGAACACTCTGTTCAGACTGGGCGGATGCCCAGGCTGATCTGAGTCTTCACTGGGCGCACATACCATTTTGTTGGTTTTGTCATGCGCTGGCTCATTTATGAGCTAAAACGAGCAAAATGCACCTGATGACGTTGTACGCCCAACGAAGACTCAGATCAGCATGCCCATTCGTGCAGTATTGTCTGAGTGTTTGCTAGGCGCATTTTGGAAAACCAAGGACAAAAGACTTCTATGAGCATCGATAACCGATCAGATTGAGAGGATGTGCAGGTGACTGATCTAAGTTTTCGCTGGGTACACATATCATAAGATACATTCTCTTACGTTGCGGTTTATATGTCGAACCATTGGGAAACAGTGCTGCCGATTAATTTAATCCTTGTCCTGCTGAACTCGGATATGTACTGTCCTTGCAAACCGTGTAGATCCAGATCAGTTGGCTTCTAAGAAGCCAGTTGATTTGGATCTGCACTGTTTACCATTCAGTATGTGAATTTATATCAACAATCTGGAGCAAGTAATCTGATTGACTGAGAATTTGAAATTTTTGACATTTTAATTCATTCAGCAGGGCAAGGGTTAATTAAATATTGGTTCTAAAAGGAACGATCTTTGAAAGCAGTGAATACAGAGAGAGAGAGAGAGAGAGAGAGAGAGAGAGAGAGAGAGAGAGAGAGAGAGAGAGAGAGAGAGAGAGAGAGAGAGAGTCCAGTACAATAAATTTGGTATAGTTTTACTTTGTAAATAAAACTCCATGCTTCCGAGTGGAAATTGTAAAGAGACTTCAGAACAAAGAACTGAATTTGAAGTGAATAATTGGAAAATAAAAATTCATGAAAGCGCCTCAACTGTGTTATGAAGATAAATCATGTTTTGGCCTGTAATTAAATTTGCTATTTTTTGCAACTTGAAAAATAAAGCAACTGTCCTTTTTTTATCGATCCTGTAGTATTCCGCGAGTTACGTTTGGTTTTATATTTCAAATGTTCTTCTTATATACATCAATATCTAGAGGTGGTTATTGCGTAAACACCCATTTCGGAAAATAGATTCAGAATATTCATGTTTACATTCTTCTGAAGCCCGTTGCTTAAAATAGTAAAGACGGTGTCCAGGAAGAGAAACAATAACAGAATAGTCTATCAGTGACACTAAAAAGAAGAATAAATAATTTATGACTGACAGCACATAGTCGTACGTTACAAACCAATGAAATGATATCAGCCGGCTCCCTCTTCCGCAGCAAGGTGATCACAATTCCAAACAGGAACCACCAAACACAACAATAAAACAACAAACAAAACATGAACAAGAGCCCGCAGGGGCAATATGAAAACACGCCCGTTCAAATGTATTGAAAATTTCACCACTAAAGACTGAAAATTTTCAGATAAAAATTCTGATATTTTTCATATTTCTGCTCAGATTGTGGTAGTCATTAGAACCGCCTCGGCAAGGCGGTTCCAACAAGTACCCACAAGCAGAAATAAGAAAACACATTTTAAGCTTACACATTCTGGGCCCAGTTGTTCAAAACTTAAGTTTTTAGCTATCGTGAAGTTAAAATTTCTATCTTGTAATATGGCAAATATATTGATACTTTTGCTTAAAAATGTGAGTAGCTTTTGCATTGTAAAAGCACTCACATTTTTGCATGTGCGCCCAGCGAAAGCACTTACATTTTTGTAGTATTATTCTTATTTTTTTTACAGAAAATAAGACTAGACATTTTATTCATTTGAGAGAAATGGCAAGTCTTATTTCTGCGAAAAATAAAAAAAAAATGAGTTTAGATCTTGTCTGCCTTTATATTTATAGTCAGCTGGCTAAAGGTCAAGCTTTCAGCTTCCGGGACTTATATCGCCTCCTAAAGCACCAGCTATATGTACATGAGCAGCATATGATATTCTAAAATATAATAAATTATTAATCAACTAAGTAATTATTGTTCTGAAATGTGCTAAACCGTCTGCATCATATCACTCCAATGTTTGGTATGATTTTTATATCTATCTATCTATTCAGATTTTTAACGCTACCAGGCAACTGAGTCACATAGAGGCAGCGCCGGAAGCTTATATGTTTTCTGACCCGGGCTTTATACGAGGGCCTATACAAGGATCTAGGGGATAAAAACCAAAGCATTCAGGAGGGCTTATATTTTCGGTATTAACCGGGTCAATATTTTACAGTATTAACCAGTCGGTGGGGTTTAATTGACTTTCAACACTTCAAAAGTTGAAAACAAAAAGATGATCAATAAAAATGTCATGAAATAGATGTTTTCATATTGACCCTGTTACAGATCCTCGGCCAGTCGTATTGGCCTTCGGATGACTGTATTGGCCCGAGGCGAAGCCGAGGGCCAATACAGCAATCCCCTGGCAAATACGACAGCCCTCGGACCTGTAATAGGGTATGTAAACATCCATTTAACATTCCAGTATTAATAAGGCTTGATATGCCATGCAAGTCGTCTGTATGCAAGGCAGATGAGTCTCGCGAAATTTTCTGAAAAACAATGTCAATAATGGTAAGCCTTTGCTATCAGCATATGGGAAATTGACGTTCGCAGAGTGGGCTTCAAATGCATTTTAAAGCCAGAAAAAAAATATCTTCTAACATTTGCGATATGCTCATATTTAGATGATCGAGCGCATGCATACAGTCTCATCTGGAAAATTTGTCATCTTTTGAAATATTCAACAGCATCCTATAATACTGTAAACGGACAGCGAAGGCCCTGATCAGACTGCGCATATGCGCAGTCTGATCAGGGCCTTCTCTGTCCGCATGTGCCCTGCAGGCGCATTTTCGCCTAGCGGTCCTATTGATCTCGAATTTCGCTGAAATCTAAGGAATCCAAGGAACCCGTTCTCAAAACGTGTCTAATTTATTATTCGTGATTGCAGTTGCTGGATTAGGCATCGGTATTCCATGAAACGCAATTCGATATTGAATCAGAGAAATGTTGCATTAATTGGAAACAATGCTTTTCAGTTATTTGAATCGATTGTAAATGCAAATGGCTTCAGCACTGAGCATCGGAACAACTAGTGAGATTCCCAAGAGCCCAAGCAAAAAACATAAATAACTCTTGATATTTAAATAAATGATCCCCAACGTCACGAAACGTACATGCCGACATGTGACCCAGGGAAGATTCAGATCAGCCTGCGCATTCGCGCAGTCTGATCAGAATCTTCACTAGGCGCTTTTTGGATAGATAAGGATGCAAAAATTCGTCATGCGGACAACGAAGACTCTGATCAGATTGCGCGCATGCGCAGGCTGATTTAAGTATTCATTGGGCACTGTTCCCAGAAAGTACGTTTGCTCACGTGGCGGCCCAAATAACTCCTGGGCCCATTTGTTCAAAACTAACGATGTCGTTAGGTAACGTATTGGTAAAATTTTGATCATTCAATATGGCATATAGGCTAAAATTTTTTGTATTAAAAATGTGAGTAGCTTTTGCATTTGCAAAAGCTACACATTATTTTCAGCAAAAATACCTGTGTATTAGGAATTGTACATACTACAACAGATATCATTTTGACCACTAACAAACTTGCTAAGCTAACGATGCTTTGAACAACTGGACCCTGCTATTTGAATAAATATTTGTTTGTGTTGAGGTTTTACGGCCCTGGCAAACTTGAATAAATATTAAATGTGAACCTATGCAATGCATAAGTGATAGTTGAATTGCGTGTGAAGGACCAGGGCGCAGTTTCACGATCATTCCTTAGAGGTAAGGCGTACCTTAACTGAGGACCTCCCAGGTTCTGGGGAACAGGGGAATGATGTCATTTATTTCAGGGGAACAGGAGAACACAAGTCTAAAAATGAAGGGAATAGGAGAACAAAGGTAATTTCGGGGAGCAGGGAACAAGGAAAACTTCAAAAATATTTCAGGGGAACAAAGGAACAGGTACCATTTCCCACTTCCAACCCCCTTCCCCCCCCCCCCAATCCCTCCCCATTCCCCCCCCCCCCCCCCCCCCACACACACACACACACAACCTTAATGAGACTAAATGAATAATTTAGTGTAAGTCAAGTAGACGTGATCGAAATGTATAATTTTGTTTCATCGCTGAAAATCATTTTTATGTGGAAATGCAAAACTACTTTGCAAATCTCAGTCCTTGAAGTTAAGGTCGAACCTTAACTTAAGGAATGATTCTGAAACTGGGCCCAAATAAAGATGTGCAACTGCGTCAGAGCATGCTGGGAACGCTTATGAAAAAAAAATAAAGTTCCAGAGATTGTCAGCGCGAACTGTATATGCCTTGGCCATACTGAGCATATGTGCAGATAATTTTTCATGCCGCATCTCAAATATACGCCGGGGCATAACATTTCCAATAAGATTGCATGTGCGCCCAGCGAAGACTCAGATCAGCCTGCGCATCCGCGCAGTCTGATCAGAGTCTTCGCTGTCCGCTGAAGAAGCTTTTGATCATTGGTTACCTACAGTGTGCCCTTTGAAGACTCTTATCAGACTGTACGGATACGCAGGCTGATCTGAGTCTTCGCTGGGCGCACGTGCAGTCTTGTAGGAAACGCTGTGCCTCGGCTCATATTAGAACTCCATGCTCGGAAAGGTTTTCTTCGAGCATACGCATTCGCCTAGTCGCACCAGCAGCAAACTTGTCCTCTGCTGTCCTTTCGACATCACGTTTTTTGCTTAGCTTTTATTTCAAACAAAACTATTTTATACTGATTGATCATATCTTATCAGAAACCATTTATCTTTTCTGTTTCTGTGTTTTGTTCTCAGATATTTATCCTAAAAGTAAAATTACGGCCAAAAATTGGTTCGACCTATGCACTTTCTATAGTAAAGTGATTGTTTTGGAGTTTGTGACTAGAAATATTTTTTTTTAATTTTCTTTGTTGGTTTTTAATTATTGATGTTTCACAACAATACTGTGAAAATTTCAGGAAAAAAATCTGCCTCGAAGTTACCATCCCTACAGATTTCTGCTGAATTTGCAGCCATTTTTAACTATGGGACAAATTTAAAATATTTGAATTTTTAAAAGCCAATCACTAGAATTACATTTTTTGTACATAGGTAGTTACAACAAATGGTTTTGTATTAAATCGTGACAAAAATTTGCAAATTTACATCTTTGATGCCAAGCGCAACCAAAAAAAATAAAGCGACTCAGTCAAAAGCACAGTAGTGGGACAGTGAAATCCAAAGTACAGTCGACTCTCGTTATCTCGAATTCCAAGGGACTCACTGAAATACTTCGAGATATCCGTACCTCGACATATCAGAGTTGAGAGAGTGAGGAAACCAATAAATTGAACAATCATATTTAACAAATAAATGTGTAATTTGACTTCTGAAGTTAGAAATATATATAAAAAATAATGTGGAAAAGAGGAGAAATTGCTCCTTAGGAGCAATTTCTCCTGTTTTCCACATTATTTTGTTACCTGTTGTCATAGTTTCATGTTAAAACAGGGACCAGATTTTCACTTCGAGATAAGCGGTAATTCGAAATAAGCGAGTTCGAGATAACGAGGTTCGACTGTACTATGTTTACCCTAATTTGAACAGACAGGCCTGAGCTAGACCAACACCGCATCCAGCATTTAGACACATCACCAGGCTTATCTGTCCGAATCAAATGGGTAAGTACGGTAGTAATTTATTTATTTATCTGTTATATTTTTTCTTCTGCACCCACCATAGGTTATAGTTATCGCCAAACGAGGTTATCCTAAAGCATACAGTGAGAAAAAAAAATGGAATACCGAATACACATGTACCTAAATATTTGAACAGAAAGGCCCATGTAAACTGTGTAGAAGCCATAACTCATCTAGCAGTTTTAGACACAACACAAGGCTCGATCGTTAGGGCAAATACGGTATCAATTTATTTATTTTAAAATTAGTTATTCACCCAAAACATAGGTTGTGATACTCATTTATATCACATTTACCACAACGTATATTTCTGTGAAGAAATTAAAAAAAAAAAAATACACGACCATTTTCATCTGAAAAATATTGTGTTGCCACAACCTCTGGCTGCAAAACTGGACACATCATGTTTTACTATGTTAAAGTATATAGACATGTAAACTTACCTGTGTGGATACTGGAATAAAGTTCATCTGAAGCTGTAATGCTCCTTCTGGAATCTCACATGTTATAGCAGGGTTCACTGTTGACCGAAGCAGTCCACCAGAGGAATCAACGAACCTTACAGACTGTATATCCTTTTCGTCGGCCATCTTTTAATAGATAGAGGTTAACCACTATACAGATAGTTCTATAGAGCTATACAGATAGTTGTATGAACTATACAGATAATTGTATGAACTATACAGATAGTTGTGTAACTATACAGATAGTTGTATGAACTATACAGATAGTTGTGTAACTATACAGATAGTGCAATAATGTTAAACAGATAGTTGTTTGGACTATGCAGGTAGTTGTGTGAACTATACAGATAGTTGTGTGAACTATACAGATAGCTGTGTAGCTATACAGGTAGTGCTACAGTATTATATAGATAGTTGTATGAAATATACAGATAGTTGTATGAAACATTTACTTCTGAAAGTGAAGCGATTAAAGGGGAAATGATACATTTTCAAGGGAGACAACTGTCAACATTATTTTGCTCTCTTCTGAAAAGGGGTCTACACTACAAGGAAAGAATTTGCTCCCCTTGGGAGCAAATTCTTTTCTTTTAGAGATGACCCTTTTCAGAGGGAGCTTGGTGTGCAGAAAGGCAAACAGGAAGTCACAAAAGTTGTCTCCCTTGTTAAAAATGTAGAAAATCTACCAAGTGTATCCAGTCCCCTTCAGCATTTATAAGTACTCAAAAGTTTGCAGCCAAATCAGTGGAAGCTGGGTTGTTATTCAAGACGGTTTGGCACATGTTCTATGAACCAAGTCTGCGTGCAATCCTTTATGTGGAAAACGTTTTGGCATTTTAAACATTTAACAAGTCCGTATGTATTCCTGTAAAGTTCTCTTGTCACTTTTCACAAGGTATGGAGTTATTCCGAACAAACCACTATGTATTTCACGTTTAATATGTGCATTAGTTCCTACTTGCGGCCACTGTAACCTGAAGAAAAGGAAACAAATATCATAAAAGCCTTAATATTATATTATATACTGACGACAAAGATTAGATTTCGAGAAAATCCGGATATTAAAAGCCATAAAACAACATATTAACTGGAGTTTTGTTCTGTCTGCGACAGTCTGTCGAAATAAGAGACGAATTTGATGATAGTACCAACTAGATGACTATATTATTCTCCGAAGATAAAGTCAATATTGTCGTTATATCATGCTATAAAATTATCAATTAATAAATCCAGATAAGGCACATTTTCTAACCAAAAAAGTATTGATATTTTTTCTTATTTTTGCATGAAAAAAAAAAACTTATGTTGACGGTACACATTAGGAGCGCTTCTAAAGCGTACCCACAACATAGTTTTTGTTGACATCACGAAAAAATGCCTATATAATTTTGACCCCTTTAAACCCCACTTTTATATAGGAAAACTGGGGTTTACAGGGTATACATTATTTTTCGTAGTTCTGCTCAAAAACATAGATTATGGGTACTCGTTAGAATCGCCTCGTCGATGTTTTGAACAGAAATATGAAAAATATCAGAATTTTTTATCTGAAAATTTTCCTTTTTTCGGTGGTGAAATTTTCAGTATATTTGAATAGGCATGTTTTCGTAATGAGAAATGGGAAAGCACCGAGGCGCTTCTGTTGTGCCTACACATTAGAAGCGCCTTGCTGAGGAGCTTCCACTGGGTACCCACAACATCTGTTTTCCATGAGATTCTTCTAATGAGTGCCCACAACAAATGTTTTAGTGAGATTTGGAGGTAAGGTGCCCGAGTATTGACTCTAGTCCTGCTAAACCCGGCTATACCCTGCCTTTGCAAACAGTGTAGATCCAGATCAATTGGCTTCTGAAGAAGCCAACTGATCTGGATCTGCACTGTTTACCATTCAGTATGTGAATTTATATCAACAACCTTGATCAAGTAATCTGATTGCCTGACAATTAGAAATCGGTGTGGCTTCTTAATTTATTCAGCAGGACAAGGGTTAAGAGTGAATAAGGTAAGCGACTTCGTTATCGTTTCCACAGTTATATAAGACAATATGCGACTAAGAAGAGCTCTCTCTTGAATACAAATACGCTGGATACTTCTACAGGAATTTAAGAGGAACAGAATCAATATCAGGGTAGGCAACTCTATCAAAAAGTTTTGACCTCCCATTTAAAAAGTAGGTCTACTCTAATAGGGAAAAATGTTCCCTCTTTAGAAACAAGTTCAATCCTTTTAGAGTAGACCCCTTTTTGGAAGGGTCTTTGTGTGCAGGAAAGCAAACAAGAAGTCACAAAAATTGTCTCCCTTGAAATATTTCCTGAAAATCTACCATGTCTATCACGTCCTCTTAAATGAAAAACAAATCGAGAAAAAAAAACTTTATTATACAGTCGACTCTCGTTATCTCGAATTCCAAGGAACTCTTCTAAACACTTCGAGATAGCCGTACCTCGACATATCAGATTTTCGAAATTGAGGAAAAAAATAATTCGAACAACCACATTTAACAAATTTATATGTAATTGGACTTGACGTTAGAGATAATCGAAAATACTGTTGAAAAGAGGAGAAATTGCTCCTTAGGAGCAATTTCTCCTCTTTTCCACACTATTTTTACTTGTTAGATTTTCATGTTTAGGCAGGGACAAGATTTTCACTTCGAGATAAGCGGTTATTCGAGATAAGCGAGTTCGAGATAACGAGCGTCAACTGTATATGCAACACAACGAAGGTCCAAATCAGCCGTCTGATTAAGTTAAGTTCATTATCCGCTAACAGGATCAATTAATGTTGTAAAATATATTATTGTTGACCAGATAGGCTTTGACCGCCCGCGAATGCGCAGCAAAGCAAGACCTGCGCCTTCCGTCTCCGCAATATGATAAAAAAAAATCTTATTTTTTATATTCTAGAGCAATTATTCCTAGATTCACTCTGCTAGTCACAAGTTGTTGTTTTTTTCTTTTAATCAAAAATCAATTATTTTCTGCTTAAACTGCACTTTCGCTACAACGAGGTCTGATGACATATATTATAATCTATATCTGAACATAAGATGTCAACAGTCAAAGACTCAGTTATATCATAGCGTACGCAACACAGACTGGCAGTGAACCGATCTGGGGAAAACCGCCCTAACACTTAAACGAACATGGAAAGTCCTGATTAGGATGCGCGCCATTGCAGTCTAGTCATAGCCTTCCGTCTTCATATTCACAAGACATGACCTGGAATTTAACTGGCGAACAACAAAGATCCTGATCAGCCTGCGCATGCGCAGGCTGATCTAGATCTTTGATGTTCGCAATGGTTATAAGAATGATTTCCTTTGGCCCTACTAAATTCTAATCCGACGCGTCAGACCGAACAGAATCTATGATTATGAAAGATGCTTCTACAGAGCAATTAATCGATTATTAATCTCGATATTTTCTCGGAACGTCAAACATAAAGCAAGATAAACGCCCTCTCATATGGTCGCTAAATCAAAAGATTATTTATAATGGAAATTTCGCATGCTTTCTCCTACTTTCCCGTTCTTTTTTATTTAAAATTATTTATAATAATGTGGAAATGTGGCTTCGGGGCACATGAGGGCAGCGACAGCTCTGATCAGCATGCGCATTTGCCTTTACTGTCCGTCCGCTTGAAGGTGAAAGGATACTGTTTCAGGGGAGTCAAAAATTAAAAACGGTCTGCCCTAAAAGGAACAAATTTACTCCCAACTGCTCTAAATGGGAAGACTTTGCTTCTCCACGTGAGCAAATTATTTGTTTTTGAGGTAGACCCGTTTGGCATGAAAACAAACACGAAGTAACAACAGTTATCTTCCTTGAAAATATACCAAATACAGTCGACTCTCGTTATCTCGAATTCCAAGGGACCGTATTAAATACTTCGAGATATCCGTACCTCGGCAAATAAGATTTGCAGAATTGAGGAAAAAATTATTCTATATATATGTGTGTGTGTGCGTGCGTGCGTGCGTGCGTGCGTGCGTGCGTGCGTGCGTGCGTGTGTGTGTGTGTGTGTGATTGAAATCTTGAAGATTGAAAATATTGTGGAAAAGAGGAGAAATTGCTCCTTAGGAGCAATTTCTCCTCTTTTTCACAATATTTTTTTACCTGTTGTTAGATGTTGATGTTTAGGCAGGGACCAGATTTCAACTTCGAGATAAGCGGTTACTCGAGATAAGCGAGTTTGAGATAACGAGATTCAACTGTATATATAGTACCTTTAAAATCATTCTGTACTCTAGAATATATCGATGTATATCAGTCGCCCTTAGAAGAATGTGCGGGTTTACTGTCTACCATTAATCTTTGCTGTTTACGTATGATCCTTTTCACGTGTCATGGTTCAATTAATTTCTGTTGATGAAGTCAAATTTAAGAGGATTTTGTTCAAATCAAATCATTTGAAGTTCTTCTAGATCTGATAATTTGATAAAAGAGTGTAATATAAATACCACAGAGACAGCGTTATTTCAGTCAAATCAGGCAAAACCATGTATGTGCGCCAAAACAGCCGTGGCAGGTCCTCATCAGTTTGTGTGTCTACGCGGTCTAAACAGGCATTGGCTGGCCGCCTACATACTGCGAAATGTACTAGATAAAAGCGGACACTCTGATCATTCTTCAAGGGTTTTCGTTTTTCGACTACAGTAACGTTGTTGAGCCTGTGGCGCAATGCTAGCACGTCGATTCCCGCAGGGGCGTTAATGCTGTGTCTTTGAGCTGACGTATAGCTTAAATTAAACGATGCAACCACATACTTTCGGCTTACGTATAGCGTATTAACACATTTATGCCTAACGTCCCATAAAAGAGATATTGACAAACAGTGTTAACCCAGATTAGACGCCGCAAAACGCGGCGTCTGATCAGGGTTTATACTATTTATATTAATTACTGGAGTTTCTGTAAAACCTGCTAATAGTAAAAACTAACCAACACCCCTTCGATTAGAAATGGACCGGTCAAAAGTGTTAATATAGAATAGTCCATTCGGCATAAATGGGTTAATGCATGATGCAACTCTATCCGATGGTGCATACTTCCAGGACAGTGGACGAAATATAAGCCAAAATATTTTCTGTACTCGAGCCATTTTAGCGCCAAGGCAGATAACAAAGGGCGACTTTCAGCTTCAAAGCCGTGAGTGAATGACATTCTTACATATACATAATTACAAATTATTTATCTAAATTAAATCACTATTTTGAAGAAAATCTAATTTTAGGTTTGGCTTTATCTAGATAGTAGATACAGATTAGTGTCAGTTTAATGGTACAAGGAGTGCCTGCCTAACACGTTACACGCATTTCGTTGTGGCGCGTTAATGTATTTTTCCGTGTTTGTGTTTTTTCCTGGAAATCTTTAATAGTTTATGTAAAGTCAAGAAAGAAGCATGCTCTTGAACAGTTGTGTCCTGGACCGCCACCTAGGTTTAAGTTGCTGAAACCGTTTTCTTATCCAATCGTTGGCCATCACCCGAAAGTGAAGTACATGAATGATTTGTTGTGAGATTTAGTAGTTTTGAACGCATCACAAAAACATACCTATATAAAATACCCTGTTTATATATACTGAAAGGAAAAAGAAAGCAGGGTAAATTTTATTCCTAAATTTCATTCAAGTTTAAAAAAGTTTGTTAAATATTTTACTATGATTACAAAACGGTACATGTATGAAACAAAAGTTCCAAATTTCATTGGTTTGTGATCAACAAGTCTCGAGTTATTGAAGTTCATTGGTAGCTACCCCCCAAATCTTGAAATCAAAATCAAACTGAAAATCAATATCGGGTGTGCCCCCCTCTTGCTGCCGTTGCTGCCCTAATTCTCCTTTGGATAAAGTTAACCAAAGCATTGACAGTTCGCATCGGGATGTTATTCCATTCATCGATCAACGCATTCCTTAGTTGTGCGAGAGTTGCGGGGGATTTCGGCGCTTCCTAACCCTTCTGTCCAGCTCATCCCATATGTGCTCTATTGGGGTCAAATCTGGACTGTACGGTGGCCATGCTAGTGGTGCGATGTTATTGTTTGCCAGGAAATCCTGACAAACTCGGGCAACATGTGGTCGGGCATTGTTCTGCTGCAGAATAAGATTACGTTGTTGCACAAGCGGGACTGCAACAGGACGCAAGATCTCATCCCTATACCTTACTGCGGTCATATTGCCCGCAACAATAATCAACTGTGATTTTATCCCGTGAGCAATGCCTCCCCAGACCATAACGGAGCCACCCTCAAACCGATCCCGTTCGACAACACAGGCGTCGGCAAAGCGTTCTCCGCGACGTCGGTACACACGACGTCGCCCATCTGCGCGACAGAGTGAACCTAGACTCGTCCGTAAAAAGAACTCGTCCCCACTGCCTCATCGGAAATAGCCTGGGCGCATGCGCAGTCAACCACGCTATACGACGCAACCTACGTGCCATGGTTCAGAGGCAGACCAATGTATGGACGACGAGCTCGAAGACCAATCTCACGCAATCGACTTCAAACAGTCTTCGGAGAAATTTGCCGATTATGTGTACCTACTGTATTAAGGGCAGTTTCGGTAGCAGTGAGATGACGATTCCGCAAATGTGCCAGACGGATTGTCCTGTCTTGACGTCGCGACGTCACGCGTGGACGCCCAGACCGCGGTCGGTCTGCTAAATGCCCTGTCTCCCTTAAACGTCTAACAAGACGTTCAATTGTTGAGACGTTAACCCCAAAATGATTGGCAACTTGCTTTTGCCTCTGACCCTGCATCAGCAACGCAATTGCCCTACACCTCTGAACATCAGTCAATCGTACCATGATTGAAAAAAAGTTCAAAGTAGCGTAAAAATGAAAAGAAAAATCGGTAAAAGAATCGAAGAGCGTTGTGTATCGTTGAAGTGTACCAAATGGTGTGAGGAAATCTTGTGCTGAAGGTTTAAACATGCTTGTTTTGCACGAAATTTTGGCTTTCCGTATTGTCCGTGCAATGCACTGTGTAGTGCACGGTTGAATGATTTCACACATTGGGTAGATAGCACATCGACCAAAGACTCGTATACCCGCGGTTCACATTCACAGGACAATCTGTAAAAGTGCATGGCTATAGTAAACACCGTAAAAAATGGTTAAAATAAGAAGGAAAAAAACTCTACCCTGCGTTTCTTTTTCCTTTCAGTATAGTAAAACTGGGGTTTACAGGGGTATACATTATTTTCCTTATTTCTGCTCAAAAACATAGATTGTGGATACTCGTTAGAACTGCCTCGACGAGGCGGTTCTAACGAGTACCCACAATAAATGTTTTGAGCAGAAATTTGAAAAATATCAGATTTTTTATTTGAAAATTTTCCTGTTTTGGGTTGTAAAATTTCCAATATATTTGAATAGGCGTGCTTTCGTAATGGAAAGCGCCGGACCTGTCCATTACAAAAATATGAGTGAAGATACACAAGAAATGTCACAATCACGACTCACAGCCTTCAAGAGGAACCGAAAGAAAAAGAGATGAGAACATACAATCACAATACAAACACCAAATACAGTAAATCCTCAATGACTCGAACACCGGTGGCTCGTTTACCATGGTAAATTCGAACTCGTTTTTGTCTCCCTAGGGAATTATCTTGATAGCCCCAGAAAGCAAATATTTATGGATATTTTAGGGAAATTTTCTCATTTTACCATGCAATGTATATTGTGTGCACTCATAAGAATCGCCTCGATGAGGCGATTCTAATGAGCACACTCAACATACTATTATTATACAGAAGATCGAAAAGACATCCCTAAATTATATCCGCTATTATGACCTGGCGCTATGATAACCCTCAATGGCTCGAACTACACATGTCTAGAACAAAATTACATGGTCCCAAAGATTTTCGAGATATTGAGGTTCGACTGTATGTAACCACTGACTTACGAACGACGAAAACCTATAACAGAGGAACCGCCTTGGAACGATCAAAAAAAAAACTACTAGGGACTTAAACCACATCACGAAAACGTGCCTATATAATTTTGACCCCTCAAACTCCACTTTTATACAGTAAAACTGGGGTTTACAGGGGTATGCATTATTTTTCTTGTTTCTGCTCAAAAACATAGATAGTGGGTACTCGTTAGAACCGCCTCGCCGAGGCGGTTCTAACGAGTACCCACAATCTATGTTTTGAGCAGAAATATGAAAAAAAATGCAGAATTTTTTATCTGAAATTTTTCATTTTTTGGTTGTAAAATTTTTATTATATTTGAATAGGCATTTTTTCGTAATGATTTTATTCCTGCGAAACCTCGCCCTTAATTCTGAAGTAGCTCCAAATTACAAAAATATGCTGGCTCCGCATAAGGGTCCTCTACCACATCATAATGAAACACATATAATCACAAAATCTATCACGGTGAAACAAGTCAAGACATGGCTGCCTGTTGGGCTTCACATATGACATCCAAGCACAATGACGTGAGTAATAGCATCGCCACGCCTTGCACCTGCAGCTGCATGTGCATACCCGTGGAAACTGACTTGTTAATCAATACTTATATGCAGGTTGGTAATCGATGAGGCGATGGAAAGCAAAAGAAAACGAAGTCATTTAAATCATTTTAAAATAGTCATTACTGACTATTTTAAAATGTTAAAATGTTCTTACTGGTGTAAGAATGATACAATAGAATGTTCTGGGCCCAGTTGTTCAAAGCATCGTTCATACATGCCATACTTCACACTGTGAGATAAAATCTCACAGAATTTGGCCCAACTGGAAGGCCATTCCAATAAAAAAATCAAATCTCACAGAATTTTCAGACCATTTTACAACAGATTTTATGAAGAAATTAACATAAAGTACACACTTTTGTGGTTTTCACAAGCTTCTAACATGAAAATAAAAGACTTTAGACTATACTGGGGGAATTTTTACGTGATGTTTAAGAAAATCTGACAGAAATTAGTCAAATCTCCTTAACATTTTGTCTTATCTCACAGATTTCAGTCCACAGCTAATGGCATTTATGATCGTTAGTTTAATGAGCTTGTTAATGACAAACACGTTAACTGATGTAGCTAAGGTATTTTCAAATACATTGATTTTTTTTCCTGCAAAAATGTGAGTAGCTTTGCAATGCAAAAGCTGCTCAGATTTTTTTCGGCAAACACTATCGATGTATTTACCATATTTCAAGATAGAAAATTTGGACTATAACTTCCTGTTAACCAATGACAGACTGAATAAACTCTCACTATATATTGGAAGAGTCGTTTTTCGATTTTAGGTATGTCAGGCTACGTGATGTGGATATTCCTAAAGAACAATGGTTGAACTATTTGCAAACAATGAAGACCCTGATCAGACGCCATGTTCTATGGCGTCTGATGTGGGTCCACTGTTTGCCAGTTACCCGTTTATGGGTCTCCTGTCTCCAATGGGTTAACCCTTAAAGCGCCCATCACAACAATTGTCGTCTGCTTTGTCTTCTGCTTGTGATTTAAAAGTCATTTCTGCAAACAGTGTGGACCCAGATCAGACTGCTCCTCTAGGAGCAGTCTGATCAGGGTCCACACTGTTTGCCGGTATGCAAAAAATAGGTTTGAAAAGTTTGCAAGAATATTCAGCAGACGACATAACAGACGGCATTTTCAGATGCAGGTTTTCTTGGCGCTTTAAGGGAGATTGGATACACTTACAGAGTAGGCAACTCTGCCGAAATTAGCTTGACTCCCTTCTAAAAGGGGCTTATTCTAAATGTAAAGAATTTGCTCCCCTTTAGAGCAAATTCTGTCCTCTTACAGGAGACCCATTTTCAGAAGAAAAGGAACAAATCTTTTCCTTTTCTCGTTTTCAGTAGGTGATTGCTGTGCAGAAAAGCAAACAGGAAGTCACGAAAGCTGCCCGCCATGTAACTCATAAATCCACCAATCGTATGCAGTCTCTTAAGGACTTCCATTTCCCGTCGCATCCCGGCATACATCCAATCCTTCAAACTCTGCTCATAACTTTTAAATGAATAAAACATGTTTTGTAAAGGGCCTCTGTGTGATAATTCTCTTTCCCTCGAATGAAGCTGAAAAAGTTAATGCCGTAGACATGCTAGGCATCTGAAATCGATAATGAATTAAGCACAAATGGTACGCAAGTAAGACACATACGACTCAGACATGACATCTTTTGATATACTGATTATTTGTCCGTGTTTTACAAGCATGTTTACAGATATTAAGCAACAGCAACTGATCTGGTCTGATATCACGTCAATACTTGTATAAAACGCGAAACGTCTGAAAATGGCCGGTTTGCCACGTAGGAACAGCTCAGCCTGGGTGTCCTTGCAGTCGGATCAGACCCTTCTTCGCTCATTGATAAATAGTCTATAGTATTAGACTGGCTCCAGTCTCCAGTCTCCAGTGACTAACTATTTTTTCTTCTTAAAATCTGTTTAATAATCCACTAAAATAAACCCAAAGTAATGTCAAGACTATAAAGGCTGGTCTCTAGTGGCCAGCCTTTATAGTCCTGGTATTTTTTTGGTTTTATTCTAGTTGATTATCAAACAAGACTATGGAAACATATTTAGTCACTGGAGACTAGTCTATCTATAGTATCAGGGGAGCTGTTATGATAGCCCTTATATATTTTTCATAAAAACATATGTTGTTGGTACTCATTAGAAGCGCCTCGACGAGGCGCTTCTAATGAGTACCAACAACATATATTTTTTATTGCGAGATAGTAACATCACCCCAGAATTATCACATAATACTCCTTCTTAACAAGTCTGGGAGTATCTATAATTCCGTAAGTGGGCAATAAAGACCTTGAGCAGACTTTGAGAATACCAGAAAAAAAAAAAAAAAAAAAAAAAAAAAAATTATCATATTTGCCTACCATATGAAATATGAGTAATATGATCGGCTGAGAGGTGGCAAAACATCTTCGCGTATATGCGAAAAGCAAGGATCCTGACCATAATTCAGAGCAACAAAACCTGGCCTTCATTATTTATACAACCAAATGATTGATATCTGTTTAGCGAAAGACATACGCAGGGAACAGACAATCATATTTGCCTACCATATGAAATATGAGTAATATGATCGGCTGAGAGGTGGCAAAACATCTTCGCGTATATGCGAAAAGCAAGGATCCTGACCATAATTCAGAGCAACAAAACCTGGCCTTCATTATTTATACAACCAAATGATTGATATCTGTTTAGCGAAAGACATACGCAGGGAACAGACAATCCTGACGCAGACTAGGCCATGTTGTTGTTGTTGTTGTTGTTGTTGTTGTTGTTGTTGTTGTTGTTAATGATTATGTTGATGGTCAACAAAACCTGGCCTTCATTATTTATACAACCAAATGATTGATATTTGTTTAGCGAAAGACAATCCTGACGCAGACAAGGCCATATTGTTGTTGTTGTTGTAATTGTTGCTGTTGTTGTTGTTGTTAATGATTATGGTGGTGGTGGCCGTCGTTATCGTCGTCGTCGTGTTGTTGTTGTTGTTAATGATTATATTGTTGTTGGTGGTGGTGGTGGTGATGCTGTTGATGATGATGTTGTTGTTGTTGTTGATGATGATGCTGTTGCTTGTGTACATGCCAAAAAGTACGTTTTGATGGCTCAACATTAGTTAAACTTATGGAGAATGGATACACTTTCATGGGCGGCAACTCTGTCAAAATGTGTTTGCCTTCACATTGAAAGAGGGTCTACTGTAAAGTAAAAGAATTTGCTTCCCGTGGAAGCAAATTCTTTTTTTTTATTTTTTACACAGATCCCTTTTTTTTCAGAAAGGGCCTAGTGTACATGAAAGCAAACTGAAAGTCACAAAATTCACTCCCTTGTAAAAGGGCGGTAAATATTTTAAATGTATCAGTCCTTTTAAGCTTTAAACATAATTCAGCAGACAACAATGAGTGATATGTGTCTTTGGTTTTCAAATCCTTGTCAGTCGGAGACAATCTGAGTAAGATTTACTGCCTTATCTTTAGAAAGGAAAGCGACGTAAAACACCTTAAAATATCGGCCGCCATGTCGGCTCTTGCCACTACAAATCAAACAGTTAGTATTAAAGTCTTAACCCAAGCAGAGTCTGGCTGCGTATTGTTCATATATCATCAGTTTTACTGGCACTTAACGAGATCAATTTTTCTTGGTCCATTACATCAAGTATAAATAAATACATTCTATTATAAATGACCCTTGAGAGCAATGACATGCACACAAAGATGAAATATAGCTGAAGCATCGACGTTTTCTGGGTCATACTAGTTAGTTTCGACCAATAAGAACTCATCAATGACCCTCATATACATTTTCAGAAACTCTGCACTGGGCTCAATGATCAAAAACAATAATTAACTACACTATAGTGAAGTACGGGAGACGTTTTAAGGCCGCCACACGGCACTAACACCAACTAAAACGAAGATTTTTTTTTTAATTTCTTTCTATAGTTTTAAATTGCTAACCATTTGCAATATTGAAAAGAGACTAAACTGGTGTTATTTGCGGCCCTGAGTTGCATTGTAATATGTTTGTGTGTATCAAAAAATACGCATTGCCTTGTGTAGTAAGGTTGCTTTTGGTGTCACTTTGCTTGGTTTCTCTGTGGCTATGCGTTGCATTGTGATTTACTTGTATACGTCTTGAATGACAGTGTGTCTTTCTTATTTTGTCATGTGTAGTATATAGATTATAAAAAGACTGACCCTTAAGAGAAGGAACACACCACAAAACCGAAAACAGTCGAAGCGTCGTCTTCTGGGCCAGACTAGCTAGCCTCGGCCAATCAGTGACCCTCCATCACGAAACATACCTATATAATTTTGACCCCCTTAAAACCCACTTTTATATAGTATTACTTAGGTTTACAGGGGTATACATTATTTTTCTTATTTCTGCTATAAAACATAGATTGTGGGTACCCGTTAGAACCGCCTCGATGGGGCGGTTCTAACGCGTGCCCACAATCTATGTTTTGAGCATTAATATGAAAAATATCAGAACCTTTATCTAAAAACTTTCAGTTTTTGGTGGTGAAAATATTCAATATATTTGAATAGGCGTGTTTTCGTAATGGCATAGATTTCCAAAAATCCCGGAATGAACCCAATGATCAAAAAGGAACAGAAAACTAAAATATAGCAATTTTGGTGTCCTTTGGTTTTTCTGCGGCTGTAGTTGCATTGTAATTTGCTTGATTGTGTCTAAAATGACATTGTGGTAGTTTTGTTTGGATCTGAATTTTTCTTTTAGCTTGAGGGCTCGGTTCGAAATGTCTTATTTTTACACGAGTCTATGATATTTTTTTTAAAACCTAGTCATTTGCTTGGTTTAGTCTCGTCTGTCTTTCTTACATTTTCTTTACGCCTGCTATGTACTACTATTTCTTCTTCTGTTCCATATCTGTATTTCCAAAGGATATCTTTTTTATTCAGGTAATATTGTATATAGCAGTCTCAATTTGCGTATCAATGAAATTAAAACGTGTTGGTTTGTTTGTTTTCTCTCTGTCTGTCTGTCTGCCTGTCTGTCTGTCTGTCTGTCTGTCTCTCTCTCTCTCTCTCTCTCTCTCTCTCTCTCATAAGTACATTGTATTTTTTGCGGGGTTTTTTTTTGCATTGGTTTGTATATAATTTGTATTTTACTTCTGCATATAATCAAGTGACTGTGTTAAACAATCTTTATGCAATATTTTTTATTAGATAAGATGAAGCAGGGATGTTTTCAAATAGACAAGGATTATTACTGATAAACACATTTTGTTTGTTGCTCATGTTGTGTGCTGTATTGAAACTCTCTGTCGTCTATGCAATTCCAACCAGTACAAGCAAATAGCTGTTCGGGAAATGGCGAGGTTTCTTGTATTTCTTTGTATTGTCTTATCTCTCTTAATGTTATTTGTTTTGCTTTGATATTTAGCGTTGCGTTATCTTATCTACATCTTACAGTGTCTTCTATAGTCTGTATTGACATTTTCCTTTGAACAATTTTTTTTGTAGCTGTTTTTGTCCATATGTTCTCATTGATTGTACTTTATGTTGGCTTGTGCGTGTTTGCATGCGTACACGCACGCATGATAGATTTCAATTTCGTCTTTCTTCTAATATATCTTGTCTGTGGTCATGCTGTCTTTTTTCCTTAGAAAGTATTTATTTCCACCTCAAAATGCTGGATTCAAGATTACAGTTTTCATAGCGCCAGATAAGGAATGAAAACTACTGATATTTTTGTTATTTCTCTACGCTAATGTATGTTGTGGGTACCCATTAGAAGTGCCTCGGTCTACGTGAACGTATGTTATGGTACTCATTAGAAGCGCCTCACCGAGGCGCTTCTAATGAGTACCCACAACATACGTTTTCTTTCAGAAATAAGAAAACATATTAAATAATGCCCTCGTTACAACGACAGCATTTGTTCCCAAAGACGTTGCCATTAAAATAATGTGCTGTTGTACAGAATACTTAATGAGCAGATTGATATGTAAGAAAGGTCTTGTTTTGTTCTTATTTCCTCATAGAACATATGCTTTGGATATTTGTTCTGACAAATATCCAAAACATATGTTTCTTTAAAGTATTAAATACAATATTCTTGCATAATTTGTGGCTAATTGTTGCATCTTAAGCGAAGGTTTCGTGACAGTCAAATTGTCATTATAACACGTTATTACAAATTTTGTCGTTGTATCGAGTGTTGGTATAAAGAGGGTAGTCTGTATGTGGGTATCCCCTCTCATCAAGAGCTATGGTTTTCCACCCTACTTTCTCCTTTTGAGTCAATTTTTTTTTCTAAGAGTCAACATCATCAGCAACGTAATTAGTGTTGAGAAGAATATATGGCGATACCCAGGAAAGGCTACAATGATGAAACAGTCCTCCAAAGGCACCGGATACAAAACGACTTCACAAAACAGCCCTTAATCGACCACAGAACTAATACAACGAGCAAATGACAAAACACAACAAAACAAATCCGCCTTGGAACGGTCAGCAGCATATTTATTGAGAGATAGGGGTGGAGGGGGTGGGGATTAAACCCTGTTTCAGTGATGCCAAACCCTCATGATCATATCCTGTAGGAGTTTCAAACATAAATACAAACTACAATAAAACCTCAATGACTCGAACACCGATGACTCGTTTATTATGGCTAATTCGAACTCGTTGTCTGAGTCCCTGGGAAATTCTTCCGACAGCTCAAGAAAACAAAATTCTTAAGATATTTTAGGATTTTTTTTTTTTTTTTCATCATGAAAATGGTATGTGGTGTACCCATTAGAATCGCCTCATCGAGGCGATTCTAATGAGTACACACAACATACCATTATTTTATAGAAGATCGAAAAGACACCCATATATTATTCACATTTATCTCCTAACCAGGCGCTATGATTAACCCTCAGTGGCTCGAACTACCCATATCAAGAACAAAGTTCCATGGTCCCAGAGATGTTCGAGCCATTGAGGTTCGACTGTATAAAGCTATCGAAAACACAGCAGAAATAAAGCAGAAAGCAATTAAAGGTTGCCTAAGGTGACCATTTAAACTGGCTTCGGCACATGGAAACATGGTGCAGGACTAATGAATGGTAAGTAAAGTGGATAGTCTTATAGGGGGTGAACACAAAAGTTAAAGTCACAAGAAAATGTCTACGCATCAGTATGCTCGCCTTGGAATGGACAACAGCATAAAATACTTGAAGGGTTGGAGCTAAAACCTGGTTATATAGTCGTCAAAACCTCGCCCTCATTCCTGATACATTCCAGATATACACACGTTTGGTCAGCGTAGTGATTTCCTAAGTCAACAGTGCATCAACATAGAAAAACATGAATTCAGCCGAGGCATAGCATTTCTTACAACATTGCATGTGCGCCCAGCAAAGACTCAGGCTGATCAGAGTCTTCACTTTCCTGAAAATGCTTTGGATCCCCAGAGTGCCCTGCGCTCATGTGCAGGCTGATCTGGGTTTTCGCTGGGTGCACATACAGTCTTGTAGGAAATTCTGTGTCCCGGCTCAGTTGATTTTAAAGCCTTTGATGAAACAAGCATAGGGTTCGATTACAAACTGGAAGTCCGGGCAATTGAAAACTACCCATCACGAAAACATACCTACATAATTTTGACCCAAATAAACCCCACTTTTATATAGTAAAACTGGAGTTTACAGGGGTGTACATTATTTTTCTTATTTCTGCTCAATAACATAGCTTGTGGGTACTCGTTAGAACCGCGTCAGTACCCACAATCTATGTTATTGAGCAGAAATATAGAAAATGTCAGAATTTTTATCTGCAAACTTTCAGTTTTTGGTGGTGAAATTTTCAATATTTGAATAGGCGTGTTTTCTTAATGAGTTCAAACATAGAGACGAGTAGGGTTATGCACTAGCCATCAGGAAAGGTTTCGGATTAAGCTGTGACCAAGTCTGCGGACCAAATCGGCGTCAGGCAACTGAAGAGGACGTCAGAGTTGATTGCAGTCTGCAGCTTAACAGCTTCATTTTAGCCTATCCTGTTACATCAAAAGTGTAACGATTGAGCTCTCATAATAAAATGTGTTAGCAAGCTATCCTTTGGTGTGTTTCGAGGGCTGGGACGTGGGCGTGGGAGGCAGGCGTGTCCATATCCTAGCTTATGCTTTTTGTTAAGCTGTTATTTTCTATTTAGTTTGTAGTTTGTTTTTGTTTGTTGTCTTTGTTATTGTTGTTGTTGTTGTTGTTTTGTTTGTTTGTTGTTGTTGTTGTTGTTTTTTGTTGTTGTTTTTTTGTTTTTTTGTTTTGTTTGTTGTTGTTTTTGGTTTTGGGTGTTTGTTCTTTTTGTTGTTGTTGTTGTTGTTTTTGTTTTTTTGTATTTTGTTTTGTTTTGTTTTTTGTTAGTTTGTTTTGTTTTGTTTTTTTGTTTTTTGTTTTGTTTTTTTTTTTGTTTTTTGTTTTTGTTTTTTGTTTTTTTTGGGGTTTTTTTTTGTTTGTGAAAACATGCATACATGGTAATAAACCGAGATAGAGAGATACAGCAGAGAGCTAATAAGTGAACCCACGGGGGATGGCAACGAACAATGAGAGCCAGCATATTGTACATGTATAATATCACAGAGACACTGCAGAGAGGTAATAAGTGAACCCACTGGAGATAGCAACAGATAAAATGATAACAAGCATATTGTACATGCATTAGTGTACAATCAATGTCAACGGTTTTTATGTTTCATAGAAAAATAATTATCTTGTGTATTTCCATTGTCCGGGGGACCCATTCACAGTCCCATATCAGCGCTCAGTCATTAATACAATATATTGTTAGTAATCACCACGATGAGCTGTAAAGGTCAAAGGTCTCAGATGAAATGCAAGGAGTGATCAGTAATCCTTTACTACCAACTGTTCAAACATTGGGACAAAGGCAAACAGTGGAGACACTGATTGCATTAAACAGTAAACTTTCTGTAAAAGAAATAATCCCATAAGCTAAAATATACCCCCTTAAATTAGAAATGAGTATGTCGAGAGAGTGATGCAAAAGAGTCCACTGGGCATTAATAGGTTAATACTAGAAGATGGTTGCGCTAAACCATATCATGTTCGAGGTTTTTCATTTTTCTGTATGTGGGACCCCCTAAGGGAAAATGTCAACATTTTAATCCTCAAACAGTGTATATGCCTTGTGGCAGTACTCCAGATCACAACATATGTCCCCACGAAAAAATACAAAAAAAAAGTATCCTCTTATCTAGAATACGTGAAACCATGGAATTTTCAATATATAATGCTGAAAATTAATGAGGAAGATTTGGTTATTAAATACATTAAGACAGATTTATGCAAATCACAGTGCTGGTATGAATAATAAACATACTGAAATATGATTTACAAACAGCAAAACTTAAAATATTCGGCTAATGATGTATACTCCTGCGTACCCCTGCTTTCGCCGTATATTATGGGGAAACATTGGTGTTCTCTGGGAGCAAATTCTTTCCTTTAAGAGTAGCCGCTATTTTTTAAGTGATTCTAGGCATATTTTTCCACGACTTTTCCTGGGTGTACGTAAAAATAATTCCGTTCTGGCAATGCCACTGGTAACTATACCAAATCTAGTGCGACAGATGCGTATTTCTGATTTTATCTTCGTCAGTGCCGCTGAACCCCAAAAGTTGGAAAACAAAACAGGTGATGGGCAAGACTGCATACATTGAATAAACTTGGTACTGTAATAAATTGTTACCATCCATTGGTCCGTCCTTCCGTTTGTCCGTCTATTCGTCTGAATTGTGTCCAGGCTATATCTTCTTAACCAATTGAAAGAGAATAACAAAATATGGTTGGTTTATATATCTTAGGAATATATGTAATCCATGTTTGAACTGAGTTACATGGCGCAGCATTTGAAAAGTTATGGCTTTTTGCGCAAATCAATACCCGGGCCATGCCCTGTAAATCAGCTGGAGCATCGCCAAATATTGTAATATTGTACAGCGTAGGATAAATCAAAGTACTGGCGCCTGTAACATTTTACCAGGTAAATTATCCAGGGCCCAGTTGTTCAAAGCTAACGACATCGTTAGTTAACGATTCGTTAAAATTTATATCGAGTGACACGCAAATATTCTGAAATTTTTTGCTGAAAAAATGTGAGTAGCTTTTGCAGTGCAAAAGCTACTCACATTTTTTCAGCAAAAAAAAAAATATCAGAATATTGTGTATTGAATTCGCTAAAAGTTAACGAAATGACCCTTAACGAGCTCGTTAAGCTAACGACGCTTTGAACCACTGGGCTCAGGTGTTAACATGTACGTAATGTATTTATACGCGTTGATCAAAGTTCCGTTATCGAAGGTATAAGTTTTGATTTCAGAAGTAAACTGAAGCCATTTTCAATTTGAATAAATCTAAAATGATTATTATGATTCTTTTGGCAATGTATACAATAAGGATAAATTCTCGGAACTATAAAAGAAATTTGAGAACTATTTTTTCTAGCGTAAGATTATTAGAATATAGATACCTAAAGCGGTCCCCAAAATCGAGTCGAAGACCATAGCTATAGATGGGCTTAACAGCCCCCCTAAAAATGTATTATCTGTGTAATGTGCAAAATTAGGTCATCTGAAGGGGTACTATCAGATGTATTGCCGTCCGCGCGTATGTCCGAATATTCAGTCAAGGCCGTATCTTCAAACATATTTCAAAAAGTTTCGCCAAATTTGCTTTCCTGCACACCAAGTTCCTTCTGAAAAGTGGTATATTCCTATGAAGAGAAAATTCTTTCCTTTAAGAGAACTCTTTATAGAAATGCGGCTAAAGAGTTGCTTCCTTGAATGTGTATCTATTCCCCTTAAACTATATCAGCATTTTAAGTGACGTATATCGTGCTTAACTCATTGTAGACTAAACAAACTCCCTCATAGTACATACTGGAAGAGTCCAATTTCAATTTTAGGTACATCAGGCTATGAGATTTAGATATTCCTAGAGAAAAATGCCTAAACCTTTTCCAACAGTGGAGACCCTGGTCAGAAGCTGCGTTCTGCGGCGTCTGAACTGGTTCTGCACGGTTTGTCAATTACCATGTTAGGGGTCTCTAGACTAATATGGGTTAACTGACTTCTCCGCAGAAGTGGCTTATAACTAATGAAAGTAACTAAGGCGCAGGTGAAAATCAACGGGAAGAGTCACGCCCAGACAATCATTGTATACGTACTCTAGTAACCCTAAATATACGGACAGACAGGCCTAGCAAACAGTGTAGACACAGATCGCGTGTCTGATCAGTGTTTGCCACCCAGCACTATTTTAGACACATCAACAGATAGTAAAATAGTTGTTTTTTTGTTGTTGTTGTTGTTGTTGTTGTTTGTTGTTTGTTGTTTTGTTTTGTGTTGTTGTTGTTTTTTGTTGTTGTTTTTTTTGTGTGTGTTTTTTTTGTTTGTTTGTTTTTGTTTGTTTTGTTTTTTTGTTTGTTTTTTTTTTTTTTTGTTTTTCAAGTTTTAGGATAAGTATGGTAAGGAGTTAAGCTGTCCCAACACTTAGGGTAAACACGGTATTTCTTTTTTTTATATTTGAATAAACAGACACATAAACAAAGAAGAACTGCAACAGAGGAACCTCCTAAAAACGGCTAGCAGAAAAACAAGTTCTTAAATCAATTTTACTCGCACGAATCCTCAGCCTTATCTACTCTATGACCGAAACCGTTTTCTCCAAAAAAAATATGTAAATAAGTAAAACAGGAAGACGTCTGCTGGCACTATTTACTGATCGCTCCTTCTAGTCTATAGACATTATTATCAAAGGTCAAGACAATCCATCCATCAGAAGCATCCATCATAATTGAGGCACTCTAACAAATTAAAGTTATTGAAACCAAGCTTTCCGTGGCAGCTAGTAATTTCAAAGGGAATGCGTCAAACAAAATGGTGCCTAAGCACTCAAGTGAACTATCGCCACAATTAATCGTTTCAAGTAGAAATATATTTAGAAGATGACGAGCAGTGGTTTAAAAAGAAAAACACATTATGAAAACACGCCTATTCAAATGTATAGAAAATTTACCTCCAAAAACTGAAAATTTTTAGATAAAAAAACTCTGATATTTTTTCATATTTCTGCTCAAAACATAGATTGTGGGTACTCGTTAGAACCGCTCGAGGCGGTTCTAACGAGTACCCACAATCTGTGATTTTGAGCAGAAATAACGAAAATAATGTATGCCCGAATAAACCCCAGTTTTACTATATATACAAAAGTGGGGTTTTAGGGGGTCAAAATTATATAGGTATGTTTTCGTGATGAAAACATAGCTTGGCAGTCCTTTCAAACAGCCTTCTTTAATTTTAGACTCAAAAAACATTATACAGTCGATCTCCAACAGCTTGAACGTCTCTGGGACCATGGATATTTGTTATAGATATGGGTAGTTCGAACCACTAAAGGTTAGTCATAATGCCAGGAGGCAAAAGGGGATGATTGAGGGATGTATAAAATAATTGTATGTTGAGCGAAACCATTAGAATCGCCTCTATGAGGCGATTCTGATAGGTACACACAACATATAGTTTCATGATTAAATAAGAAAAGAATCGCTAAACTGTCCCTAAATATTCGTTTTGTTTAGCTATAGGGTGAAATTCCCAGGGACTCAAAAACGGGTTTGATCACGAAAAGATGCCTATATAATTTTGACCCCCTTAAACCCCACTTTTATATTGTAAAACTGGGGTTTGCAGGGGATACATTGTTTCTTTTTTCTATTTCTGTTCAAAAACATAGATTGTGGGTACTCGTTAGGTTCTAACGTACTCACAATCTATGTTTTAGAACCGCCTCGATCGGGCGGTTCTAACGAGTACTCACAATCTGTGTTTTGGGCAGAAATATGAAAAATATCAGATTTTGTGTCTGAAAATTTTCATTTTTTGTTAGTCAAATTTTCAATATATTAAAATAGGCATGTTTTTGTAATGACTCAAACATGACAAACGAGTCATCGGTGTTGAGTCATCGAAGTTTTACCGTATATGTTATCGCATCTATATATGCAAAGTGTACATGTCTTGGCAATAGCTCTAGATAAGCGATTTGTTTTAAACAAGAATACTGTTTTTTCCTAATTTCTCCATAGAATATATGCTGTGATACTCATTAGAAACGCCTCGCATATATATGTGGAGAAATAAGAAAAATACTTATCGCAATACTCTCTAATCTAAATTTATGCAAGCGTGGCATTTTCATTACATAGAATGGAAAGTGAGGATGAGTTTGTTTATTAAGCACCTTAAGACAGGTTTATGCAGTAAACACACTTATAATTTAGCAATCAACAAATTAAAGTTTGGTTAAAATACTGCAAAATTCTGAAGAAAAAAAAATCCTCCTGAAATTGTAAACTTCAACATAACCCTTTTTTTTTCCATTATACGTTTGTCGCAAGAATCATTTTCATATGGCACACCTTTGGTGGAAATATTTTGTAAGTGCTGAGGACCTAAACGGGAAAACTCATTAATCATTATCATACTTTCACAGTTACAGAAATTAGGAGGTTTCCTTCCAACTTTAACAAGTTCCGTTAATTCTGGTGAAAAGCTTAGGGCCCAGTTGTTCAAAGCTAACGATTCGTTAAAATTTACATCGAGTGATACGCAAATATGCTGAAATTTTTTGCTGAAAACATGTGAGTAGCTTTTGCACTGCAAAAGCTACTCACATTTTTTCAGCAAAAAAAATATCAGAATATTGTATATTGAATCCGCTAAAACAGTTAACGAAATGACCCTTAACGAGCTCGTTAAGCTAACGACGCTTTGAACAACTGGGCCAAGTATGTTATCACTCAGAACAATCATTTCAAAAACGTTTCATTTGTGAAGCTTTTCTACTAACTTTATGGGCACGTACCCGCTTGGAGATCTCAGTCAAAGTTCAAACATTAGGAACCCTTACATGTTGTGTATCTTTAATCTGAGGGGTTACCACAAAAGGCTAGCCATTGTCAATTATTAGCAAGTATTATTAGAAAAAACATGAATTCGGTTACGTAAGAGAAGGCACAAGTTCGTGCAATTTACAGAAGAGCTAAACGATTGAATACATACAAAATATAATCTGGACTGTACCTGTAAACACGTCATTCATAGATATTACAGCCAGTACTTGCAGGTAGCGTGATACTAAATGAACGATTCGTATGAATCCAAATTTTGATGGCAAAATGTACAATCTTGACTAAGTCAAAGATAACTTTGTTTGAACTTGATGACAAAAGATTTTCAAATTTATGTAAATCTGACAAGTAGGAAAAAGTAGGAGGACGTATTTCTTTCTTCATTCTCGGTATTTTGAACAGACAAGTTGGAAATGGAATCCATTCTCTGATTTATTAATGTCACACGCTTTACTAAGTATTTGGCTACTTGGGGTGTTGTCATACCTTTCGGGTTCAACACACAGGTCTAGTGATGGCATTCAAAATATCAACGTGAATGTTTCACTTTAAGTATTGTCCATTACGAAAACATGCCTATTCAAATATATAGAAAATTTCACCTAAAAAACTGAAAAGTTTCAGACAAAAAACTCTGATATTTTTCTTATTCCTGCTCGAAACATAGATTGTGAGTACTCGTTAGAACCGCCTCAGCGAGGCGGTTCTAACGAGTATCCACAATCTATGCTTTTGAGCTGAAATAAGAAAAATAATGTATATCCCTATAAACCCCAGTTTTACTATATAAAAAGTGGGGTTTAAGTGGGTCAATATTATATAGGCATGTTTTCGTGATGCGGTGTTTAAATTATGTTTTGTTATATTAAAAAGGTATTACCATTTCAGAGCGCTGTATTCTAGTCCATGTTGTGGAACTGATTTGATTTGATATCCTCTGTTTCTTCCATTATAATTTATACTTCAGTCCGTATCTAATTCAAGAAGATTATACTTTTTTTAACGAAAGAAGAATCATTTAGACTGAGTGCTTCTATCCAATATTTAATCAAAATAGTTTGCAAAAAAAACTGCTAGTGGAATCCTTCCTAGCTCGCAATAAAGCGCAGTTAAATGTATGGATGTCTTTGCTCACAGAACGCGTCTTACGAAGTTCGTATGTACCAATTCAATTACCGTGGTGTTGTGAATCCCCCAGATGTCTGGCCTAAAATTAACAACCAAATCTGCTGAATATTTGTGACTTCAGTGGCCTCAAAATAACCGTAGCTTCTAACTTTGTCCAATTTCATCAAGCGGAAAGGCCACAGCTTAGGTGAGCATATTTCGCAGAGGTGTCTTATAACGCGTAACATAATGCTCCTTTTCAAAAGGGAGTCGTAAACAATTTTGACAGACTTTTCATCCTTGTAGTATCCATTTCCTTTATGAGTACAAACGATAAGGTACTAATATACTTTAATAGTGACATTAACCCAGTTTTAGAAACCCCATAAAGAGTACCTCACAATCAGTGGAGACCCAGATCAGACGCCGCAACATGCGGCGTCTGATCAGGGTCTCCACAGTTTGCAAATAGTTTAGCCATTTATCTCTATGAATATCTAAATGCCATAGCCTCACATACCTAACGCTGGAATTTGGCTTTTTAGTATACGGTGTGTGTGTGGGGGGGGGGGGGGTGGTTATCCAGTCTAAAATAGGTTAAAAGGGTCAGACTTCCGGAAACATTTATGACATGATCAGACATTCATTGTAAAAGATTTATTCCCTATGGAAGTTATTGGTTTCAAAAACCGTCTCACAAATAGCTTACTTGATTTACGCAATAGATATTTCGTGTCTGTTTGATAATTATGGACACGTTTTTAGCATTTAGGTTTCTGGAGGTCTCATACACTCCACTAGGGTGTCAATACTGATTTGTTGTTACACTCTAGAGGGCTCTTTAGATCATGTATAGGACATATCAAAGGAAAACGATCCCCAAATACCGTAGACAGAGAAATTTCCTCTATCAGAGAGAACTATGATTGTCTTATTCCGGAAATATTCGTGACTGTTAATATTTATTTTGCGTTCATTCACATTTCACTTCGATCTCAAACATTTCTGCATATCAAAATTGCATTGCTTAATATTTGCTTAAACTGTGTGATTAACATGTGATCTGGCGGTTTGCTTAAGGAGGCTGGAGACACCTGAAGTATTTCCCTGCATTTTTAAGGGAGACAATTTTTGTAACTTCCTGTTTGCTTTTCTGCACATCAAGTCCAATCAGAAAAAAGAGTCTACTCTAAAAGGAAAGAATTTGCTTCCCTATGAGAGCAATTCTTTCATTTTGGAGAAGAACCCCCTTTTCAGAAGGCAACAAAACAAATGTACAGAATTGCCTCCCCTCCCTAGAAAGTGTATCCATTCCCCTTAATCCATTTAAGACACATGTAAATTAACTCCCCCACACTGTAAATTGAAAGATCCTAATTTCGCTTTTAGGTATGTCAGGCTATATGATCTAGATATTCCGAGAGAAAAATGGTTGAACTATTTACAAACAGTGGAGACCCTGATCAGACGCCTCGTACTGCGGCATCTGATCTGGGTCTGCACTGTTTGCCAATTACCCTTTTAGGGGCTTCCAGACTCCAATAGGTTAATATCATCGATATGCACACACTTTGACAGTGTGCTTCTAAGACAGGTAAATTTTCCGTGACCATTCACCATTATGGTACCTAATTTACTTTAAATATTTGAACACCTTAATAAGAGATAGCAGCGGTATTTCTATCATCTCCATTGACAGGTAAAGTCCAAGGTAGATCAAATACTAACCAGGTCCTTCTAATTGGAATCCTCTTTGATCATAGGTCATCAGTGGAATTTAACAGATTCTTAACGTTTCATTTCTCAATATCCACACGGAAGATTTATTAGTATTATATATTTCATTGCACAGAAAATGTTTCTTTTTTATATTTTGGAAACTGTATTGGCGTATGTCCTTGTTAAAATTAGATTTATCAAGGAAAAGGAAGGGATACTTAATGGAAACGCTGATGACATAAACAGAGGAATCCGATTAATTACTCAAGGGAGTTAACTGACTGCTTTCTCCCATTCCTAACCGTATTTGTAATAAAATTGAACAGCAGTATAGAAGATGCCCAAGAAGAGGCACGGTCACATAACATAGCCTACCAATGACACAAAGAAGAAGAACAAACAAACCATGGCATACGGTACTTATATATACAGACAACCTTTTTATACCGACGCTTGATACAACGACAAAATTCGTTATAATGACAATTTGACTGTCACGAACTCTCCGCTTAAGAGATAATAATTAGTCATGAATTATGCAAGAATATTGTATTTAATACTTTAAAGAAATATATGTTTTGGGATATTTGTTAGAATCGCCTCAGTGAGGCGATTCTAACAAATATCCAAAACATGTGTTCTATGAGGAGATTAGAACAAAACAAGACCTTTCTTACATATCAATCTGCATATTAGGTATTCTGTACAACAGCAAATTCATTTTAATGGCAACGTCTTCGGGAACAAATGCTGTCGTTGTAACGAGGCAGTAAACCCTTGTTACAACGACAGCATTTGTTCCAAAAGACGTTGCCAGTAAAATGACTTTGCTGTTGAACCGAATACTTAATGAACAGATTGATATGTAAGAAAAGTCCTGTTTTGTTCTTATTTTTTCAAAGACCATAAATTTTGGATATTTGTTGGAATCGCCTCACTGAGGCGATTCTAACAAATATGCAAAGCATATGTTTCTTTTAAGTAATAAATACAATATTCTTGCATAATTTGTGACTAATTGTTACCTCTTAAGCGAAGGCTTCGTGACAGTCAAATTGTCACTATAACGAATTTTGTCGTTCTAACATGTGTCGGTATAAAAAGGGTTGTCTGTGTCTTAAAATAGTGTTGGCATTTACGTGTTTGATCTGAGTCTACACTGTTGCTCAAGCATAGCTGCCCGAGAACAAGGTGAATGCACAAGGCTTATTATACAGACTTTCCAAAATATGTAATCAGTCTGTGTGTGTGTGTGTGTGTGTGTGCGTGCGTGCGTGCTATGTGCGCGTGCGTGCGTGTGATTTTGATTGTAGTGTCTTCAATCCGGTCCGAGTATTATTCAAGGCCATCAATGAATGGAGTTTCCTCCAACAAATATTTGCATTTTACGTTTGGTATGCAGTGTCCTTTTGCTAATAACTTGTCATCAAAACACTGTATGATGCAATGTCATCCCCACAGTCTTAAAATGCATCTGTGGATTTGTTTAATTTTGTAGACTTACTAAGCGACTTGTTCCCTCTGTTTCCGATTTATAGACCCTAATGACTATACTCTGGCATAGAAACCATAATGTTACTGCAAATGTGTGTTAGTGTAATTGGAAATAAATACCATTCTGACGTATTGCAATAAATGAATTCTGATTCATATGAGCCGCGTCGTGAGAAACCTACCTTCTGATAAGTACCTCTGACGAAGACTCAATCCAGTCTGCGCATCCGCGCAGTCTGATCAGAGTCTTCGTTGCCCGCATGAAGAATCGTTGCATTCTTGGCAATCTAAAATGCTTCCAGTGAGGATCTGATTATACTGTGCAAATGCGTAGGCTGATATGAATACAGTCGAACTTCGATGGCTCGAACCCCTATGGGACCATGAAAATTTGTTCGAGACAGCGGTAGTTCGAGCCACGGATGGTTACTATTGGTGCCATACAAGGAGGCATAATGGAGACAATTGTGGGATATCTTTTGGATGTTCTATTTTATAAACGTATGTTGTGTGTACTCATTAGAATCGCCTCAGAGGCGATTCTAATGAGCACACACAACATACATTTGCAAGATAAAAGAAAAAAAAAAACCTAAATTATCCGTATATCGTATTTGGAGGAAATCCCTGCGGACTCAAGAACGTGTTCGACTCATCCATGGTAAACGAGACGTCGGGGTTCGAGCCATTGAAGTTCTGCTGTATTCGCTGGGTGCATATGTCCAAGGATACGTTTTGTGACATTATGGCTCATTCAGTGTATCTGATCAGTTCACCGGAATATCCAGACTTGTTCAAGTGGTATTTTAACAGTTAGTCTTCATGGTATTTTAACCGTTATTCTTCTACTAAACACTTTAGTCAATTCAATAGACTAATTATGATCGTATTTACCCTGGGAGTTGGGACAGGAAGGTCTGAGCAAACAGTGTAGACCCAGATCAGACACCGCAGAACGTGGCGTCTGATCTGGGTTTACACGGTTTGCCATTCACCAAGCAGTATTAACGAAGCAACAGACTTGTTTTAATTTTCGCATAAATTAAATCGGGATCGAAATTGTGTTAGCATGAACTTGTTCCCACGCCACATCCGGAACCTCTACGCCACATCCGGAACCTCTCGAGGTAGTGACAGCATCAAAATTTTGGTAAACAAAGGTAGGTGCTCTGTCGTTTTTTAATGTATTTTAGAAGAAAGAGGGAATTACTCAGAATTGGCAATGCTATTCTATGTAAGTATGATTTCACTTTCTATGCAGGCCGAACAAAACATTTAACAGTGTAAAATGTGGAGTAGACGACCGTAACCTAATCGATCACGAATCTGTATTTTCTCGGTGTTTTGACATCACAGACAAGTTATGTAAAATTTTGTCAAATTTTTACGAGCATGAGAGGATTTGACGCTAAGTCTGATAATCTTGACCTATAATTTATCATTGCGACATTAAAAAAAATAACGAACCTTTCACCATGAAGAAATATCGCCAAAATTCTGTAGCGTGTTGCTCTCAGACAATCGAGGTAATTCCATCGTGCTAGTTCCAATGAGTTCACTGTGCTTTTAATTTGATCTATAGCAATACAGAGTTAAATCATTTTATGGGTCATGTTTTCAACTTCAGACATTGCTTGCCTGTTAAACTATCTAAGAAGATGACGAACGATTGAAGTCCCATATGTCACTGGGTACAGGTATAAAACATACTTGTACTGCCTTGCGGTACAAGCTGGCTTTTCAAAGGTGATTTGCATTTTCTTCCTGTTACACATTTATAATCTTTTTTCTTCTTCTTCTTCTTCTTCTTTTTTTCTGCATCTGGATACTTTTTCTTTGTGCTGGAAGTCAGATTTTTAAAGGATTGAAAAAAAAACTAATCTTTATTAGGAAGTTTCACTCTCAGTAATCAAACAATTTTGCTTTTTTTCTGCAGGATTAGCAAGTCTTCTACTGTTATACGAGAATGGTTTATCAGACCTTTACCCGTAGCGTGGGGTTGCTTGGTTATTTTTAGCCTAGCTACTTGGCAAATATATAAGTATGTTTGTCACTTTTTGTTTACTTATTTTTTTTTTTTTTTTTTTTTTTTTTTTTTTTTTTTCATTTACATTCTACTTTTTGATTCAATGTTTAGCTAGTCTATGGGTGAACTTTTCTTCTGTGGTTGTCTCTGAAATATATTGACCATATTATCTGTAGACTAGCCACAGAGCTCAATAAGCCAAAAAATATATATGTATATTTCTACGCCTTGGGCAAGGCTAGGTTATTTTGAAAAGATGGATGCAACTGCTATGAAACGTTTGAGTTTTTGGATCAATCTTAGGGATTTACAGTGATTTTTATTAAAACATGAGTGATTTTAAAAGTTTGCCAAAAGGGAGCGCAAAAGTATTCCTGCACCTCACCCTCCATACGGGCCTGGTTTTATATTTAAAACGTATAAACATGGGTTATAAATTCACTAAGAAGCGCCAGCTTGGTACCTTACGCAACTGTCACAGGTTCCTTTGTAACATAGGAAATCTAATGTACGCAAAACAAAAGAAGACTAGCTCCTAGACCTTGATGTCATGTTTTATCACTTCTTACTATAAGCTGATTCAACTTTATGCATGATACCTTGTATAACGATTCTCAAATAGTTCGTCTCTGACAACAAGGATACCTCCAAGATGAGTTGCTGCTATCAATGAGGTGAGGCAATCAATAAGAAGTAGATGGGGTTTAATTCGTTAAGTTAATAAATAATTGTAATTCATTGATGAAAATAATATTGATATCCGACTAGTAGCTAGTCTAGCAAAAACGTTTAATCTTGTTCATCAATTTTCAGTTTTTCAGATGTGGCTATATAAAGGAAGGAAGAAGAAGCGTTTGTCATTGTTATTCAAATGCATTACCACTTCAAATTGTATTCTGATGCGAAGAAATGTCACTTCTCAAGTGTTGTTTTCTGACAAATATCTGCGCGCGCATCTTCAACAAGCTTTCTAAAGCCGCTAAAGAAAAAGTACACCCTGTCTTCATAAGGCCAAGAGAAGAGTTTACAGTGCAACAAAATCTAAGTCCCCTTTCAAATCTCCATTGGTCAAGACAGCAAGAATTTTATCTCCAGCATCTGGGCTAAAGTGTACATCTTAGTTTTTGCCGATTTTCTTATTGGAAATAAAGCAAGAACACCAAGAAAATCGATATGAAGCTTAAAACACAATGACTCGTCAAAGTTAAAAATATTCATGCTGAATTGGTCATTCAATGAACTAGTGAAATCCTTGTTTCCAAAAGTCAGCCTGGTGGAGAAAGACAAGCCACGGCTCGAGAAATGACGCTGGTTCAAAAGTAACGTCAGCATAGTATGACGTTTGGCAGTTGAGCGATCTCCATGAGTTGTTTACCGGATTCATGAAAGAAACAGCAAGTATTAAGTGTTTCGATTTTGAAAGTATGCAGACTCAAAGCATCCAATTGTAATCTTTATTAATAACAAAATCACTCTTTTATTTTTGCAGGATTTACACCCTATGCCTTTTTGTTGAAAACATTCAAGTGCCATTTTTAAACAAGTACTTAACGTTACTACAGTTCTTTTATGTCTTGTGACTCAGATAAAGAAAATGATTTCGTTATCTTGACCAATTAAGAAAAAACTAATTGTGTATTGCCATCGTGAACTCGTTGGAGTTTGTGTCATGATTCAGTGCAAAACCATTTGTCCTAAGTACCTAAAAAGTTTAATTATAGTCATTGGTTTTTAATAATATAGTAAAAATATGAGCAAGCTATGCAAAAGTCTGTACATTAGAATAGGTTAGATTAAACACACTTTATTGTCATTAAACAATGGGATTGGGCACGAGTTAGTACATTATATAACTCTCTCTCTGCACATGAAGGTGTATACATGTAAAGGTTTAACAGCGTAGAAGAACGTTTTGAAAAAGAAATACAGAAAATGTAACATTTGGTTTACAGCAATGGGAGATAGCAGCAAAATTTCTATTTTGACAGGTAAAGTCCAAGGTAGATCAAATACTAACCAGGTCCTTCTAATTGGAATCCTCTGCTTTTATCATGTCAACAGTAAAATTTAACAAATTCTTAACTTTACATTTCTCCATATCATAGTTTGTTTTTTTTTTTTTTTTGTTTTGTTTTTTTTTGTTTTTGTTTTTTTTTTTGTTTTATTTTTGTCCACAAGGAGAAGAGAATCAGGCACTTAATCGGTTGTTCCCTAACCATGCTTTTAAACTGCGAAAGGAATTGACTACTCCGAACTTCGTTAGTTAGCTCATTCCATGATTTTAAAGTTGACGGAAAGAATGGTGCTTGAAATGAACATAATCTTGAAAAGGGAATAACAAAATCGGAACTGTTTCTTAGATTATGCCTATTAGTGTAATCTACATTGTTTGGTAACATTTGTCTTTAATAATCTGGTAATTCTTTGTTTATTATTTTGTACAATAATGTTGATTTCTTTATCCTTCTTCGGCAAGAGTTTCCCACCCAGTTTCAAGATTCAGTAACCGCAAGAAAGAAAAAAATCGGAAGACCAATTACTATTCGAGTTGCGTTGAGCTTGTTCAAGCCTAGTTGAATCAGTTATATTACAGCCAACCCACTTCGGATGTGTTACAAGAAATGGACGTATATAAGTGCAGTATAGTTTATTTAGAATATTTTATGGTAACTGGTATTTCAATTGTCTTAGATATGATATCTACCTAGAAGATGTCTCAATAATCGAATCGATGTATTTTGTCCACTTATTGTTTAATGACAAAATTACACCTAAATGTCTATGACTGTCTTCTTCGTTTAAGCTATTATTTTCATAGTTTAAATTCATATTATAGTTGCTAAAAATATCTGAAATTATCATAACTTCTGTCTTTAATGGGTTAAAAATTGTTAACCAAGTGTTTGCCCACTAAATTAATTTCTCTAGGTCTTCGTTCAAAAATGCGTTCAATTTCAGCAAGGTCATCAGTAGAATAAACGAGCCATACCTGTAAGATAATCAGCTATATAGTACGGACTCTAGTACTCAATTTTAGCTAACCCTAGTATCAGAAAGATATACGATTTATTTTGATGTAGGGAAAACGCCTAGGCACCAAAAACTGTTCGAATTTTCGACCAATATGGCCGCTACACTAAACCTGTAAGAATACGTTTGATTGCAAATTTTATGGCACCATTTTGAAGGACACATTTTAAATTTTACAGACACCTTTCGGGCGTTCGTGATGTTTTTCTTTTTCTTTTTTTTTTTTCAATAAAAAATCGTATAGAACACTGTATTGTACTTACGTAAGTCTTAAACATGCATGTTTAGGGGAATCTTCATGTCCCTAATTTTAAAACCTTTGTTGACGAATTATACTGGGTAAAAATGTATGAATACGTATCAAACATAATAACTGACGTAATTTCCGCAAACTAAAATGTTCATCAAAATTCCATAAAATACATGCCGTTTTACAAAATGTGACAAGAATTTTAAACAATCAAAGCTAATTGATATTCAGACATCAACTGTACAGATTAATTTATGGCGAGTTGCGTGTATATTGGGTGTATTTTTACCTCTTAAGTATAAACATGTGTACTATACGTTTAATATAACTTACAGTTGCTTGGCAAAAGTCTAAATTAGTATCATGCAAAATACATACGTTTCTCCAAAATGCAATTAGTTTCGTATTGCTATATAGCGGTTTTGTATGAACCAATATCCAAGCTTTATATATACAAAACTCAGCCGTATATCTTTCCGATTGGTTGGGTAACTTTTTTGCAAGATACAGGGATTGAGAAACTCGACTAATATCATTTATAAACAATAAAAACAGTAACGGACCCAACATTGAGCATTGAGGGACTCTGCGCTTGAAAATTTTTCAGGCGACATCTCACCATTTATGATAACTTCCTACGATCTTATAGATAATTTTCAAATAATTTTAAAATATCTTCTGACAGTCCGTAACATTCGAGTTTAATTAAAAGATCCCTGTGTCAAACTCAATCAAAAGCTTTTGATATATCACAAAAAATGTGATAACTTGTTTCGTAATTTTCTAGAACTATACATGTTTGGTGCACTACTTCTATAAGATGATGCTGTTGAGAGTCCAGGAATAAAGCTTGGTTGATATTTTTATAAAAGAGAAGTTTCTAATATATGATTGTACAAAAGTTTATGAACGACTCTTTCAAAACATTTACCATGATAGCTGATTTATCGCTCTTTTGGAAAAGTGGCATAACATGAATAATTTTCCATAGACTCGGATAGCGACATTGTTTTAAAGAAAAAAAATAAACAATTTGGTCAATGATAGAGAAACTGTTTTGGAGGTGTACTATAGCATTCTATAGGGTAAAATTCTATAGCGTAGGTAGTTTGTTTGCAGATTTTCGACAAGTTCCACGCGTTCAAAATTTCTGAAAATGTTCACATTATTGTTATGGACAATTTCAAATTATTTTCATATTTTCTCATTCTTTTTTTTGATTATTTATTTATTTATTTATTTATTTATTTATTTATTTTCAAAAATTAAGTTTACTATAAAAATTGTATAGGTCAGGCCGATTTTTTGCCCGTATGATCAATTGTATGGTAAATATGTGAACACAAAGCATAAAACAGAAGAGACAGATGGTTTCTGATGAGATCATAAACATTTATTTACGTTCAGAATAAAACGCCAAGCGAAAAAAAACATCTTTGTCACGGATGTCAAAAAACCATGTACTGTGCCGAAAAGCGAACAGAAACTCACAAAAAGTCGTCTCGTTTATAACAAAAATCAAAGCACTATGAGTGCTGATGGGGGCGGTTGCCTGAGCTCTTAAACTGATTGGGATTTACGTTGAAACTAAAAAAGCAATATATTAACAATACTCAGTAATGGCAATCCGTTTGGGGTTTTACCTATTAATGCAGACATCTGCATTTCAAATACAGATATCTCTTTTAATAAATACAGATATCTGTATTTTTTGAAATTACATATATTCTTAATTGAAATACAGATATCTGTAATTGAAATAGAGATATTTCTAACTGAAATGCAGATATTGGTATTTGAAATACAGTATCTCTATTTTCAATCATAATATAGATATCTGCATTTCAATTAGAGATATCAACATTTCAAATACAGATATCTGCATTTCAATCAGAGATATCTTAAATTAAACTGAATTCTGGATATTTGCATTTAAAATACGCGTACCTCTAATTGAAATGCGTATATTTGTATTTGAAATGAGATATCTGAATTTCTAAATTAAAAACATGCATCTGTATTTCAGTTTGAGGTGTCTGCATTTAAATTTAAGATATCTGCATTTATGATTGAAATAACGATACCTCTATTCACTCTACTTATTGGAAACTGATACCTCCCTCGCCGATTTTTACATGAGCACTGTTCACCGGTTACAAATACCAAAGTCACGGACGGCGCAGTTCGCCCCGTAACAGACAACACAAAGAAATCCATTAAGATTTCACATCATTATATCTTTACAGTCAAGCCCGTTGCTATAAACATTCCCATATTTTTGGTTACAAACAAACATACATAAACTTTATTCGAAAAGGCCACCATCTTTGTTGTGCCAAAAGACGGCTTGAGAATAGCCCCTTCCTTGCCCTTTTTCTGTGATTAGTAGGACCACAGATAGGGTAACTTTTTTTCAGAGATTACTATAGAACGCGCGATTTTCAGATATTAGTAAAGAACGCACCGATTTCTGGTGGTCTCTCGTTTAATATACTGAATGGGAGCGTGCTTCAGCAAAAATAATAATAATAATAATAATCCCGCAACTTCTGCGCAATTTTCATTTTTTCCGGACCTAGAAGTATTTAAGAAGTTGTTTTCTCGTTCATTTTTCTCTGACATGAAAGCAAAGTATCAAGTTTATTGATAAAAAATCAATGATATCACTCATCATGTCAGTGGATGGATGAGTTGCTTACACGTTACGAAGGGAAACAACTTAGCTTATACGTTACCAAGGCTATACAAGGGGAAACAACTCAGTCACCAGATAGCGTTATGTTGTTCAGGAAATGCCAATCATGTTCTTTGAATATTTTATTCTGATAATAATCGTAGAAAACAAAAAGTATTTTAAGAACTACTTTGTTTTTGTTTGATTGCTCTGAAGCAGCACTTAGGCTGTTATAGCGGTACGAAATGATCTGCTACAAAACGTCCCGTCTATATTATCAAGAAATATAGATCAATACGAGCAATACCTCTCGCTCAGCTTTTACAAAGGCACTGGATAAGTAGAAAGAAAAGCAGAATATTTAATAGGTGAGTTCATGCCTCGCACCTTGTGGATTTTGACCTTCGCCACCCCGTTCTGTGTCTCATTAGCCCCCCCCCCCCCCCCCGCCCCCGCCCCACACACACACAAAGCAAATTCCTAAAATCACTTCTGCTTGTTACAATGTTGTAGGTTTGATGTGCTTTACTGTAGTACTGGAGTGTTCATATTCGTCCGCCCAAATTGTACTCAATATGGTCAAAATCTTATTTCTTGAAAACGTTTGACGTTTTCTTTGCTGTTTATTCGCTATTTATAAGCATCGGAGTGTATAAAGCTAATATTTTTAATTGCAGAATTTAGCGTTATCAGTGTTAACAGGGAACTATTTTGGGGCGATTTTAGGTAGTTATTAGGTAAGTATTTTCTACTGAACGGATAGTTGAAATGCGGTATAGTAAATTTGGCTGCGGTAAACTGTCCCCAAAATGGCAGAAAATTCAAGTTACCAAGTGTATCCATTCCCCTTAAGTGTCATTGTCTTGTTAATCTTGTGAGATGTTTCTCAAGAACGATATTTATTAATTGTAACATTGTTGCAAATTGTGACGAAAGGTACAATTTTCATGTCTTCTTTCTAGATAACAAGGTCGTGAATAAAGCGAACGAGACACATCGTCTTACAAATGATTCAACATTAGATACGATCTCTGACGCTAACATATGATGTCTGATTTGTTTTCTTTCAGGATGTTGACTTTTCTAATGCAATGCAGTTGGCATTTCTGAGAATCTGTATTATGAAGAAATGGAAGTTAAAGCCTTTTTCATATATTAATTTAAGAAGGAAGCATCGCCCTTTTTTGAGTAACAAAGTTGATTCAGATTGTTGTTGTTGTTTTTGTAGATATTATTGTTGTTGTTGTTGTTGTTGTTGTTGTTGTTGTTGTTGTTGTTGTAGATATTATTGTTGTTGTTGTTGTTGTTGTTGTTGTTGTTGTATACCATCCCTGCGCTTACCTTTATAGACGTTTTAAAATGTAGTTATGCACACTGCAACTTTCTTGTTGACTGTATAAATTTCAACACAGACAATTACAATGGACAGCCAATTTTCCAAATATCCTAGAACAACGTCGTCTTTATTGTCCATTGATATTATATAAATCCAGAAATAAGCCTTTTCATTATGATACAATGTTACGTGTTTCTGCAGTTCACAAATTAATAAACGTAGAAATTTCAGTATCCCTGCCAGACCATCTTCTGCGAACTTGGGGCGTTTTAATTTCCACATTAGATTACAGAAAATATCCGACAAGATTTTTTGAGTATTCTGTTCGAATGGAGCACCAGTACCTGTCAAGGTGTAATCAGGTCTACTTTGAGAAAAATAAAACGTTTGACGAGACTTGATCTATATCGAAAAAAAAAACATCAATATTTATCAATTATGCATAACATCGAATAAATCATACCAAAGCAGTAAAACTTTTCATAGTAATTGTTTTGTTTCAAACAAGCATAAAACAATTTTATTCGCATTGGCCGACATTTTGGCTGCGTCAAGAGACAGCTCAAAGTAGAGTTTGTGACACCTGCTACGACCGCCGAAAACTGTCACAACTGGACGGATAGTTCGCAAACGTCTGCTGGTGTACTTGACACTTTAATTGTTTTCAGTTTTATGAATGTGTTCATTATTCTCAAGGGCCGATCCTATTAGAAACTGTTCTGCTTCACTGACTGTGTTCAGTACAGCAAACCACTCGTGAGCACTTTTCGCAAGCTAGTTTTCATCTTCTGAATTGTAAACAAGTCTCATGTGACCTCAAATCAGAGAGTAACTGTGATTCTCGTTGACGAGACTTGATGTTAAAGGCTCAATATTCCTCAAAATTATACCTTTTTATCCAAGAAAGGTTTAAAAAAAATTGATATACGATCACATTAATACAATCATATTAATACGATATATACGATCATATTAATACGATCATAAAATGTGGCATCTGACAGCTTGTAAAATTTTAGTCAGTCTCTCGTTTTTGAACTAGGATCCACGCAAACTGATTGAAAGGTCTTTGCTGTGCTCTTATAGGAACATTGGCTACTGTTAAAAGAAAAGGCCATAATTAGACCGTGCGGGTGTACGTGATGATCTGAATCTACTCATTTCGAAAATGCGGTCCATTTGTTTATCCAGGCCTGTCAGCTATTACAATTCCAGCCAAGATATGGCACATTTGACAGTATTACGAGTTCGTTCATCAGTGATATCATTTGGGCCGCCTCATGACAGACTGTTTCAGCTTTATCCGAATCGTCAGTGCATGTGACATGGCGTGGTATAAAGTTGTTACTCTAGAAGATGCATTTGGTCTACCATTTTGTTGAATTCCACGGCATTCCTGTTTTCGCAGAATAGAATCCTTGTATACATCGCACTAAATGCGACTTTTTTTATTATTTTAGGGGTTCTTAGTGAGATTATATGTTTTATTTCCTTTGGGATCATTGAGCCCATTTTGATTAGTTGGAAAATCGAAAACCTCTTAATCCTAGATCTGCTGAACCCGGATATGCCCTGCCTTTGCTAACAGTGTAGATCCAGATCAGTTGGCTTCTGAAGAAATTATGCAAATTAATATCAACAATCTGGATCAAGTAAATTGATTGGCTGAAAAGTAGAAAAGGGCGTGGCGTATACAGCATCGCAAACTACATAGCTGTATATGAAGAGACTCAATAAAACCGCATTACGAAAACACGCCTATTCAAATATATAGAAAATTTCACCTCCAAATACTGATAAAAAAACTCTGATATTTTTTTTTATATTTCTGCTCAAAAACATAGATTGTGGGTACTGGTTAGAACCGCCTCGCCGAGGCGGTTCTAACGAGTACCCACAATTTATGTTTTTGAGCAGAAATCGCCGAGGCGGTTCTAACGAGTACCCACAATCTATGTTTTTGAGCAGAAATAAGAAAAATAATGTTTACCCCTGTAAACCCCAGTTTTACTATATAAAAGTGGGGTTTAAGCTGGTCAAAAGTATTAGGCATTTTTTCATGATGGAGTCTCCGATTTTCGTTTCTTTTGTGTGTCAGTTGTTTCCAAAAGTAACATTTTGGATTTTTATTTTAAATAGAATCCTACAAAAATGCTAAAACAGTGATCACACATGTTTGTTTCATCATAACATGCACTGGGACCCCTGGAAGATATTTGACATTCGGCCTGTGACCCTGTGTTCAAGAGAATGTCCCGGCAAATGTGAATGCATGAAAAACATGCGATTTCTGCATTGTTGCATGACGTTGCGAAGACGTCGAATGATAACGTTGCGTGTCTACTGAGTACAGGTAAACGCACATTGAGTTCAAAATATAAAAATCTATTTCTCGAGAGAGTTGCAGAGCTGATAAACAAACGAGAGGGGTGGCAGGATTTTGTTTATTAGATTTGCAAGTCTCGAGGGAAATATTTCATGCGTTTTACAGTCAATAAAACGTTCAAGGTGCATTACCTTCTTTTAGTTCATGTTTGCATATGTGCATATTATGTATCATAAAAATGTATTATTGCTGTTGTTACCTCTTTCGATGGCATGTAAAAACAATCCACTTGTAAGTGCGGAAATGCCGAACTTATTTTTAATATCGCTGCAGTTTGCAGCAGCAGCATCACGAAAACATGCATATATAATTTTGACCCCCTTAAACCCCACTTTTATATAGTAAAACTGGGGTTTACAGGGGTATACATTATTTTTTTTATTTCTGCTCAAAAGCATAGATTGTGGTACACGTTAGAACCGCCTCGCTGAGGCGGTTCTAACGAGTACCCACAATCTATGTTTTGAGCAGAAATAAGAAAAAAAATCCGAATTTTTATCTGAAAATTTTCATTTTTTGGTGGTAAAATTTTCAGTATATTTGAACAGGCTTGTTTTCGTAATGTATATATATTTCTACTGATGAGGATGGGAGAAATACAGTGGATGCTCGTTACAACGACATCATTTGTTCCGAGAGATGTTGCCATTAAAACAAATCTGCTGTTGTAAAAACATTTAATGAGCAGAATGATATGTAAGAAAGGCCTTGTGTTACTTTTATTTACTCATATAGCATATGTTTTGGATATTTGTTAGAATCGCCTTAGTGAGGCAATTCTAACAAATACCTAAAACATATGTTTCGTGAAATATTAAAGCATTGTTCTTGCATAATTTCTGATTAACTGTCACCTAACGGACGAAGGTTTCGTGTCAGTCAAATTATCGGTTTATCGAGAGTCGGTATAAAGAGGGTGACTGTATTTCCTCAAAGGAAGCATGGGGTATATCTCCGTCCAAAATTACAAAAAAAAAATAGCTTCGGTTTGTAGATCAAATATATATATATATATATATATATATATATATATATATATATATATATATATATATATATATATATATATATATATATATATATATATATATATATATATATATATATATATATAATTATCATAAAATCATTACGAAAATACGCCAATTCAAATATATAGAAAATGTCACCTCCAAAAACTGAAAATTTTCAGATAAAAAAAAACTAATTTCACATTATTTTTCATATTTCTGCTCAAAATATAGATTGTGGGTACTCGTTAGAACCGCCTCGGCGAGGCAGTTTAACGAGTACCCACAATCTATGTTTTTGAGCAGAATTAAGAAAAATAATGTGAACCCCTGTAAACCCCAGTCTTGCTATATAAAAGTGGGGTTTAAGGGGGTCAAAATTATATAGGCATGTTTTCGTGATGCATGTGTATATGCCGCTAGCTTGCAGTAGCAGTTTGTATCTCTATTAAAGAAAAAATATATATATTGATTTATATGAACTCGCATTTGATGTTTTGAAAGGTTTTTACAGTTTACCGTGTTTATCCTAGGTTTTCGAACAGACATGCCTGAGCAAATAGGGTAAACCCAGATCAGTGGCGTCTGATCAGGGTCTATACTGTTTGCAATTCATTCAGCAGCTTTTGGACACATTAACAGGTTATCAGTGTTGTTCAAAATTTAGGATAAATATGGTATGACTCCCAGCGGGCACATGACGTTTATACAACGTCGATTCAATATCGATGCAACGTCATGACGTTGCATCGACGTTGCGGCGACGTTGTTTAAACGTCATGTGCCTGCTGGGCGGTAAGGTGCTAAAATATTTAGGGCAAATAAGGTAGATTAGTCATGAATCATATCGTAGCAAAACCTGTCTTCGGGAATATGTAATTTGCGCATGTTCGGAGCAGTGTTCGCCCAGACACAATCATTGTACTTTGTAGATTTTTTAAAAAGTGATCTGCGTGTGCCTCAACTTGATTGCGCATGTGCAAAGTCCAGTCTGCGTATGCGCAATTCACGTATGCCGGAAACCGGCTTTGTCGTGCGACGCGGCTGTCTTCAATATTATTAAAACCTGCAACTGCTCGATAAATTATTCAGGAATCCCTCTAGATCAGATTAATATAGTTTATGCTCTTGGGAATATACCATTTCTAAATGTTAATGTTGCATTACGCTCCCTCGTAATCCACAACACGTTCCATTTTAATATTAAGAATTCATTTGGTTTTTATTACTTATGTGTTATTAACACTTACCACGCGTTGGGCAGATTCAGCAGACGACAAGTTGGCGATATTTTTCTTATTTTTCCTAGAAAATAGAACTCATGCAAATTGTCTCCTGAGACAATTAACATGAAGTGTAAAATCCTACTTTCTAGGAAAAAATAAGAAAAGTATTTCAAAATATCGTCTGTTGAATTTTTTACCCAGCATGAAAAGCGTTAAGGGGATTGGATACATCTGGTATATATATTTTTATCATTTTGAACAAGGAAGACAGCTTCTGTGACTTCCATTTTGTTTTCCTGCCAACAAAGTCCCTTCTGAAAAGGGGCTAATCTAAAAGGAAAGAAATTGCTCCCGACGTTAACAATTTCTTTCTTTTTAGAGTAGACCACCTTGTGAGCCGTTTCTTTCTATTAAGAGTACACCTCCTCCTTGAGAGCCAATTCTTTCTATTTTGAGTAGACCTCCTTGAGAACCATTTCTTTCCATTTAGACTTCCTTGAGAACCATTTCTTTCTATTTAGAGTAGACCTCCTTGGGAACCATTTCTTTCCATTTAGAGTAGACCTCCTCCTTGAGAGCATTTTCTTTCCATTTAGAGTAGACCTCCTTGAGAACCATTTCTTTCAATTTAGAGTAGACCTCCTTGGGAACCATTTCTTTCTATTTAGAATAGATCTCCTTGGGAATCATTTCTTTCCATTTAGCGTAGACCTTCTCCTTGAGAGCCATTTCTTTCCATTTATAGTAGACCTCCTTAAGAGTCATTTCTTTCCATTTAGAATAGACCGCCTCCTTGAGAGCCCTTTCTTTCCATTTAGAGTATACCTCCTTAAGAGTCATTTCTTTCCATTTAGAGTAGACCTTCTTCAGAACCATTTCTTTCCATTTAGAGAAGACCTCCTTGAGAGCCCTTTCTTTCGATTTAGCGTATACCTCCTTAAGAACCATTTCTTTCCATTTAGAGTAGACCTTCTTCAGAACCATTTCTTCCCATTTAGAGTAGACCTCCTTGAGAGCCATTTCTTTCCATTTAGAGTAGACCTCCTCCTTTAGAGCCATTCCTTCTCATTTAAAGTAGACCTCTTTGAGAGTCATTTCTTTCCATTTAGAGTAGACCTCCTTGAGAGCCATTTCTTTTCATTTAGAGTAGACCTCTTTGAGAGCCATTTCTTTCCATTAAGAGTAGACCTCATTGAGAGTCATTTCTTTTCATTTAGAGTAGACCACCTTGAGAGTAATTTCTTTCCTTTAGAGTAGACATCCTTGAGTGCAATTTCTTTCCATTTGGAGTATACCTCCTTGAGAGCCATTTATTTCCATTTAAAGTATACCTCCTTAAGAGCCATTTATTTCCATTTAGATTAGACATCCATGAGAGCAATTTCTTTTCATTTAGAGTAGACATTCTTGAGAGCAATATTTTTCCATTTAGAGTATACTTCTTTCAGAGCCATTTATTTCCATTTAGAGTATACCTCCTTGAGAGCAATTTCTTTCCATTTAGAGTAGACCTCCTTGAGAGCAATTTATTTCCATTTAGAGTAGACATCCTTGAGAGCAATTTATTTCCATTTAGAGTATACCTCCTTGAGAGCAATTTATTTCCATTTAGAGTAGACCTCCTTGAGAGCAATTTACTTCCATTTAGAGTAGACATCCTTGAGAGCAATTTCTTTCCATTTAGAGTATACCTCCTTGAGAGCCATTTCTTTCCATTTAGAGTAGACATCCTTGAGATCTATTTTTTTCCATTTAAAGTATACCACTTTAAGAGCCATTTATTTCCATTTGAAATAGACCTCCTTGCCATTTCTTTCCATTTAGAATATACCTCCTTGAAAGCAATTTCTTTCCATTTAGAGTAGACATCCTTGAGATCTATTTTTTTTTTCCATTTAAAGTATACCACTTTAAAAGCAATTTATTTCCATTTGAAATAGACCTCCTTGAGAGCAATTTCTTTCCATTTAGAGTAGACTTTCTTGAGAGCCATTTCTTTCCATTAAAAGTAGACGACTTGTCATGAGGGTGGCAAGCCTATTTTGGCATAGTTAACTCCACTGAAAGTGTATCAAGTGTATAAGTTCCCCATAAAAAATAAAATGTAGAGAATCTGTAAGAACATACTTTCTGACAGAATCTGCAACTGTTTCGTATTAAGCAAAAATTCTTATAGAGGAAGAGTGTTTATTAGAATTGTATGTATGACTCAACTGCATGCTGATTCAGAAATTAGCGAACACGTACCGTATTCCACCTAATTACTGCACTATGCGATAAGGTTTCTCAGAATTACTGAAAAACTAGTGGTAAATGTCCGCCTAATAAGGACGGGCACACTCAGAGAAATTCTTAAAAGGAATATTTATTTAATGATTCGTATGCGATTTTTTTTCTGATTTTTCTTTCATATTTTATGAGATATCAGAGCTCTATAGATATTTTAATAATCAGTTTTATAACTAGGCTACGTAGCCAAGTTAGGTGAATGGAGATATTTCATATGTTATGTGATATAGATATTTTTTAAAATATCTATAAGCCTAATAAGGACGGGCACACTCAGAGAAATTCTTAAAAGGAATATTTATTTAATGATTCGTATGCGATTTTTTTTCTGATTTTTCTTTCATATTTTATGAGATATCAGAGCTCTATAGATATTTTAATAATCAGTTTTATAACTAGGCTACGTAGCTAAGTTAGGTGAATGGAGATATTTCATATCTTATGAGATATCAAAGCTCTATAAGATAATTTTGATAATCAGTTTTGTAGCTAGGCTACGTGGCCAAGTTAGGTGAATGGAGACACATTGTCAATACAAAAGATGGTTGTAACAAACGTCTAAAAAGGCTTTGTAGTATATTCACACTTTTGTGCACTATCGTGCTAAAGTAATTTTCATTCACAGTTACTTTGCAGTTACATCAGAATCTTATTGAGAACTTTTATTATGTTCATGAAACATTGAGTATCAAAACACCTTTTCGAATTAATTCTTTGGAAACAACAGTAAGGGAAACATCAAATTGGAAGCACTGCTGTTTGGCAGTGACGAATCTATATCTCATTTTTATATCAAAAGTAGCCAAAGTATCAACCTTTAACGTTGAGTGTGCTGGGTAAAATTTATGGAGACAACGTTTTGTTATGTGAGTCGTAACGTGAGAAAACGTGTAACGTGAGAAAACGTGTAACGTGAGAAAACGTGTAACGTGAGAAAACGTATCTTATCACATTGGCACCCAGCGAAGACTCAAAGTTTGATCAGAGTCTTCGTTGTCCGCATGAAAAAACCTTGGCTATCTAAAATGCGCCCAGTAGAGATTCTGATCAGACTGTGCGAATGCGAGGCTGACCTGATTCTTCACTGGGGCACACATGTCCAAAGGTACGTTTTCTGACGTTTCGGCTCGTATGTTCCTAGTTTTCACCCAAAACAAGGTTTGGCAATTCATGCAATTGTCTTTGTATGAAATCTCAAATTTGTTTCCCGATTTCAAGGAAGAAAGGAAAAATGTAATGAATTTATTGTCTGCAGAATTTTCCTTGAGGGCTCTAACTTTCATCTATCGGTGCTGTGTACTGCTGGAGACAGGGAACCAATTCTGTCAGGACTGCTGATTGGTTCAAAAAGCCCGGGGTAGTTATTTTATATACATGTATAGTTATTTTATATAAGGCGGTTAATAATAAAGATGAAATCGAAACTTATTATTCTGATTTGAAGAAAAACTGTTTGTGTGTAATTTCCTGATTCTTTTAAAGAAATAAATGTTTCTCAAAATTCAATTTTTGATATCTGCCTATTCACGGATTGTTGCATTCAAGATCCAGAATGTCCCAGAAAGTGCTGATGTCGGTTATGTTTTTCCTTATTTATTTTTTAGACGTAGTCGTTTAAGCTCATCGTCTTGAGCAGCTGTATGAAATCACGAATATGCCATACAAACGAAAAGAATCTACACACCGACCTTTTCTGTTATTACCATAAAAGAGCACGCCATCTTAGTCATTGTATATTATGCCTTGAAATGTGTTTTCAAGATCACGGTAAAACTGCGAGGTTAGACAAACCTAAACAGGAAAAAAATAAAAAATAAAAACAGGATACTTATAATTCTTTTCGAACGATACTGTACACTTTGTCCTTCCATACGCACATTATTGAGTTATGTTTATTTTTAGCTGTAGAAAAATGTAGCTGCTTAGCAATATATAATTAGTTTTCGGTGAGCACCGAAACAGCCCCCATAGCTCAGCCAGGAGAGGGTTCGCCTATCACACGGAAGATTGCGGGTTCGAAACCCAGATTTTTTTTTTTTTTTTTTTTTTTTTTTTATGAATCTGTCCCGTTCCCTTTTTTCATTGTTATAAGTATGTAAATATACTTTCGTTCCTATGTCGTGTATCTGTTTTTTACAGATATTACTTAGTTTAACTAAGCCTGTCATGGACTTTAAATCTAAACAAAGTTTGGAAGTCCAGCCATACCCTGAAAAGAATTCATAACCACAATGGGAAAATAATTAGTTCCCTGTGTCCTGCTGAATTCCAGCTTCATTATTGGCAGTGCTAGTTTCCGATTTCATCCGCGTCGTAGAAAATAAAACTGTTACAGGGATAATAGAGCGCGAGATTTCCATAAAAGCGTAAAATTCGGCGACTATTTATGAATAAATTTAAATAAAAGACACCCACGTTAATAGGCTCTTTTGTAATTTTTCATCCAAAATGATATCAGGCTTTTCCACAGTTTTGGCTTCTGTGACATATTATGTCTAGAAATCTTATTTTCAAATGAAGTTGTGCAGAGGAAATAGTACCAAAATGAGACAGGAAATCAACATGTTTCTGTGTGCGAATAGCGCAGGCCTAAACCTTGAAATCACAGCTATAGCAGACGACACTTTATTTATTTATTTATCTATTTATTTATTTTTTTTTTTCAGAGAAAACAAGTCTTGACATTTCATGCGAATCAAATCATAAAACTTCCGAGTCCTATTTTCTCGAAAAAACAACAAAATATGTTTTAAAATGTCGCTGCTTAGGGTTAAAATGCATATGTTGGCAGTTCTCTAGAGTTCGTAGCCGTGTGATGAGAAAAACTGATTTGAACCTGAAACAACGCTGAAGGCGAAAGGCCACTAGTCATTCATCTGTGCAGTCTAGTCAGCGTTTTCCCAGTATTGATTTCTTCAATATCCAGTATTCGGTGAACAGCGAATGGTCCCATTACGAAAACACGCCTATTCAAATATACTGAAAATTTTACCACCAAAAAATGAAAAATTTCAGATAAATATTCTGGTATTTTTCAAATTTCTGCTCAAAACATAGATTGTGGGTACTCGTTACAACCGCCTCGTTGAGGCGGTTCTAACGAGTACCCGCAATCTATGTTTTAGCAGAAATAAGAAAAATAAGGTATACCCCTGTAAACCCCAGTCTTACTATATACCGGTGGGGTTTAAGGGGGTCAAAATTATATAGGCATGTTTTCGTGATGCAAATAATTCACTCTTCGCTAAGCATAGCTAATGTTGCTGGTCAATTTTCGTGGATTATTGTAAAGACCATGAGATCGTGCCTTTATATATTGTGCACAGACGCGAAAAGCGCCCTTATTTAATTTGCGAACAACGCAGGCCCTGTTCAACCTGCGCATAAGCGCTTACAGAATCAGTGGATACTGTAGTATATGTCGACGAACAGAAAATGCCCTGATTAGACCGCACGGATGCGCAAGCTGATCCAGAGCTACGTTGTCCTTAAATTGCATAAGGGTCTTTTAAGGCGTTGCGCATCAAGTATTTTTGTTAAAGGGTACCTTCAGATGAGGTAATTCTGTAACATTGTTTTCGTCTCTCTTCTGAAAAGAGGTCTACCTGAAAATGTTTTGTATCTCCTCTGATAAGAGTCTACACTAAATAGAGGATATTTACTCTTTTGATGTGAATACTATAAATATTGTCATCGAGTGTAATGAAAATATCAGTATTTTCACGAGTGCGAAGCACGAGTGAAAATTTGAATGTTTTCATTACACGAGATGAAAATTTTTATGGTATCCACTAAAAAAGAGTAAATTTTCTTTTTATTTTATTGTTTACACGCCAATGCGCGTTTCTGACGTCATAATCAACGTCACAAAACAAAACAGGAACGTCAGTGCTTAACCTGTGAAACGCTGGAGAGACAAAATCAAAAAAAATCGGTAAATCAAAATAAACTTGATACCAAAATGTTCCTTACATTCTAACTAAGAAAATGCATACCAACACTTGACAGTTTAGTTCAGAAACAAATAAGTTAGAGGTGTTCAAAAATCTGAAGTGGAGGTTACACCCACTTCTGAAACAACGAAGAAAACCGAAGTCGTCCAAAGCGAGCAGTGAACATATAAATCGTATCAGTCACTAGTTAAATGATACGATATCAATTCACTAGTGATTACCACTTTTATTTTCACCAGATATACACTGATTTCACCGCTAACAATAAAAAAGAAAAGAATTTACTCCAAAAGGGGAGCAAATTCTTTTCTTTAAGAGTAGACCCTTTTTTCAGAGTGGACTTGGTCTGCTGGAACTCAAACAGGAAGTCACAAACGTGACTCCCTTTTAAAAATGGCGGGAAATCTACATTTTGTACCTTGCAAAACATGACATCAGTTAGACATCACACTTAGGGTTGATAATGTAAACGGTGCTTAACTTTTGACAAGGTGTATATAAGCGGGAGCTAGTGTTAGATTTTTTTTTTTTTTTCATACATATGAAAAGAAATAGCAATAAATATGAAAAGAATGACATTCTTCTAATAAATTTGACTAGTTTGGAAAATTGGATTTCTTGAAATTAAAACAAGCTCAGTGCTACATGTTTTCCTTCAGTTCTTTTGCACAACAAATTTGTCTGCAATTTCAACAATGCAAGAACTGCCTTTTCTTAAAATTACAACAAGCTCAAGATTGCATTTGTCTTCAATTCATTTGGTGCCCTATTTTAGATAATATTGTCCGCTAGGCTGCAATCTTACACACGGGCTGCTGAAAATGAAAGCGCCGCAACGTGAAAAAACGTACCTTCTGACATATGCTCCCAACGAAGACTCAGATCAGCCTGCGCATCCGCGCAGTCTGATCAGAGTCTTCGTTGTCCGCATGAAGATACTTTGCATCCTTGGCTATCTAAAATGCGCTCAGTGAAGATTCTGATCAGACTGCGAGAATGCACAGGCTGATCTGAATCTTCGCTAGGCGCACATTTGTAAAGGTACGTTTCTGACCTTCCGGCTCAAAACATCTAAGATTCAAAGACTGTATGTCAAATGACAAGAAGGGTCATTTTTTGTGCCCGTCTGGATCTGATATGTGCTCTTTGCAAAAGTCTCTTATTACTGTATTTGGCGCCAAAAGCTAGTTTCTGAATATAACAATGGAAATTAAAGGCATAGAATCTTTAAATTTGTATATTTTAATCCTAAAAGCTCTCAACAAAATTGATTCAGACGACATTATCTTTTTTAGGTTTCAGAGAAAATATGACTTGGCAATCCATGTGAATCGTCTGAAATGTCGTCTTATCTCAAAAAAATAATAATCAAAATGTCGTCGGCTGCAGTTGTAATTAGCGCTTTAAGGGATATACACATACGGCTGGTGGAATTGAAAGGTTACCGAACTTGAAACGCAATTGGTTTACATCAGGGGTGTGTCCAACCCTTAAAGCGTCCTTCAAGATTGTAGCAGACACATTCCTTTTTATTTATTATATTATTTTTGTTAAATTCTGCTAATAAACATATTATACTAAATATATCTACTAATATATATACTAAATAATATACTAAGATTGCCTGCTCACCTGCATAGCCTGACCACGTGAAATGTCAAGCCTAATTTTCTCTGAAAAAAAAATATTATAAAATGTCGTCTGCTGCTGTTGTGAGCGCGGGTATGTTAAATTTTAATCCATCGAACAGATTTCAACCTAAAGAAAAAAGAAAGTTCGACGCCGAGCCGACCAGTTCCGCTTTCCCATTGCTGTGCGCAAGCGAAATAGCAGCTAGTACCATTATAAAGTCTTTTGTATGACTCGACCGACGATCGAACCCACAATCTCTCGTACGCAAAGTGGACGTTGTAGCAACTTAGCCAGTGCGCCGTTAGGTTCGAAGGTTATCGGTCCCTGATTTCGGACGGTTTTACCATGTGAGCTAGCCATGACAAAACCAACAAACTGACTGGGCGCCCAGGGAAGAGTCAAATCAGCATGGATATTCACCCAGTCTGATCTGTCTTCGCTGTGCACTCAGTGGGTTGCTAAGGACCCAAGGTTTATACGTGCGGATAGTAAAGACTGGTCAGTCTAGGTAGATGCTCAGACTGATTTGAGTCTTCGCTGGGTGCACATGTCATTTTGTTGATTTGCCATGTGGCGTTGCCGCTAGGATCAAAGTGATGATGCCATTTTTTGGCCCCATAACCATTGTTAAAGGGCCATCAACTATTTTAAGGGATTCTATTACGTTAAATATTAGCAGCACTACTTAAAATATTGAGAAGCGACGGAACATGCCTATACTATAAATTCGCCCATGAGCCTAAAGACTGCAGGATGCAAAAAAAAGGATTATTTCAGGAAAGACAAAAATCTGCCCTGTTTAATATATTGATGAAAACTCATAAAAATAATTCAACATGGGACATCTTCAAACTCAACAGCAATAAGTTTGAAAACCAATTCACACCTGGGAATCTGTCAACTTGTACCCGACGGTGTACTGTAAAGGAATAAGTGGACCTGTTCCGGTGGACCTATTGACGTGTGTAAACAACTTCCCAGAGTGTTGATCAGCTGGATAAACTGTGAGGTTATTTACTTATTTTGTGTTTTACTAAGAATCGGAGAATGCCATAGGCTGAGATAGACGTTCAAGATTGTTATAACACTTGTTTTAACGGAAAACTCCGTAGATTTCTCGAGATATTGTTTTTGGCGACCAAAAATCATGCATTGAACAATAAGCACCGAGGCAAAGGATACATTTGTTGTGCATTTCATGACATTTTAGTGAGATGACTCAAGTCGGTTTAAAACCATTGGATATTGTAAGTCTTTTAAATATGTTTATGCAAAAACGAGATGATTCGTTATTCAGGTGCAGGTTAAAAAACTTCAATGCGTACCAGTTGACTTCTGACGTACAGTTTAACTAATGTAAATTATACAGGAGGTGCTCGAGTGTCTTGAATTTGACCATTCTAAAGTTCTAAAATAGGAATTTAATAATGAATAAGGAAAATAGGTTACAAATAAATAGCCAAAGCTATCGATGGTGTTAAAATGTTAAGAACAAGCGAATTTTCGTATTTATTGTTTTGTTGTTGTTGTTGTTTTTTGTTTTTTGTTTGTTTGTTTTTTTGTTTTTTTGTTTTGTTTTTTTTTTTTTTGTTTTTTTTTTTTTGTTTTTTTTGTTTGTTTTTTTTTGTTTTTTGTTTTTTTTTGGAGGGGGGGCGGGGGGGTTGTTTGTTTTTTTGTTTTTTTTTTGTTTTTTTTGTTTGTTTGTTGTTGTTGTTTTTTTGGGGGGTGGGGGGGGTTGTTTGTTTTTTTTTGTTGTTTTTTGTTTTTTGTTTTTTTTTTGTGTGTTTTTTTTTTTTTTTTCGAAAAGGTACTCGATTGCACAGTATCCACTAATTGAATTGTACGCCACCGGTCAAATGGCACGCATAGAAACTTTTTCTCTGCGTATCGGTAGCGAATCTTTTTGTTTAAGCAAAAGTGTGATAAACTGACATTTTAATATGGACTTGAATTTCAGTTGCTAATGTACCGGAGTTAAGGTTTAAATTCCCTTTCATGGATAGTTTGAATTACGGTAAGGCATGTTCAAGCCATGAATTTTTTACGCCAAAAAGGAAATCTGTAGAAATCCTCCGATATTTTCTATGATCCTTGTGTCAGGATTATCTCCATTCATTGCCACAGCATATGACAGTTTCCGATTTTCGACATAAATTAAAATGTAAACATGAACTTACGGTAAACGCAATAACCTTCCACTCTGGTGTTTGTTTATATATACAGTTGCCGGCCTCGGTGGATCAGTTGGATGCGCCGTCCGACTGGAGACCAGGAGGTCGCGGGTTCAATCCCCGCTGAGGTCGGCAACATTCTTTCGTGGAGATTGATCGTAAAATATTTTCTACGGTCATTCTCTCCCTTCTGCTGATTCAAGAAGGGCAGTTGTCAGTTTCTGGCGAAAGAATGTGCACAATACTGGTTAACCGCTTAGAGGACTAAGCTTGCCCAATAAACGTGTGGTTAGATAAACTGACCGCGCTCGACATGACCCCATTGGGTTGCCTGGGCCGTAAAACCTCAACACAAACAAACAAATATATACAGTCAACTTGTCTACCGGAACAGGTCAATTTATTGTTCAATAGTACTCCGACGACGTACAAGTTGACCGATTCCCAGGCGTGCAACTATTATTGTTACTTCAGCAACAACAATACACTTTATGTTTTAATCAGTTTCATGGCAGTAATCTGAGAACAATATAATTAAAAGCATATCCACGTGTTAGTTTCAACGTTGTCAAATACTGAAACACAAATTTAGGAACAGAATCAACATAACGCAGAAATATATGTTGCCGTAGAAATAAGAATTTACCATATGAGGTTAAGTGTTTCATTACGAAAACACACCTATTCAAATATATTGAAAATTTCACCACCAAAAACTGAAAATTTTCAGATAAAAATTCCAATATTTTTTCCACATTTCTGCTCAAAACATAGATTGTGGGTACTCGTTAGAACCGCCTCGCCGAGGCGGTTCTAACGAGTACCCACAATCTATGCTTTTGAGCAGAAATAAGAAAAATAATGTATACCTCTGTAAACCCCAGTTTTATTATATAAAAGTGGGGTTTAAGGGAGTGAAAATTATATAGGTATGTTTTCGTAATGACTATTTGACTGGTTTTAATGTTTATCAAGTACCTGACTGCATGAACAGCAGCATTCACATCACTTAGCTTTGTGTTGCCTTGTCAACAAAAACATGCATTTATCCCATAAGAATATGTTGGATCGTATTATTTTTGCTAACAGGTTAAACAGGATCAGAATAAATTTAAAGAAAAAAAAAGAAATAGAAAAAAAGCTTAAAAAATGTTTATTAAATTAAAAAAAAAAAAACGGTCACCGATGAGATTCGAACCCGGGTTCCTACTACTAAGTACCCTACCACAGCACCACAGAGGACAGAAGTAACTGATCGAAATTTAAATAAGTGGGTAGATTTTTTTCAATGCAGTTTGAAATAAGTGAATTTCCCTCCAGAAAGGACATTCTTAAGTTGGTGTTCCATTACGTTTTATGTGTATTGTTCTTTCTCTCAGTTCACAGCTTCGTCGTTTACAGACCTCAGAAGACACCAGCTACTCACAGTCTGCATCGCAGTAATGTATAAACTGCTGAATGTTTACAGACCATGACGTAATTGGTGATTCCCATGGTTTGCATTGAAATCTGAGTGTTCTCCGTGTGATCTAATGGTCAGTAAAACGCCGAAAAGTCCGTCTACGGCAGCGCTTGTATTTGGGATATCACGACGTGCACAGTAAGCCGAGAGCCAGTGCACGTGATATATTTGTTAAATTAGTGAGATTCAGCTACTATTTATAGGAGGAAAATTCGTGAAAGATTCAGCTACTTTGGGAGAATTTGAATAAAGTATTGTCTTTAAATTAAAAAAAAAAAAATCAGAAAAAAAAAAAAAAAAAAAACTAAATTCCGCGAACCTCAAATCGAAATTATGGATAAGGGCAATATGCTGATGAATCAGTGTTGAAAATCCGCTAGTAATCTTAACCGTTATCTCGACAAAGCGAACAATCTATTTATTTAGTAATATATGGCAATCTTTACCTTTATCTCGACAAATCGGACAGTCTATTTGTTAAGTAATACAAGGTAATATTTACCGTTATCTCAACAAATCGGACAATCTATTTACATGTATTTAATAATAGCCGGTGATTTTTACCGTTATCTCGACAATTCGGACAATTTATTCGTTTAATAATATAGGGTATTTTTTACCATTATCTCGACTAATCGGACGATCTATTTATTTAGTAATATATGGTAACGGATCGAAAAACAGAGTCAAATTATTAAACTTTATGTTCTATTATGTTAACAGATCTGTACATTTAAAATGTATTCGTCTTAGTCATAGCTGTAGGTAAGCTAATTTTAATAAAGAAAAAAGGTTATTCTTTTTTTTCTGATTTCTCCACACACGCACAAAATATATGTTGTGGGTACTCATTAGAAGCGCCTCAGCAGATGTGCTTCTAATAAGTACCCTCACCATATCTCTTTTTGGAGAAATTAAAAAATATTTACATTGTGTATCTTGATAACCCTCTTATGTAAACTGTAGCATTTTCACCATATAATATGGGAAATGAGGAAGAGTTCGGTTTTTATGCACATTAAAACAAACTTATGCACTAAAAAGGATTGCTAGAAATGTCAAACAAATTGAAAAGCTGCTGCAGAAACTGCAAAATTCAGAAATTTCCCCTTATAAATGTAGACCCCCTACTTATCCCAATTTTCACTACATATAATAGAAAAACTTATGGGTACACAATATTTAGATTTGTTAACCCTTAAAGCACTAATCACAACTACAGCAGATAATATTTTGATTATTTTTATTGTTATTATTTTGTTGTTGCTTTTTGTTTGTTTGCTTGTTGTTGTTTTTTGTTTGTTTGTTTTTGCCATGTTTTGTTCTTTGTTGTTTGTTTTTCTTTTTCTTTCCCGGAGAAAATAAGACTTGACATTTCATGTGAATTGTCCGCCTAGCTGTTTTATTTTCTCTGAAAAATAATGAAAATATGCTGTCTGCTAAATTTCTACTTTAGTAATTTAAGGGTTAACACAATGCAAAAACGTTTCCCTTACCTTGGAAAAGATACTAAATATTCCGTATGTATCTGTCATAAAAATGTTTTAACTATGAGGAGTCGTCTTCAGCAGCATTGAACTGACTAGCTGTTTCTGCATTGATAACAACGCCATGATTCACACGAGATCAATATGACCTTAACGCTTCGCATGCTGAGGTAAATTTCCGGCAGAAGACATTATGAAATATTCGTATTATTCCCTGAAAACAGGTTTTGACATTTCATGCAAATTGTCTCCAACGGAGACAATTTGCACGAAATGTCAAAGCCTGCTTACTGTGGAAAATAAGAGAAAAATCATCAGTTTGTCGTCTGCTGAATCAGCCCAGAGAGGGGTAATTGTTGATCATTATTAGAAAATCTGCTTTATTCCATATTTGAATAGCACAGGTCCAAACCATGCGCAGTCCGATCAGGGCTTCGCTCTGCTATATTTAGATTCTCAAACATCCGATTAATATGCGTGCGATTGGTGAATATAGGGCACAGGTCAGACTGCGCGGATACGCTGGTAGATTTGTGCCTTTTTTTGTTGTTCGCATATGACATAAAGGTGATTTTTTCATGACCTGGGTTCGTTCTTATCAGTGATTGCATAGAATGCGTATATTGGAGGAAAATGAGAAAATCGAGATTTAACATGCACGCTGCATTTTGAAATACGTACTTCACCTGCGTAATATCGTACTTACCTTAAATATTCGGACAACTTAACTCCTTACCATACTTGTCCTAAAATTTTGGCAGTTCAATTTTTCTACCTGTTGACATGTCTTGGATCTGCCGGATAAGTGGTAAAAAGTATAGATCCTGATCAGACTATGATATTGCGTAATACCATATTTTACCCTTTGTATTCGGACACCTTACCTTTTACCACACTTGTCCTAAAATTTTAACAATTTCATTTTTTACTACATGATATATTGATTGGCAAACAGACCCTGATCAGATGCCGCGTTCTGCGGCATGTTATCTGGGCCTACATTGTTTGTCAAGGCATGTCCGAATACTTTAGGGTAAATAAAATCCATATTTTTACCTGATTGTATGTCTAAGACCTGTTGGATGATTGACAAATAGTGGAGACTCTGATCAGACGCCGCGTTCTGTGGTGTCTGATCCGGGCCTTCACTGTTTGTCCAGGTCTGTTCGAATACTTAGGGGTGAATAGTATCCAAAGGTTTAACAAGTCCAATTTTTTTACCATTTCATATGTCTAGGAATTGCTGGATGAATGGCAAACAGTGTAGACCCTGATCAGACGCCGCGTTCTGTGGCGTCTGATCTGGGTCTACACTGTTTGTCCAGGCCTGTCCGAATACTAAGGGGGTAAATAGTATCCAAGCTTTTAACAAGTCCATTTTTTCTACCCGTCGTTATGTCTAAGAACTGTTGGATGAATGGCAAGCAGTTTACACTCAGATCAGACGCTGCCATCTGTGACGTCTGAGCTGCGTCTGCACTATTTGCCAAGGAGTGTCGGTTCAAATATTTAGGTTAACTACGGTAGTAACATACATGCTAACATGCACGCCTGTGGAAGCATACCTGCGGTTTCTTGCGTTTCTCTAAGATGAACAATCAAAAACAGCCGGCGAAGCAGTCTGCGCACTAGGTATCCGTAGACTGGCTCCAGTCTCCAGTGACTTAATAGTTTTTTCTTATCATCTGTTTAATAATCCACTAAAATAAACCAAAATAATATCATGACTATAAAGGCTGGTCACTAGTGACCAGTCTTTATAGTCATGATATTATTTGGGGTTTTATTTAGTGGCTTATCTAACGGGATAATGAGAAATATATTTAGTCATTGGAGACTGGAGCCAGTCTATAGATGTCTGTTGATACTGCATACGCACGTGATTTAGTGAGTACTCAAAAGTAGAAGTTCATTTTAGTGGTTCTGTCAAAGCTGTTTTGAGTAGACAGATTATAAAATGAATCAGTTTTTATGGGCCAAACTATCTAGTTTCGGCCAATTAGACCTCATCAGAACACATTTCAGAGAAGGCTTGGTGAGAAGAAAAACAGTCGCCTCTCTTGTATGGATGATAAGCGCCTCATTGAGCATGATTGTTATGATGCTAAAAGATGCAGTGCGTCGCTCTTCGGGTCGCAATGTCCCTGGTTTGAATCCAACTGGCGCCTGAATTCAGCTCATGATTGTACGGCGTTTCATTGGATATATCCTTTCATTATCGTCATTCAACATTGACCAGAAGAGACCTAAAACGCAATTATCCATTATCCATTGTCCTAGGATAACTATATTAACTCATTTATGCCTAGCGTCCCAGAAAACGGAATTTGGCAAACACTGTAGACCAAGATCAGACGCCGCAGAACGCGGCGTCTGATCAGAGTCTACACTGTTTGCATTAAATACAGGAATTTTTATAAAACATGGTAATAATAAAAGCTAACCAGACACAGCTTCTACTGGAAATTGACCAGTCCAAAGAATTAAGGTAGAAGAGTCCACTCGGAATAAATGGGTTAACCTAAAGTATTGGTACATACAGGTCTGAACAATTAGTGTAGACCCACATCAGACGCCATAGAACGCATAGTCAGTAGTAAAAACTACCACCATCCATCATCTTAGGACAACTAAATTAACCCATTAAAGCCTTGGAAATTTGGCAAACAGTGTAGACCCAGACTAGACGCCGCAGTACGCGTTTTATCGGTAACAAATTTTCACTCTAGTTTCAAGAGCACAAGAGCAGTGACCTATGTTTATACTGTAGGTCGCTGTTCAAGAGATAAAAAATAAAAAAAAAAAACAATTGTTCGGTTCGCATAGAAGCCCTTCCACTCAGTGAAACATCCCGTAAAGAACATGTACGTCAGTCAACTATATCACTTTGGGGAAACAAGGATGAGAATTCGTGGCATTCATCTCAGCAGCTGACGGCCAGAGCTTAAGAAAACAACTATAGTCGAATCTCAATGGCTCGAACACTGATGGCTCGTTTACCATGGCTAATTCGAATCCGTTTTTGAGTCCCTACGAAATTCTTCCGATAGCTCATGAAAACAAATATTTATGTGAATTTTCTTAGTTTATCATGAAATAATATGGTGTGTGTACTCAATGAGGCGATTCTAACGAGTATACTCAACATCCATTCATGTGTAGAAGATCGAAAAGATTTACCTGAATTATCGCCATTTGCTTCCTGACATGGCGCCATGATTAATCCTCAGTAGCTCGAACTACCCATATCTCGAACAAATTTCCAAGGTCGCAAAGATGTTCGAGCAATTGAAGTTCGACTGTAGTCGAACCACGAAGAGACCAAACAAAGAAATAACATTAGACATCAACCGAAAGTTCAGGTCGGTAACGTCAGTCTGAGAATTGACCTGCCGTCATGCAGATAAAAAGAAAAACATGCGCAAGGCTAAAATGTCGTTTTTTTTGTTGCTGTTGTTTTTTTGTTGTTTTTTGTTGTTGTTGTTTTTTTTTGTTTTTTTTTTGTTTGTTTGTTTTTTGTTAATGTTGTTTTGTTTGTTTGTTTGTTTTTTGTTAGTTTGTTTTTCTTTTTCTTTTTTTTTTCTTTTCTTTTTTTTTTTTTTTTTTTTTTTTCGTTTGTTTGTTTGTTTTTTCGGGGTACAGCGGACAGTACTGACCTAGGTCAGAATGCAACCAGGGTCTTCATAGATCGCTTACAAAAAATCTGGCACTGCAGAGTATAGCAACGTAAAGCGGAAACCCTGATCAGATTGTGCGCCCTGAATATTTACAATTCACATGCACATACCGTCATCGAAGAAAACTATTTGCATGGCTGATTATGGCATAGCTTATATGCGCCCGTAATTAAAATCTGGAAGATGCAGTCAATACGAGAAACCGAATATGTGACTTAAAAACTTTTAATATTCATGCAATTAACTATTTCTTAAATTGCTACGGGACCTCAGTGGCCAAGCAATCTATTTCAGTCTAGCGTATGAGAGGTGCTTCGTGCAATGAGACAGTTGCCGGTTGCTTGAAGAAGGTCGGAGGTTCTTTCTTTGCGTAACAAAACGCTGATTTGGCGATGTCGCATTTACCCTAAGCATTCGGTCATCTTAACATGTAATCACTTAGCATGCTGGGTAAAATTTTCAGCAGATATTTTGAAATATCTTTCTTATTTTTCACAGAAAATATGCTTTGACATTTCACGCAAATTGTCTCCTCAGGAGACAATTTGCGGAAATGTCAAAGCATATTTTCTGGGAAAAATAAGAAAAATATCATCAACTGTCGACTGCTAGATTTGGCCATACAGAAGTAAAGATTAACAAAATTGTCTTGAAATTTGAATAATACCATTTTACCAACAGTACTTTTAATATGTCTAAAAACTGCTGGCTACGTGGCAAACAGTGTAGACTCTAATCAGATTCCGCGTCTTATCTGGGTCTACACCATTTGCCTAGGCCTGTCTGTCCCATACTTAGGGTTATTTTTGTATTTGAATTTTAATAGTGTATTTGAATTTTAATAGTGTATTTGAAGTTTGATATTGTATCTAACAAAGATGGAATTAGAGCTGGCACAATGAAACACAGGTTATGAAGACCAAGGCCATATTGTACATCCACGCAATCTGTTCAGAAGTTTAGCTGTTTAGTTACATCAAATTTCAATTAATTTTCGAAAGTTTGAACAGAGAAGAGCCTGGAAAAGCACTGGCGAGAGAGGGAGGGTCTGTACCTGTGTTCATGTGCAGATTCAGTTTATATAACCCTTAATGCACTAAGCAAACTTGTAGCAGACCGACATTCTAAAATTGACTTTGTCATTTTTCAGAGATAATAATGGTTGAAATTCCATGAATTGTCTGCTGGGCAGACAATTTAAATGAAATGTCCAACCTTTTCAAAGTGTCGTCTGCTGTAGTTGTGACTGGCGCTTTAAGGGTTGTTATGTATTCTTGGTAATATATCATATTTGGTTATCAATATTAGCACTAGTTGGATTTATTGTATCTCCCCTAAATATTCGGACAGACAGTTCTGAGTAAACAGAGTAGACCCAGATCAGACGCCGCAGAAGGCGGCGTCTGATCAGGGTCTACACTGTTTTAGACACATTAACAAGTATTGAAATGGACGTTCAAAGTCTAGGATAAGTAGAGTCAGGAGTTAAGGTATCCGAATACTTGGGGAAAATACAATATTGGATTTTTTATGAAAGGATATTAGCAATGGAATAATTATCAAGGCTCAGAATTTTCAACCCATATCTGCACTATCAACACTGAATAAATATACTGTCATTCTGATAAATCTATTTCGCACACTCAGATGCCATCTCTGAAATTAACAATAACAGAGATTTATCATGCACATTGGGGTTTTAGAGCATAACCAAGCAATAAAGGATATGATCAGCCTGTGCCTAATTGGCCGAACCTAGCTAATCCAGCTCAGACAGCCATTACGAAAACACTCCTATTCAAATATGGAGAAAATTTCACCTCCAAAAACTGAAAAATTTTCAGATAAAAAACTCTGATAATTTTCATATTTCTGCTCAAAACATAGATTGTGGGTACTCGTTAGGACCGCCACAATCTGTTTTTGAGCAGAAATAAGAAAAATAATGTATACCCCTGTAAACCCCAGTTTTACTATATACAAGAATTCCGCGGAAGGCGTCATCGCACCTGCTGGGGCAAAAGTCACAGGAGCCACAATCAGAACGTGGTTATTAAATAAGTTTATTTCATTCTTAGCAGTGCTTACTTGGAAAACTGGGTTGAAAAGAATTGGGACAAAGTGCCTAGTGGGGCACATATATTCCATGCCAGTCCCATTCCCTCTAATGGCTATATCTTCAGCACTGACTTTTCGTATCATACAGCCCAATGATAATGGAACGTTGACGTAAAATGTGTAAAAGTCACTGGAGCATGAAATATAGGTCAAGGTCACGGGTCAAGGTACCTGCTAATTCAGTACATCAAGGAGAAGCACAGTGCAAGGTATGGTGGTTGTAGGCCTTATAGTTGAGGAGTTATCAAACATCAACGTAAAATGTGTCAAATATAGGTCAAGGTCATCGGGTCAAGGTACCTGCCAAGCCAGTGCAGTGAGGTGAAGCACTATGCAAGGTTTAGTGGTTGTAAGTCTTATATTTGAGGAGATACCGAACATTAACATAAAATGTGTCAAAGTCACTGGAGTGCACAATATAGGTCAAGGTCACCAGGTCAAGGTACCTGCCGAGTCAATACATCAAGAAGAAGTGCTATGTAAGGTTTGGTGGTTGAAGGCCTTCGGGACAGTTGAGGACATATGGAAGGGTGACGTAAAAGGTGTAAAAGTCAATGGAGCGCAAAATATAGGTCAAGGTCACCCAGTGAAGGTACCTGCGGAGTCCGTACATTGAGGAGAAGCACTATGCAAGGTTTGATGGTTGTAGGCCTTACAGTTGAGGAGATATTGAACGTTGACATAAAATGTGTAAAAGGCACTGGAGCGCAAAATATAGGTCAAGGTCACCGGGTCAAGATACCTGCCGAGTCAGTACATCTAGGAGAAGCACTATGCAAAGTTTGGTGGCTAGAGGTCTTACACTTGAGGAGATCTGGAACATTGACGTAAATTATGTCAAAGTCACTGCAGCCAAAATATAGGTCAAGGTCACCAGGTCAAGGTATCTGCCAAGTCAGTACATTGAGAAGAAGCACTTTGCAAGGTTTGATGGTTGTAGGCCTTATAGTCGAGGAGATATCGAACGTCGACGCAAAATATGTCAAAGTCACTGGAGCGCAAAATATAGGTCAAGGTCATCGGGTCAAGGTACCTGCCAAGTCAGTACATCTAGAAGAAGCACTATGCAAGGTTTGGTAGTTGTACGCCTTATAGTTGAGAAGATATGGAACGTCAACGTAAATTGTGTCAAAGTCAATGGAGCGCAAAATATAGGTCAAGGTCACTGGGTCAACATACCTGCCAAGTCAGGAGGTCAGGGAGATGTGTCATGCAAGGTATGATGGTTGTTGTAGAATTGTAGTTGATTAGAATACTAACTTCGACGTAAATGTCGAACTTCGACATAACAGAACTGTTAACAGACAGACTGACGGATGAACGGACAGACGAATGGAAAAGCGGGCACCTATGTCGCAAAGTCCTGAGGTCAGGGAGATGTTTCATACAAGGTTTGATGGTTGTTTAGTTTTGTAGTTGATTAGAATACTAACTTTGACACAAATGTCGAAGTTCGACATAACAGAACTGTTAACAGACAGACAGATGGACGGACGAACAGACAGACAAATGGAAAAGTGGGCACCTATGTCGCAAAGTCAGGAGGTCAGGGAGATGTTTCATGCAAGGTTTGATGGTTGTTTAGTCTTGTAGTTGATTAAAATACTAACTTTGACATAAATGTCGAACTTCGACATAAATGTTGACAGACGGACGGACGAATGGACAGACATACGGAAAAGCGGACGCCTATGTCGCAAAGTCAGGAGGTCAGGGAGATGTTTCATGCAAGGTTTGATGGTTGTTTAGTCTTGTAGTTGATTAGAATACTAACTTTGACATAAATGTCGAACGTTGACATAAATGTTGACAGACGGACGGACGGACGGACGGACTGACGGACGGACGGACGGACGGACGGACGGACGGAAAATCGGACGCCTATATCGCACCCTGCTACAAGCAGGTGCGATAAAAAGTGGGGTTGAAGGGGGTCAAATTATATAGGCGTGTTTTCGTAATGTTAACACTTCTGCTGTTTTTAGTTTTGTGAGTATGTTCATTGTCCTCATGGCTCATTCCTTTAAGAACCTATTTTATTGCATAAAAAGCAGTGTCGCACGTTATTAGCAGTCGTGCATTAACCGGCGAAAAGCCGTGTAATAACAAGGTAATTCACGCGCTGTTAATGCACGGCTACGCAACTTTCAATATGATCGTACCGGGGCCACAGATTTGCTGCCGTTACGAGATGTGTACTGCCCGGCCCTAGAACGAGCATGGGTCGTGGTAATTGCGTTCGCGAGACATCGGTGAAAAGGCGAAACAAAATAGTGCAAGAAATAACGCGAATTGTAGAAAATGTTTTCAGTTTGTATGCAATAATAGCGATCGAACATGGTTTTTCAATGCATTAACATTCGCCAGGTCCCTTGGGAGGTGTTGAAAACCGCGGCCTCCGGCCTAGTTTTTCAACACCTCCCTCGGGACCTGGTGAATGTTAATGCATGATAAACCATGTTTGATCCCTATATCAAAGAGCATGGTGGTGTTTTAGAAAATAACAAGAAAAACGCCTAAAGGCATTATGGACGGGGTCTTCAAAAAGGTTAACCAAAATGTAAACTTCGGACGACGCCCGTCCGGACATCGCTATTTTAAAGGACGGACTTATGAAAAACTCGTCCAAAAAGTGGTGCATTTCTAAAGGAAACTTCGAATCTGAGCCCATTTTCAGTCTTTAGAAAAACCTGCAAAATTCTGAAATACTTAATAATGGGGCCTATAGGTGCATCAATTGCATCACCCAATGGTAGTGCCGTGTACTAATATTTTGACATCATCTAGCATTTCCGAGTACTGAAGTTACTGTTTTCCAAGGAAGTCCATGAAAAGCACCCCAGGTTCCCCTACAATTAATAGTAAAAACTGGGGTGTTGGGGATAAGGATATCTTTATGATTTGTCATTATGTGCTTTTTTTTATACATAATTAAAATTTGTTTGATATTACTCTCAGTGTTTTGTAATGTGCAAATGTATTTTAATTATTTAACGTTTCCTCCATATAGACCCTTTTAAACACTACGTCACACAATAAAATCATCCGGAACCACTCGGTCTTTAACGCAGAGTACATTCTTGTTCGTACCTGTTGGATGGCAGAAAGTTGTTGTTTACGTTTATCGGACCGTAAAATTGCCGCTGTCTTTTCAGAAAAATAAAGCATTTTCATTCGTCAAAAGTTTCTTTTCAGAAGAGATTCTCATCGAGTGGTCATTCAAATGTCATATCCAAAAATATTAACCCATACTTTTTTTAAATACTAGCTTAAACTAGGTGTTAAAATGGTCACCATAAAGCAAAATTACGGTTAGTTTAAACAATATTTATTGATTTCCAATAAAGTACATACATAGAACATGATTCATACAAGGATATATAGGATTTGACGGTAAGAGATACGCCTATATGAAAGTCATCTCCTATGGTCACAAGATGTTCTACCAATATGTGAATGGCAAAATTATACTCCACAAAATAATTTAAGGACCACCAGTTTTATTTTCCCTTTTATTATCACTAAAATGAGACCCTCAAGTTATAAAATTATTTCATGGGCAAAACTGGAAGTCTCAGCCCTATTTCAATCAGCTCAACATGTTAGCAACATGTTCAGCTACAAAAGTGCCAATGGCACCAACAACGCCAGACCAAAGGACTCTAAGAAAAACGGGAATTTCAAAAAATAACGATTTTTACCCCAAAATGAAGTTTTTTCACAATACCGGAAAAATTCTTTGTTTAATGAAAACAATACACTGTCACACACAAAGTCATGCAAACTCAACCTTCCTTCGAGTAAAAGGCACACAAATATGGCCAGAAAATGAGGACAACCTTTGAGAGGCTAAAAATGCCTCGAAAGTTCCCCATAGACAACGAATAATTTGTAGAGGGTGCCTCTAGCAAAAAGTGAGTTTCTTGATAACAAATAAGGCTTTCTCTATGGTTTTTTTTTTTTTTTTTTTTGTTTTTTTTTTTTTTTTTTTTTTACAGTTGGGAGCCATGACATCACTTTTGACGCGAAATTGTCAATTTTTAAATTTTGGGTAAAAAGTAGTGGTTTTTTTTGCGAATTTTAAAATGAAAATTTTGATTTAAATATTTTTTGTTGGAAACACCCCTTTAGGGCTTCCTTTTAAAGAAACATTCAACGATATTTTGATACCTTCTGTGGTTTTGCCCATGCACCCGGCCAAAGTTTGTATACACGGAAATTTGCACTAAGTGGCCCTTAAATTATTTTGTTGAGTATAGTTCAAAGAAAATATCAATGGCTACCAAAATTGCATAAGAGAGAGAGAGAGAGAGAGAGAGAGAGAGAGATGACCAACTTCCCCTTATTTCAACGAAGGAAATATATGGGATGATTGAGAGCTTAAATGGGGTTAAAACGTCCAGATTTGATATATTCCTGTACTTGTAAAAAGAGAGATTCGTTATCATGTTCTGAAAGATTCTCTTTGCCCTACAAGAGGTCGTTTGTTGAGTAATTTCGAAGATTGTGTGGTAGGTATCTGTTTCTGTGGTTTGCGTATTTAGGGCAAGTAAAAAGGTAGTGGTAGTTGCTTTCAAATCCTCCACAGGAACAGGATGGACTTTCAATTATGTTTTTCCTGTATAAATGTGAGTTCAACGAACTACATTCAAGTCTAAGGCGTGCATGTAATACTTGTCCCGCAGCTGAAATATCCCGGAGGCTTTCTTAGGTTCTCGTTCAGGCAGTATTTGAAAGCGGTCACGTTCGGTGCAGATTTAATTTCATCAGAGAGAGAATTCCATGCCCTGATAGTGGAAGGGAAAAGGAGTTATAATAAAGGTTTGAACTGGCATGAATTGTTTGAATATGATCAGCATTTCTCAAAGCATAAGTGGAAGCCTCTTGGACTAAAGGGGGAACAATCTCACGTAAGTATTCAGGAGTTAGTTCATTTATTGTTTTATAAAAAATAACTAGTTTATGTTTCTTTTTACATGTTGTTAAGACTCCCATCCTAAGTCTGCAAGGAGTTTGTCTATACTGCATAACTTTGTAGCGCCTGTAATTATTCTTGCAGCCTCAATATGAATGGCGTCTAACTTCTTTTTCATTTCACTTGATGAGTTATCCCAGACTGAGTCACAATACTCCAGTAATGGTCGGATAAAGGAGACGTACATACGTTCTAGGGAGTTTCTGCTTACTCTGAATTTGAGAGCTCGCATTAGATTAAGTATTATCCATGCTTTTTCGCAAATGGTACCAATATGATCAGGCCAAAGACAGGAACTGGAGAAAGTTATTCCTAAGTGTTTGTGGCTGTGAGTTTCAGTGATTTGTGTGTTATTCATAAACAGTCGCGGATAAATAGGTTTGTTAACTTTCCTGGATATGACCATAGACAAAGTCTTTGCTGCATTAAAGTTTACGAGCCAGAAGTCTGCCCAGTCACTTATGTTATGCAAGTCACCGTTCAGTATCGTAGCCGCTGTGTTTGGCGTTTCGACGACAATGTTCAAACTTGTATCGTCAGCAAAGAGCCGGATTGATGCACCAATATTTTTAACTATATCATTTATGAATATAAGAAATAGTAATGTTTCAAGAATAGAACCTTGAGGGACTCCTGCAAAGATGAATTCCCATTCTGAAGTTTGACCGTTGATCACGACGAGTTGTCTACGATTTGACAGGTAACTAGCGAACCATTCCGTTACTTTTTCTGAAAAACCAATGGCTTTTAGTTTATGAAGAAGACCTCTGTGCCAGACCCTGTCGAAGGCTTTACTTATATCGCAAAATACTACTCTGATTTCTTTGCCATTGTCAATTGCTTCACAAAAGTTATGATATGTGTGAAGTAACTGGTACATAGTTGAGTCGCCTTGGATGAAACCGGATTGTAGTGGCGTTAGTATGCGATGCCCAATAGCTTAATTGTAAAGACGTTTGTGAACACATCTTTCCATTGTCTTACCAACAGAACTTAGAAATGTTATAAGACGATAATTAGAAGGAGTTGATTTGTCATCTTTTTTATATATATGGGTGTGACCGTACCGTCCTTCCATGGCGAAGGGAAGTAGCATTTGTCAACAGAACGATTAAAGACAATTGAAAGTGGTTTATCAAGTATGTCAGCTCCTTCTCTGATTAGGTCTGGACCACAAGATTTAGAAACGTTTAGGTTTCTAAGGACATTTCTGACATCTTGACAAGTGATTTGAATAACGTTGAGGGAGTTTTGAGTAGGTTCGAGTTCGGGTAATGATTTATTGTCATCGATAACGTTTGACTGAGAAATGAAGTATGTATTTAATAAATTTGCTTTTTGGAGATCATCTTCTGCATAATAAGCATTAAGTTTAAGTGTTGGTATCGAGCATGACATTTCCCTAAGTCTAAGAATTGTTTAGCAGTTTTCCAAAATATTTTCGAGTCTGTTGTACTGGTAGAAAGTAATTCATCAAGTTTATCAAAGTAATTTTTCTTAGAATTTCTAAGTTCTGAAACTGCGATTGCGGATGTTTTTGTAACTTTCCCAGTATACAAGATTGTTGGTTCGTTTAAGGCGTCTGTGAAGGCGTTTGCGTTTTCGTATAAGCCTTTTAACTTTGGAAGTTATCCAAGGTGATTCAGATGGTCTGATTGTAACTACTTTATTCGGAATGGACTTTTCTGCAGCATATATTAAAGAATCGGTAATTTGTTGAGCATTTATATCAAGGTCAGTTGTTTCCTCGACCTTGGCAGTGAAGTTATATTCGGTTAAAGATGATATGAATTTATCAAAATCTGCAAGATTACGGCTGCGCGCGTGCCAGCTGATATCGGAAAAATATCGTTGAAACATTTGTATTTGTCTTAGGAAAAGCAGCCAGATCGCTTCTTTAAGCTGTATTGTTAAACGCTAGGTAAAATTTACGAGTGAATATTGACCAAAAAGAATGTATTCGGGGAACCGCCGTGACGTCACGAATATCGGCGCCTACTGAAAAAGCAGAGGTAATCCAAATACTTGACTACGGTGTAAACAGATCGTTGGTAACCATTACTGGTAATGGGTGCACGCTAAAACGAATCTTATTCTGGAAAAAAAAAATCGTGATTTACTGTTCGATTCTGAGTTGTTTACATTGAAATTATCATTATCTTTTCTCTAAATTATCACGGACAGTATCATTGATTGTATAATTATTGATACATTACCTATTTTTCTAGCGCCTGACGAGGCGTTTGCTAGGAAATCTTCCGTCATTTAAATATTTGATAACCACACAAAGGTGAAATAGTTGGGACATATATAGAAATAAAATAATTTTGTGTTAGAATCTATTATAAATACCAAATGTGTTATTGATTTTACACCTACCTTGTAGACCATTATAAATTAACATTGGCCCCGGGCATTGATGAGGCGGTTCTAACGAGTAACCACAATCTATGTTTTTGAGCAGAAATAAAAAAATAATAATGTATACCCCTGTAAACCCCAGTTTTACTATATACACTATATAAAAGTGGGGTTTAAGGGGGTCAAAATTATATAGGCATGTTTTCGTGATGACACGAAAAATTTTCTATGGAATGACATTTTTTTTTTTTTTTTTTTTTTTTTTTTTGGCTTTTGCTTTCAGACTGGAACTAGCACTTCGCCAGCAAAAGTCAACAGCGCTGGTAATCGCGGCGAAGAATGAAACAAAACTACTAGATTATCACAAAGTGACATTGCCAACAACTGACGTTGCCTCTCTTTTTCAACGGACAAATGATACAATGTCTCCATGGAGATAATGTTAAAGTATCACCCAGCTTACACAGAAGAGAACATTGCCCTAAAAACGGTTGGGGACGGAAATTGTTTGTATAGGGCAATATCTAAGAATCTGACGGGGACTGAGCAGTACCACAAAGTGTTACTTTTAGAGACTGCTTTAGAAATTATTATTTTCAAAGACAAATATGACTCAAAAAGTAAGACCAAACTTGATTTTATCACCGACACCAGAACTGTAACAAGCAATGTCAATAAACTAATAGAAGATGCAGTCAAATTGGGTTCGAACGCAGAACTAGCCCACATGTATGCTATTAGTGCGGTCCTGGGTCAACCAACCAGATCATACTATCCACCTCAAATTCATTCTGAACTCACGTCAGAGCCTTTTACAAGAACTGTTGTGGGTCGAAACGTTAAATTATCGAATACTGTTCCCTGTGTAATGTGAACAAGTATGTGTGTTCCGTCCCGTTTAAATAGTTTTACCCCTAATCATTTTGTGCCAATTGTTAGAAAAAAAAGTAAGAGAAAAGTCCAGGGAGTGCCACAATCACAAACCGCGGCCCATCCCAGACCCCAAGAGGAAGAGGAAACCGACAAATCTAAACAAGCACAAACCGAACAAACGTACGAAAAGCACTAAGATTAGCTCTCTCTTCCCCAAGCGAGGTAATCGCAATACTAAAAGGACTAAAAAACTCAAGAACAAAATGACACACGGAAAGACATACAACAAATCACCTCGTAGAATAAACCGCAGAACACTGGGCCAAATGAAGCAATATATGTACCAGACAATCCTATGTATGACAAAAAAAATGTCAGACAGCCCTATGTGTGAAGAAATCATGTCAAACTGTAATGACAAGTCAGAAATTATATTTGATCCTGACATTGACAACACTACAGACAGTACGTCTCAGACTGACACTCTTGACAAAACGTTTACTGAAGACAGCACTGATTATGACCCACCCAACGATGTAACTGACAGTTCCAATGATTCGGATGGTGATGGGACTGATGACGATGCTGATAATCCTGCAAAAGGTGTTATTGACGGTATATGTTTCATGGAAACTAGTAAAATAGTTCAACTACTAACCGGTTCAGAAGTGGTTTTAGATCAAATACCGGGTGGGAAAAAAGAATTTTTCGTGGTTAATAATGAAAAAACAAACAAACAAAAAGGAATGGGAAGAGGGAAAGCTCTTTTCCAGATGATTGTGGGGTGTGAGAGTCCAAAGCTGGTAGCAGCCCGAGTTCATATTACCTTTTGGAAGATAACGGGGACTTGAAAAAGATTTTTTTTTTTCATAAGAAAACTTTCTGTTCACTTTCAAGAATTAAGACAGGCGGTAAAGTTGAACGTAGATATGTTCCTTTTGATCCCCAGCCTAATCAAAACAAAGTCGTGAATATTCATAGATACTATGCCAAATCTAAACAATACATAAATTATGAAAAGAGGGTCACTTGGTTTGGAGACGGTGGTCTGCAGAGTAAGTTTGCTGTTGTCGAGTATATAGGAAAATTCCTTGGCTTGGCGCCGCATGGAAACTCAAAACAGGCAGACTGAATATTTGCGTACACCGCATTTTGTTATGGAAGAGGCAAATGAGCTCTTGAAGCAAGATAAACCCAAGATAGTATATGAAAACCTAAAAAATAAGTATGATGAGTTAACGAGACCTACGGGTTTGCAGCAGCTTCGTGATAAAAAGAAATATGAGAAAAACAAATTAAAATCCGTGCAATACAACAGATCAAATGTTGCCATTAACGTGCAAATTTTGGAAAACCTTGTCACACACAATCATTTATATGTAAGATCGGTTATCAGAACAAACAACAAAAGTCCAGGTATAATATTATATACTGATGATCAAATCAGAGACTTAAAAATTCTTTGTTGCACAGGTAGAGCAATCTTAGGGGTCGATAAAACGTTTAACTTGTGTGATATGCATGTCACCGTCACTTGCTACAAGCAGTTAGCAGCTGTACGACTCACTTCTGGAGAGGCCCCGGTTTTTATTGGCCCAATTTTCATTCACGATAATAGTGATTTTGAGACATATTGTCATTTTTTCACCACCTTAAGGTTAAGCTGGTAGATACTGATCTGAAAAAGCTTGTAATCGGATCGGACGAAGAAACGGCCATGGTTAAAGCAATAACTACTGCATTTCCGGAGGCGACTCATACACTTTGTACGCGTCATCTTCGTCAAAATGCAAACCAAAAACTGCAGGATGATGCTGTCAATAAGAAACAAAGAAATAAAGTTCGGGACATGATCTTTGGCACAGACGGCGTCATCAATGCTGATGACACCGTGTGTTTCGAAGAGAAATGTATTGAGCTGGAAGATTATTGCAGCGAGGTAACTGAAAGTTTCGCTAATTATTTCAGAAAGCGACTAAAGGAGCCCTTAAAAACAAAAGAAAATAAACCAGTTAAGTCAGACATGGTTTCAGCAGACTGGACTAATAACAACAGTGAGTTCTGAAACAGGCAACTGATTGGAAGTCACAGTCACTTGTAGAATATGTGAAAATTTTGGAAAAATTAGTTACCGCTGAACATAAAGAGTTACGGAGCGCTCTGCTAGGGACGGGGGAATTTCGCCTAGCTGAAACGTACAAACATTTTCAGGTGACAAAAACGGACTGGGTCGCGATGACAGACTCCCAACAACAAAAACTTAACTTGAAATTTAGAAAACTTGTGCCGACGGACAGTAAGTATGTGACGTCAACAGATGGCCAATCAGAAAAAATTGCGACCCGGACGCATGGACGCAAACCAGGACAGACGAAAAGAAAGAAGACGGAGAGAACAAGGACAAACAAGAGAAAAAAAGAAACGGTGACCATTGATTTAAGTACCTTTTAGATATTTGCATAGCGCACTTTCCAGTAAAAACCTTACGTGGCGTTTCGCCCATCCCAGTGTAGGGAGGGTTGATGCTGGTTCTGTGTGCTATACAAAAAACAGGCTGTCTGTTTACATATAATGTACTTGAATAGCGCACTTTTTCAGAACTAAACCGTACGTGACGTTTCGCCCATCCCGGTGTAGGGAAAGTTGGTTTAAACATATTTTATTATCCAAATATTACATAACACTATACATTGTAGCACATAGGGAAAGTTGATGCTGATTCTGTGCGCTATACAAAATGCTATATTCTAAAGTGTTCACCTGAAGACATTTATTTTTTATGATTCTTACTGTTCTACATCTTACGAAAACAGTGTAGGCCCAGATCAAAGCAACATTATGCGGTGTTTGATCTAGGTCTGTACTTTTTTCCGAGCGAATAACGCACACATTAGTAACCATCATGAAAACATGCCTATATAATTTTGACCCCTCTTAAACCCCATTTTTATATAGTAAAACTGGGGTTTACAGGGTATACATTATTTTCTTATTTCTACTAAAAGAACATAGATTGTGAGTACTCATTAGAACTGCCTCATTGATGAAGTTCTAACGAGTAACCACAATCTATGTTTTGAACAGAAATATGAAACTTACCGCATTTTTTAATAGAAAATTTTCATATTTTGCTGAGACAATTTTCAGTATATTTGAATAGGTGTGTTTTCGTAATGCAGCTTTACGCGGCATTTAGTCCATTCCAGTGTTTTCATTACACGAGATGAAATTTTTGATGAAGAAAACCAAGTTATCCAAAGCGAGGAGTGAAAATATAAATCGTATCAGTCACTAGTAAAATTTGGCTTGATTCAATTAGTATCAATAGAACCGGAAGTGTTTTTGCCATCCACAATTATTGATCACGTGACAAATATTGTAATCACGTGGTCAGTAGCCCGGATAAAAAACAATAACATTAATAAGGTCTAAAAAGGTTGCGCTGCCTCTATGTGACTCAGTTGCCTGGCAGCGTTAAAAATCTGAAAACTGAACTGAACTGAAGGTCTATAGTGTTCCCAATTACATATTATGCAGAGGCGTAGCCAGAGCACAATCATTTTTATGCACAGTCAGTAAAATCTTGAAAAATTCTCTGTAGTATTGCTTCCAAAATAGAGACCACTCTAAAAGGAAAGAATTTGCTCCTACAGGGAGCAAATTCTTTCCTTTAAGAGTGGTCCCTATTTTAGAAGCGAGAGATTATTTCCCTTAAGAGCAGCTTATGGTAAAGAAGCAAAATATTTTGTCAGTTTATGTCACTTTACCGCACGTCACGCATGCTACGCATATGTGTAGTGTGCATAATGAGTGCTACGCCTATAAGAGCAACCTCTAATGTAAAGCAGCGAAATACAGTCAAACCTCAATGGCTCGAACATCTTTGGGACCATGGAAATTCGTTCGAGACATAGGTAGTTCGAGCCAGTGAGGGTTAATCATGGCACCAGTTCAGGAAGCAAATAGCGATAATTTAGGGAAATCTTTTCGATTTTCTACACAATGATTGTATGTTGTGTGTACTGATTAGAACTGCCTCGATGAGGCGATTCTAATGAGTACACACAACATACAATTCCATGATAAAATCGGAAAAAAATCCCTAAATATTTGTTTTCTTGAGCTATTTGAAGGATTTTGAAGGGACTGAAAAAAAGAGTTCGAATCATCCACGTAAACGAGCCATCCGGGCTCGAGCCATCCGGGCTCGAGCCATTGAGGTTATACTGTATTTTTATTTAGTTGCTGTCTCTTTATTGTAAATTCTTTTATGTCACGTAACGCATGTTACACACATGGGTGATGTGCGTAATGAGTTCTACACCTATGCCATGTGCCAAGGTTATGGATTGCAAGAGTATTTTTCTCACATTTAGACATGTTAGCATAATAACCTCCAAATTAAAACTGCTGCTATACTGAAAGATTAAAACTTTGTGCTAATTGCTGATATTGTGCAACATTACACTCAATATATGAATATGGAGAAAGAATTTCGATATAGAGTAACATCTAACTCAATAAACATATTGGTAGGAATAACTTTCATCTAAATCAGGTCAGCTATCTACCTTTAACTCTTAACCCCTTAAAGACTGAATAAACTCTCCCACACTATTTATTGGAATAGTCCATTTTCAAATTTAGGTATTTATGGTTGAACTATTTGCAAACAGTGGAAACCCTGATCAGACACCGTGTTCTGCAGCATCTGATCTGGGTATCCACTATTTGCCAGTTACCTGTTTAGGGGTCTCCAGTCTTCAGTGAGTTAAAGTGCTAAACAAACTGCAGCATATCACATTCTGAAGGGGGTTTTTTGTGTGTGTGTTGTTTTTTTTTAATTATTTTTTCAGAGAAAATAAGGCTTAACATTTCATGTGAATTGTCTGCTAGTGCCAGTTATAGATGAATTCACATGAAATGTCACTTTGTTTTTTCCTGAAGGAAAAAAAAAAATAACAAGATGGCCTTGTATCGCTCAACTAATTATCAGATAAATTGGTCTTTCGGTTCAGGAGAAGTGCAAAAATAGATTTCCAAGATAGTGGCCATGGCACCATCTTGGATTTCTGATCAGAACAATTTTACCACTTTTTTTATCTACAAGTCACCCCGCTACTTCCTACCAAGTTTGGAGTCAGTTGGCCTTTCGATCAGGAGAAGAAACGAAAAATAGATTTTTAAGATGGCAGCCATGGCAGCCATCTTGGATTTCAGATCAGAATGGTTTTAGCTACATGTCTTTTGATCTATTAGTCACTCTGATGCTTCCAATCAAGTTTCAAGACAATCGGCCTTTTGTTTCAGGAGAAGAAGCGAAAAAAAGATTTTACAAGAGGGTGGCCATCTTGGATTTCCCTTCAGAACAATTTTAGCTGTTTTTTATCTACAAGTCACCCTGATGCTTCCTACCAAGCAGCTATTTTTGATCTACAGGTCACCACAATGCTTCCTATCTAGTTAAAAGTCAGTTGGCCTTTCCTTTCAGGAGAAGAAGCAAAAATATATTTTCAAGATGGCTGCCACAGCGGCCATCTTGGATTTCCGATCGGAATGATTTTAGCTAATTTTGATCTACAGGTCATCCCGATGCTTCCTACCGTTTCAAGTCAATTGGCCTTTTGGTTCAGGAAAAAAGCGAAAAATAGATTTTCAAGATGGCCACCATGGCAGTCATCTTGGATTTCCAACACGTACAATTTTAGCTATTTTTGATCTACAAGTCACCCTGATGCTTCCTACCAAGTTTCAAGTCGATTGGCCTTTTGGTTCAGGAGAAGAAGTAAAAAATAGATTTTCAAGATGGTCGCCATGGCCACCATCTTGGACTTCCAATCGGATTGATTTTTGCTATTTTTGATCTATAAGTCACCCTGATGCTTCTTATCAAGTTTCAAGTCAATTTGCTGTTTGGTTCAGGAGAGGAAGCGAAAAATAGATTTTCAAGATGGCCGTCATGGGTGTAGGAGTAGCAGAGTAGGCTTTTAAAGCAAATTGTCGACGCCGCACGACAGACGATGCACAACACGACGGACATTGGCCGATCACAATAGCTCACCTTGAGCACTTCATGCTCATGTGAGCTAAAATTAGATTGTGTCTGCTACAATTTTGCTTATCTAATGTTTCAATGTCATTTGCTATGTGTTTAAGGCAAGGAGCTCCCAAGTTATATTGGTGTGTGTGTGTTAAGGAAAAATATGTTTCCATATCTAATTGTTACTGTTTATTTTTTTCTTTTGACAACTCTTCAAAATATTACAACAAAATCACTGAATATGTCTCTGAAATCAACAATTACCATCATACATAACTCCAAGACACAGCCCCAGATAAGAGAAGTATCCAGATATTTTTTTCTTATTTCTCCTCGAAAACATATGTTGTGGGTACTCATTAGAAGCGCCTCAGGGGGGGTACTTCTAATGAGTACCAACAACATATGGTTTTGTAGCGAAATACAAAAATAATCAAACTTTTTGGCTGAACATACACATCAACCACTTTATAACACAGTTCATTAGAACACGGTTTTGGATATTACATAGTTCATAGATGGATCACAAAAATGTAAATATAATATAGAAAAATGACCATAAATGGTCATTTTTCTATATGACCATACATCATGAAAACATATATGATTTTATATGGGGTCTATATGATTTTGACCCCATTAAACCCCACTTTCATATAGTAAAGCTGGGGTTTACAGGGGTATGCATTATTTGTTCTTATTTCTGCTCAAAACATAGATTGTGGATACTCGTTAGAACCGCCTCGTCGAGGCGGTTCTAATGAGTACCCACAATCTACATTTTGAGCAGAAATTTGAAAAATATCAGAATTTTTTATCTGAAAATTTTCATTTTTTCGTGGTAAAATTTTCAGTGTATTTGAATAGGCGTGTTTTCGTAATAAATGGTCATTTTTCTGTATATAATCTTTACATTTTTATTTGGATATAACACGGTTGTTTAATTAACACGGTTTATGCTTTAGAGCCCAACAATAGTGTTATAAAGAGGTTGTGAAGTATGTGTCTGATCTGGAGCTATGAACCAATATTGAAAGATGATGATAGTTTGGTGCTTTACATCCCTTTCAACATTATTTAAGTCATATCGAGATGATGGAAGGGTGACAATGAAAGGCTCTGAGCAATGAAATGCCATCCAATCATGAGCTGAATGACTGACTAATCTGGGCCCAGTTGTTCAAAGCTAATATGTCGTTAGTTAACGATTCGTTAAAATTTACATCGAGTGATACGCAAATATTCTGATATTTTTTGCTGAAAAAATGTGAGTTGCTTTTGCAGTGCAAAAGCCACTCACATTTTTTCAGCAAAAAATATCAGAATATTGTGTATTGAATCCGCTAAAACAGTTAACGAAATGACCCTTAACGAGCTTGTTAAGCTAACGAAGCTTTGAACAACCGGACCCAGATTTTTAACGCTACCAGGCAACTGAGTCACATAGAGGCAGCGCCTTGAGCTGAATTTAGGGTAACCTCAAATAAGAAGTGACACAAACCATTTCAACAGAGTTGACTTCCTGAAAGTGCATCAATGCCCTTTAAATATACCAATTTTGATAAAACAAATAACCAACTTTGCAAAGTGAGACCTTTCATTTTCTTCTTTTAGCAAAGTTGTTTGTTTCCCTTCCTTATATTCATAAATGACTGTGTCAATGCCAATGTAAGGAAGCAAATATAACCAATTCTGCAAAGGGAGAGTATTTAAATGACTACTTTTGCGAAACTAATGGTTACTTCTCTCCCTTACATCAAGAGAAAATCAGTTAAGGAAGTTCCATTGTTTTATTGGTTTACTGTACAAAAAGCAATGGGGAGACACCTACGTCACAGAAAACAGAGAAAAAAAAGACTAGAGATTTTTTCAGAAAGGACTTGTTCAAATCGATGAGTCATTTTTATTATTATTACCATTGTTTTGATGAAAAACATTTCAGAATATGTACCAAGGATGAAAGTAGTTATATCTGCAAACTTGATGTAATATACCATATTGTCCGTGTTGAGAATGCTCAGGCACAATATTTTGATAACCTTATAAGTAATTGTAAGTGAGTGTTCTCAACAATGACAACTGGGTTATGCAATAAGTTTGCCAATACAAATGTCTTGTTACTTGCTACATTCTCTGAGTCAATCCTGGTTTTGTCAGAACAATGAAATGGAAAACAACAGCAACTTACAGATTTGAAAGGGTGCTTTTCACCACAATTTAAAGTCTTTTTCATTCTATTCTGTGAAGTAGGTTACCTGCCTTGAATAGACTATCAACTCCATATCAAGTCAACGAGGTAAGTTTAAATTTTCCATGAACTGGCACTGGATAAATGTTATAAAATCTTTTGTAAATTTCTACTCCGTTTTTAACTCTCTCGTATAAAGGACTGTTTGGATATGGTGAGAGTTTTTCCCCTGTTACCACAACTTTACCATCACAAAGGGCAATTAAACTGTTCCCAGCTGTAATACCAACCTACAAAAGAAAAAAAATAACAATAAATAAAATCTAAAGGGAAAAACAAATGCTGAATAAGAATGTGTCTGAGTAGCAAGATCCAGACAAACAATGCATTTTTATGCAAATCTGACCAAAACTGGACAAAAAATAAGCATGTTATCAAAGTTTGAAGATAACAAAATTACTTTTATGGTGCCACCATTTTGAACATTTAATGAAGCTTTATAATGTCAAAAAGCCCTAATTACATGTAAATATGCAAAACCTAATAAACCCTTGTCATGCAGAAAAAATTAAGATGCCATGAAGATGCCATGCCCACTTCTCATATTCAGCCAATCAGATTACTTGATCCAGATTGTTGATACAAATTCACATACTTAATGACACACAGTGCAGATGCAGATCAGCTGGCTTCTTCAGGATCTACAATGTTTGCAAAGTCAGGGCATATCTGGGTTCAACAGGAAAAGAGTTAAATAAGATTTGCAAGAATATTCAACTACTATATTTGTAATACTGTATTTGTACATATTATATAGCTTCTTCTTTAGACATGTACAATTGTATGTATTTTGCTTGATAGCTATATAAATTTCTATCAGAAAAAGCATTTTATTTAATATTTTGAAATGTTTGGATTTGATTGTGTTGGGATTTAACGATAGTCAACCCTTGTGGGTCATTTTGTGTTGTCTCCTAGAGAAAGGGAGAAAAGATATAGAAGAGGAGATGAAAGAGAGGGTCAAGGAAGAAAGAGAAATAGGAATGAAAGTGAATAAACAGAAGAAATAAAAACATTCCCCCTCTACCCTTGCCTGCTAAAAGAATAGCAGGCCTTGCCCAACTGGAAGCCAATATCAGTTGGACGCCCCAGTGACGTAAGATACCCATCACCTTTGCCACAGCCAACCACCCCTGTGAAATGTTTGGAACATCATTTTATATTCAAAAAGGCAGAAACCTTGACCATGGTTTTGAAATCTTTGAAAACCTTTATTTTCTTAAGTTTTACATTACAAATGTCCTTAGGAGACAATTTGCATTAAAAGTCAAAACCTATTTTTTGAGGGAAAATAAGAAAAAATATCATCAATTGGTCATCTGCTGAATTTGCCCAGAAAGTGGTAATGGTTAAAGACAATGGCTAAACATCAAGGTGACATGAAAAAAATGGGAGAATTGTTTGAATGGAAAGAATTTACTCACTGGGGATGTTTATATTATAAGCAAAATGGGCACCAATAATCTGGCCATAATGTATGTTTTTGTGGCGAAGTAAGGAAAATATTTATGTTCATACCCCATTTACATGGAGTAACATACTGATGAACAAAGAAGGCCCTGATCAGACTGCATAGACATGCAGGCAGATCTAGACCTTCGATATTAACAAATGACATACATGTAAGCCGTTTCTCTTGTCAGACTGTCACATATCTATCATTCTACACTGACTGTTTCAGCGGTATATTTGCACATAATGCAACATAAAAAATAATATCTTACTGTGTACAAATTTTGCAGTGAAGCCAATTTTAATATGAATGGACACATCAGAAGATTTTCCTACCATTTTTACAAAGGAGATATTTTTGTAGGCAGGAACTTGCTTCCCTAGTATCTAAACCCCTTTCAAAACTGGGCACCCAGACGGAGCAAATACTTTCCTATAACAATATGAAAAGAGAGACAAATATTTCCATGTCAGAGTTATTTCCTTTAATATTCTTTATGCAGTTACTTCCCTTGAATCCCTTCCATACACTGGTAAAGTTAGGTAACTAAATTTGAGTTTTCTTGCCCCATTCTTTTAGGCAAAAAATTTAGTTACCTATATCTTAAGGCATTCAAACCATTATGCTATTTACTGGTACATACAGTATCACAGACACAGATCCAGATAAGAAGAGGTACCAGGTAAATATTATTCTTATTTCTGCCCAAAGCATATGTTGTTGGTACTCATTAGAAGCACCTCATTGAGATGCTTCTAATGAGCACTCACAACATATGTTTTTGTGCTGAAACAAGAAAAATGTGCATACGTACTTTTTGACAGAAAAAAAACCTTATCTGGAGCTATGCACAGATAAACTTACATTTTCTCCTGGATAATCTTTCAGAGAAGACTGTTTGACTAGAACATCTCCTTTAAACACAAAACAACCATCACCCTGTAACCAGCCATAACGTTTGGTAGTCATTTCAGGTTTGAATTTCCTACCCCTTACTGTCTGTACCATCTGTGTACTTGCTCCCAACACTGAAAGTAAATTTGGACAGGTTTTGTATGTTTAAGTTAATTTAACCCATTGTAGTCGGGAGACCCATAAAAGGGTAATTGGCAAACAGTGCAGACCCAGATCGAACGCTGCAGAACGCGGCGTCTGATCAGGGTCTCCACTGTTTGCAAATAGTTTAGCCATTTTCTCTAGCAATATGTAAATCTCATAGCCAGATATACCTAAAATTGAAATTGAGTCTTCCAATATATAGTGTGGGGGAGTCTATTCAGTATACAATGGGTTAATGGCATGTCAATCTTATGGGTCATTTGGGTTGTCTCCAAGGGTAAGGGAGAAAAGGGAAAGAAGAGCTATTAGATGAAAGGGAAGAGAGAAATAGGATGAAGGAATAAGGAAACAACAATGCAGAAATGGAAAAAATACACTCCCTTTTAAGGCTGGCTAATCTGAGCTGAAAAAATAATCGATTATCAGTCCTGTTGTTGCGATCGATAATCGATTAGTAATCAATGAAGATTTGGTCATAATTTTACCTGGCTGTCTGAGCATGACTCTTATCACTGTAATGACTGTATGTATTTGATCTGACATGCCTGAGCAAACAGCGTAGACCCAGATGAGACGCTGCAAATGCAGCGTCTCATCAGGGTCTACGCTGTTTGCCACTCATCCAGCTAATACCCAACATTCCTAAGTTGTACTCATTCAAATTTTAGATTGAGTATGGTAAGGATGTCTGAATACTAAGAGTAAATACAGTAAAGTAAGAGACACAGAAATTAAATGATCGATTATTAGCAAATCTGTAATGATAATCATTTTTTTTTAATTTATCGATCAATTAATCGATTATCCGATTAATTGTGCCAGCCTTACTCCCTTTCCCCACCTGTTGCAAATAGCCTGACTATAAAAAAGGTACAATGTACCATATTTTTTTTATTAGTTGGACCGTAATATGTGAGCAAACAGTGTAGACATAGATCAAATGGTGTATAATCAGCATAGCTCCAGATAAGAGAGGGTATACAGTTATTTTTGGCAGTGGCTAGAGATATGGTCCCATATCTTTAGCCTCAGAGGCTAGAGATACAGTCCCGTATCTTTAGCCTTGGAGGCTAGAGATATGGTTCTGAACCTTTAGCCATTCCCACTGCATTTGCCTAGATTGACAATTATTTTCATCCTATTTCCAATACTTTAATTTATAAATTGACACTGAATAAAGTACCTGTCCTGAGTGTCCTCCGAGGCTAAAGATATAGTCTCATATCTTTAGCCTCGGAGGCTAGAGCTATGGTTGAGTACCTTTAGACTGGGAGGATAGAGATAGAGCTATGATTTCCTACCTTTATTCTCGGAGGGGTTTCTGGTCAACTCGTACCCATTTTTGGTCAACACGTACCTTTGTCAAATTTGTCTATTTGGGGTTAAGTCATATCTTAGTATATAATTTCTGGAGTCATTGAATACATTGACTTTAACACTAACAGCGGTATGAGCAGCTTCAGCAGACGACAAACTGACAATATTTTTTCTTATTTTCCAAGAAAATAGGACACTGTATGCAAATCTTCACTCCATGATAAGTGTCTCATAAGGAGACAATATTAAAGCCTGAACTAAGTATTGGGGCAGACATGTCTAAGCAAGCAGTGAAGAACCATATCTGACACTGTTTGTTTGTTTGTTTTGAGGTTTTACGGCCCAGTCAACCCAATGGGCTCATGTCGAGCGCAGTCAGTTTACATGTACCTAACCACACGTTTACTGGACAGGCTTAGTCCTCTAAGCGGTTAACCAGTATTGTGCACAGTCTTTCGCCAGAAACTGACAATTGCCCTTCTTGAATCAGCGGAAGGGAGAGAATGACCATAGAAAATATATTACGATCAATCTCCACAAAAGAATGTTGCCGACCTCGACGGGGGTTGAACCCGCGACCTTCTGGTCACAAGTCGGACGGTGCATCCAACTGAGTGGTGCCGGGTCAACTCGGCATATAGCAAACTCGGAACATAACCAACTCGGCCAATACCATCTTGGCACATAGCAAAACTTGGCACATAAATATAGTTACATATCTGTACATTTATGCCTCTATTTCTAGATGAAGTTTACACTTTTAATAGATAATTATAAAAAGGAAAAGTTAGGAAAGATAAATTTATTTCTTTACTTTTTTTTCTTCAAATTATATCTTTAACCATTCAGTAGGCCATGAAAAGGGCATATATAATTGTTACTCTAATAGATTTCTTATTTCTGCTCCAAAAAGCCTGAAAGGTAGACTGTTGATCCCCATTACCATTTATTGCATATCCGAACAGCGAAGGTTCAGGTGACCCTGCGCATCCACGCAGTCTTGCTCACCTAAGCTGTAGGTCATGAGGAACATTCAGCCAAAGAACCAAAGTACTTGACCTGCTAAGGTGCTGAGCATGCACACTGAAAGTTTGACAGTACACTCTGTCCGAATGATCCTTTTCCTTCATCGTGGCTCATACTATATTTTTTCATATTTCAATGTAAGATAGTCTGAGGGAACTATGTATCCCACTTTAGTATTTGAGCCCCGTCGTGAAAAAAACCCCGGGGCCACCTGCAAACTGCATGTGCGAACAATAAAGGTGCAGATCTGCATAAAGGTGCAGATCAACTGCGCAGTCTGATCAACGCTTTTGTTGTTCGCTACTTGGAAAATATGATTACTTAGGTTGCTCTATGCCAAAACTCATAGGTTTTGAGACTGAGAAGGCCAGTTTTTGTCTAACCTGATCAATCGGAACCCCGGAAGACAGGTTTTCAAGCGACGAAGCCCAAATAGTAAAACAGGTGGTTTCCTGGAGTATATTTTATTCCTGCTCAAAATCATAGATTGTAGTTGCTCGGTATAATCGCTTCTAAGCATAACATTTACATTATAAATATTTGCCACCGTTAAAATGATTAAAGTTCAAAGGCAACATTTAATTGGTTGTTTGTAACGGTGGATTAAAGTATTCAACATAACAATAGATAATTGGACTTATCAGTTAATTATGGGCCGAGTTCGTTACGTGCCGAGTTTGCTAAGTGCCGAGTTGTCCCACAATCAACTGAGCAACCGAGGCCGGCCTGTAGAATGCACGATCAGGATCTCTTAACTTTTTGCCATTTGAACGTTGCTAGCACACTCCCAGATTAAACATTTTATACTAATAACAATACAATCATTGAGCCAAAACAAACATTGAAATGAACAAACGTTTTATTTTCGTGAACTTGTGACATTGCAAGCACACAGTTGCAAAATTCAAGGGCGCAGACATTTTGTTTATTGAGCAGCCTAGGTAGGCTATCATCACAACGGTCGTGTCGGGTAAACACACCGTACAATATTCACGTACGACTCTGGTAGTTTTCAACTAAATAGGTTTGCAAATGCAAAAAAAAAAAAAAAAATATCACCATAAAAATACATATATATGCCAAAATGATGACTCTCACAATATACCAAGAAAAGTTCAGTTGTGTGAGAACCCATGTTTACTGAGATTACCATTGCATAAAAAATAGAAACAACGTTACGTTTTACCATAAAACACGCCCCCGTCTCCGCCCTCCCCAACTCGTACACACACACACACACACGTGCGCGCGCGTGCACACGCACGCACACCGTCACACACACACACACACACACACACACACACACACACACACAATATCGAGCTTAACTCAAAACAAAACCAGATGGTCCTGTATCATTCAATCACTTGAACGTAAGATAGCGGTAGAAAGGCGGACAATAAAGAGGGCACAGTTTGTATCCAAAGAGAATGTTTTTGTCGCGGCACTCAATCTTTGCTCGGACCTAATATATTAAATGACGTATATTGCAATCAGTGCCTCTTTTTATTATTATTTTTTTTTTTTATCCGATCTTTGAACAACTTGCAAAGAAGACCATACAAGGACCATTTCATCCAAATTTTGTCAAAATCCATACAATAAAGAAAGTGTGATTAGACGGAAGGATGGACAACGAAAACGGACTATCACAGTGCTTAGGTGTGATAACAAATGACCCATCGGAGGGAGCAATTTTTTATCCCAGGGCTGTAATTTGAATAATCTTGATTAAGGTTTACTAGATGAAGCTACATACCAAATATCAAAGGTATGGGCCTTCTAGTTTCACACAAGAAGAATTTTAATGGCTTTCCTTGTATAAGACTAGGTAAAACAAGTGACCCATGCGTTATGGTCATTTTTTCCCAGGGCTTCAATTTTAACAATCTTGGTAGACGTCCACTGGATGAAGCTGCATACCAAATATAGAAGGGATCCTCTATCTCGTGTGTGAAACATCACATCGGCGTCTGATCTGGATCTACAGTTTTTCAGGCTCAGACATCTCAGTCCCAAATAATTTGGGTAAATCACGCGTAGCTTAGCAGTCCTTTCTTCCTGCGTGACCTAATGGATTTTCGGTCACTGGAAATCGGAATTGCTTTTCTGGGTTTCTCTGTTTTACCGACTAATATTCAGTCAATAATTCTAGACACCTGATCAAAAGACACCTAGACAAAAGGAAATAGCAGTTATGTAGTTAACTCCCCTGGATACTCCTAAAAACAAGAAGGTCAAGTTAATCGGATATTTCTGCTTTTATCATTAGCATCTCAATTAAGGATAGTCGCCTTTTCCTTGATAAATCTAACTTAAACGAGGGCATATGCGTAAAAGCTTCCTAAATGCCAAAAAAAAGAAACATTTTCTGTGCTATAAAATGTATAATGTTAATAAATCGTTCATATGGAAGTGGAAAATGTCAAAGTTAAAAATCAGTTAAATTCCACTGAAGACCTAAGATGATAAACACAGAGGATTCTAAGGACCTAGTTAATTAGTATTTTGTCTGCCTAGTACTTCCTATAAAATGAGATAAAAGAAAAACTATTGCTATCTCTCATTAAGCACTATCTTACATCAATACTCTCTCTCTCTCTCTCTCTCTCTTTCTCTCTCTCTCTCTCTCTCTCTCTCTCTCTCTCTCTCTCTCTCTCTCTAGGAATCTACAGAGACTGTATTTACCCTAAATATTCGAACACCTTAACTCTTTTATACTTGTCCTGACGTTTTAACAAGTCCATTCGACTACCAGTTACAGTCTCTAAAACTAATATATGAAGTGCAAACAGTGTAAATCTAGATCCAATGCCGCATTAGGTGGCGTCTGATCTGGGTCTACATTGTTTGCGCAAGTTTGTATATTCAATTACTAGAACGAGCTGAGCCATAAGAAAAGGTGTCTTCGGGATACATATGAACAGTAAAGATCCAGATCAGCTACGGAGCCGTACAATCTGATAACGGTTAATGTTATATAATATATATGGGTGTATTCTACAGTAGCCAAGATATTATAAGAGGACAGCGAGTGCTGTAACCAGACTGCGTGTTGCACAGGGTGATCTGGGCCTTCGCTGTCCGTCTCTTCCCCGAAGAAACATTTTCCCATGGAGTGTCTTATATACATGAATTACATGTATATAGTCTGCGTTGCTACATTCAGCTGAAAAAAGTCTCTCTTCTTATGACTGAGCGATGTTCACTTGTGCTTAACTTTGTTAGCAATCACGTTTTCATTGTCAGGCATGACAGAACACCTGTCGACGGGACATTGAAACACCAAACTTAAAACAAAAAAGTACTGAGTGATTAAGGTCCATTTCAGTCTTTTGTTCATACTGGCACGTTTCCTGAGCAGATAGCAATTATTTGGATATTTTCTACATTAAGAAAATTCCCGGATTGCGCATGCTTATAAAGCGCAAACTCTCCAAGGGATATAATAGAAAAGATTGGAATTCCCTTCAGTTATCTACCCTGAAATTGAATTTGGGTATTTTCCCGTCTAAATATAGATCAATAGTCCGACTATTTATACGACTGTCATATACGTCCAATGTAAGGACAAGGGTGAGCAAAGAAGGAACGACCCATGACAAAACCAGGAAATTATGCACTTAACGACGACCGATTTCAATTTATTTTGACAACGTCTATTATAATACATGAGCATCGCAAAGACAAAAGCTGTTTTCGGGAAGTTACCCTGAGTATTCGAACACCTGTTAACCTTACCATACCTGGGTTTGAAAACTTTCAACAAAACGTCCATTTTACTACCTGTTGAAGTAATAAAATGCGACTAGAGGAGTGGCTAACAGTGTAAACCCTACCACACGCTGCGTTCTGCGTCTACACTGTTTGCTGAGGCCTACCTGTCCGAAAACTTAGGGTAAATACGGTATGTTAACAGGAAAGATCCAGATCAGCTAGCAAAGCCATAGAATCTGATAAAGATTCTAGCTATACATATTCTACAGTCAAAATACTTCTGTAAGCGGACAGCGGAGGCCTGATTAGACCACGCGAATGCTTAAGCTGAGCTTGGCTTGCGTTGTCAAGGCTCATTTTACACATCTCTTTTTCTGTCTATTCTTTTCACTTTTCACTCCCGCGTATTGGCCAGTTGTTTCATCTTTGATTCTTTGTATGATTTCTTCTCGAGAGGACGACGGCTTACTAAAGCATATTTGTCATATCTCTTTCAGCTCAAATGAGAATTTATACACTTTCAGGAGCGGGGAGACATCTCTTTCAAAATGGTTGTTCCTCCATTCTGAAAATGGATTTAAAAATAAAGAATTTGCTCCCCTTTACAGTTGATCCTTTTTCAGAAGGGTCTTATAAAGCTATGACTATTGCGCCCATAAAACGTCCTGAGGTTGGTTCTAGTCTTAGCGCTTAGCTACTAGCAGCCTTGTGTCACATTACGAAAACACGCCTATTCAAGTATATAGAAGATCTCACGTCCAAAAACTGAAAATTTTCAGATAAAAAAACTCTGTTATTTTTCTTATTTCTGCTCAAAATATAGATTGTGGGTACTCGTTAGAACCGCCTCGGCGAGGCGGTTCTAACGAGTACCACAATCTATGTTTTTTGAGCAGAAATAAGAAAAATAATGTATACCTCTGTAAACCCCAGTTTTACTATATATGTTTTCATGGCTTTACAAGACCCTTTGTAAAGCCATGAAAATATGATGACACAAGGCTGCTAGTAGGTAAGCGTTAAGACTTGAACCAACCTCAGGACGTTTTATAGGCGCAACAGTCACTAACTACCTATTTACCCTAAATATTGGTTCGCCTTCATTCCTTATCAGTCGACCTTCATAGCATATCTGACTGCAGAGCCAGGGGCCACATGAAATTATTACAATGGTCATTCTCCACCTCCGCTGATTCAAGGAGAACAGTCATCAGGTACTGGCGAAAGTATGTGCTCATGTATTGTTTGACGGATTACAGGGCTAAGTCTGCCCAGGAAAAGTGTAAGTAGGTTAAATGACCGGCTCGACATGGCCTTTATAGTGTAGACTGGGCTCAGTGTAAAACTCAAATTTAAACTCATTTCTTTCCATAATAGGGAATGATTCTATATAGGTACTGAACTATAAATAGCTTTGTTTGTCCGATAGTTTAACTGTTATTTTACGCATTGCAGACGACAAATGTGACAGCTTTCATTATTATCCCCATGCTTTTGTACCTGATATGAAAAACTTCATAAACCGTTGCAAGTTTCGGACAAACAAATGACGTATTGTTTACCCGTGGAAAACCGTTCGCTATTGTCACAGGATTTGAACAATATTATTTATCAGTCATGTTGATCTTGGAAACAAAGAGAACACAGAAAGAAATAAAATCGGAGTTTCGATTTCATTGTGACTCTTCGTATGGCAGTGTTGTTTGCAGTGCTACATACGCCCCACTAGCTCCGGCTTAAACGGAACTCGAAAATTTTACATCATTTTAAAATCCCATGACAAGTAGCCAGGACTCGAATATTTTCTACATGTTGAAATCCTATGACAAGTAAGGGCATTTTGATGTGTCTAAATTAACTGCTGGATGAGTGGCAGACAGTGCAGACCCTGATCGAATGCCACGTTCTGCGACATCTGATCTAGGTTTGCTTGGTTGGCTCAAGCCTATTGTCCCAATACCTAGTTTTTAGTTTTGTTTGTTTGTTTGTTTGTTTTTTGTTGTTTTTTGTGTGTGTGTGTGTGTGTGTTTTTTTTTTTTGGTTTTTTTTGTTTTTTTTTTTTTTGTTGTTGTTTTTTTGTTGTTGTTGTTGTTGTTTTTTTGTTTTTTTTTTCTTGTTTTTTTTTTGTTTTTTTTTTTGTTTTTTTTTTTGGTGGGGGGGGGGAGGAGGGTGTTTATGTTGTTGTTGTTGTTTTTTTTGTTATTGTTGTTTTGTTTTGTTTTTTTTGTTGTTTTTTTTTTACGGCACATAATTTCTGATACATACATGTATTTATTAGTGGCATAATTATTACACGCATAGCAAAAGATATCTTGTTTTTCGGATTCGGGCATTTTAACTCCTTACTTTCTTGATCTAAAATTTGAAATGAGGTCCGTTTGACTAACTTGTGATGTGTCTGAAGGGACCAGTTAAATGGCAAACAGAGTCGAGCCTGAACAGACGCCGTGTTTCGCGCCGTATGGTCTGGGTCTGCACATGACGCATGTTACTAGTGCAACATAAAGGGAGTGATTATATTTTCCGTGGACACCTGACATTACCTTTTGCTGCTGAAGGTTCTTAAAGATTTTGATTTGCTACCGTATATACGCTAAACATTTGAGCACCCGAATTCCTTACCATAATTGTCCTAAACTTTAAACAACAGATTTAAAATTTAATGACTATTTCAGAGCAATAAACACACACACACACACACACACACACACACACACACACACACACAGCGCGCAGGCGCGCACGACCTCTAACACGCACACAAAAGAATAAAATAGCTAAAGCATCGAAGATTTCTAGTCCAGACTAGCTAGTTTCAGCCAGTTAGGCCTCATCAGTGACCCGCGATTAAATTTGCAAAAATCCCGGAGTGGCACCTCACTTATCGTAGCGTACCGTATTTGTTCCAATATTCTGACACTTTAACCCCTTATTATCTTACCATATTAGTCCAGATAATTTGAACAACTCCATTTTAATACCTAATACATGTAACGTGTCTAAAACTGCTGAATGATTGACAAACAAATGCAGACCCTGATCGGACGCCGTAATTGAGGCGTCCGATCTGGGCCTATACTGTTAGCTATTACCTATTAGTCCAAATACTTAGGGTGAATATGGTATATGCGAAAAGCTTAAGTCCTGCTCATCCTGAGCAACCACGCACGCTGATCAGGACCTTCGCTGTCCGTCGTGAGGAAGTATGGACACTGTCGAATGTTTAAGCGAGAAAAGAAGACACTGATCAGACTATGGGAATGTAAGACCTGATAAGGGCCTTTGGTGTTAGCATTTCCTTTGACGATGTACATTAATGCAAACATTATATGGTCCAGGCAGTAAGACTGTGATTTTCACAGGTAGAGGGGCATTGGTAGTGGAGTAATTCTAGCGCTTGCTACTGAACTCGCGGTCGTCGGTCTAATCCGCCTCGAGCGGAATTCTTCTCATGACTGAGCGATGTTCATTTAATACCATTACATTTTCATTGTCCTGAAATGGTTGAACTAATGTCGACAGGACATTTAAACACCAACATGCCTAATATATATATGGAGTTATTCAGGTCCAACTGAGCCTTTTTGTTAATATATGCACGTTTCCTGAGTAGATAGCAATTATTGGGATGTTTTCTAAATTTAGAATATTTTCGGATTGCGCATGCTCACAAAGGGCATATTCTCCAAGGGACATAATAAAATAGCTTGGATTTCCCTTCGTTATCTACCCTGAATTTGAATTCGGGGATTTTCCCATCTAAATATAGAATCAATAGTCCGACTATCTGTATGATTATCGTATACGTCCAATGTAAGGACAATGTTGATCAAAGACGGAACTACCCCGCAAATAGGAGGAAAACATGCATGTAACGATGACTGATTTCAACTTATTTTGACTTTTATCTGTTGAAACACATGAGCCTCGAATTGCCGCGAGAAAAAGGTGTTTTCGGAGCCTACCGTTTTTGCCCTAAATATTCGGACACTTGAATTCCTTACTTGTCCTAAATTTTGAGCAAGTCCATTTCACTACCTGTTGAAGTGTCTAAAATACGACTACATGAGTGGCAGATAGTGTAGACCCTGATTAGACGCCACGTTCTGCGGCGTCTGATCTGGGTTTGCACTGTTTGCTCAGGTCTGTCCCGAAACTTATTATGTTTTATAGAGTTAGACCAGCTCAGCTCTAGCAGTGATTTGTTGAGTAATAAATCACTGATTGGAGGTCAGATGTGAAGTAATTCAAATCACGAGCGTGGAGAGCGAGTGATTTATCTACTTACAACTGACCGACAAACTGTGATTTATTACTCAACAAATCACGCACAAGAGCTGATCTATTTCAATTCTACGTAACACATAGAAAATGATGAAAAAGTTAGTGTATCCTTCAGATTCTTCTAACTTTCCGCCATCGCATACACAAAGAAACCCCGCCAACAGTTTTGACTGTAACGCTGATGTTTACGCGTATTTCTTAAATTGTTGATTCGACAAAAACGACGTTACACAGTCTAACGTCGTGGCAACGAAGACTGACATCAGCAAAAGGTCAAAATGACGGCGGAATGGCACCAGATAGCGTCGCGCGCTTCCGCCCAGTGATTTGTTCCAGAATAAATCGCTGGTTTTCTCCACTTCCTATATAGGCGCACTGTGTTAGAATATAGATCAATGTTCCTGCTACACGATTTAGTAATGACTCGGGCATGATAGATGCTTAGTAACAGATAGTTTTCCTTTTCGGATTCCACTCATTTACCCAATTTCACCTATAGCATTGCCCTTAATATTCAGACATTTTAACTCTTGTCCTAAACGTTGAGGTTCATTTGGCTATCTGGTGCTGTATCTAAAAGGTGGTAGTGGAATGTCAAACAGTGTAGACCTTGATCGGACGTTTGATCTGGGTCTGCACAGTCTACTCAGGTCTGTCCGAAATTTTTGTGTAATTACGGTATCGAAACATGTCACGTTACTAGTGCGCAGGAAGGAAATGCTTACTTTCCGCGGATACCTCTCATCACCTCTCTCTCTCTCTCCCTCTCTCTCTCTCTCTCTCTCTCTCTCTCTCTCTCTCTCTCTCTCTCTCGTTATCTCTATATGAAAGCATGCTTAGTAATTTCTGGACACATTTTAATCGGTACCAAAACAGTGTGTGGGGGGGGGTGGGGGGTGGGTGTGTGTGTGTGTGTGTGAAGCAGACAAAAATCAACAGTGTTTGAAAAAATCTGACCTAAAGTTACGCGTACCGTATTTATCCCTATGTTTTGGGTCAGACAGGGTGACGCCACAGAACGTTTTATCAGGGTCTACCCTGTACGCCATTCATTCAGCTTTGGAAACATCAGCGGGCAGTGAAATGTCTTACATCTTTTAGGACAAGTATGGTAAAGACTTGGGGTGTCCTATTATTAGGGTAACTACGGGAACACGCATATTACCACACTAAAATACCATACAATGCGGCGATGCGCAAAATCTGAAATAAACAAAACACTCCTTATTTCCCAAATTATACAGCAACAATGCCTTGCCTACATATCTCTAGATAAGAGGAGTATTAAGATGAATATTCATGTATTCTGTTTTCCATACACGCACACACACGCACGCGCATGCGCGAGCACGCCACTCCCACACGCACGCCCGTGCGCGAGCGCTAACACACAGGCCTGTAAAGTTCCACTTCTTCACACTTCCCACATGTCCCTGCTGTTGAAACTTCGGATGAACAGGTTCAAGCCGATGCCGAATTGTACTCTTGAACACAGTTTCAAATGGGTCAAATATCAAATATTTATTTATTTATTTATTTATTTCATTTTTTGTTTGTTTAGGTTTTTTTATTTTTTGTTTTGTTTTGTTGTTTTGTTTGTTTGTTTGTTTGTTTGTTTGTTTGTTTTTTGTTTGTTTTTGTTTTTTTTTGTTTTTGTTTTTTTGTGGGCGGGGGGGGGTTGTTTGTTTGTTTGTTTGTTTTGTTTTGTTTTGTTTTTTTTTTGTTTTTTGTTTTGTTTTTTTTTTTAGACTGAGGTCAAAATTCTTTCTTGAAGAGTTTACAGAACATGTATTATACTGTAAGTGAGTACCTGTCATCGTATTTACCACAAGTCGTCGGGCACCTTAATTCCTTACCATACTTATTCTTAAATTTGAACAAGCCTATTTTACCATCTGTTCTTGTGTCTAAACATTGCTGAATGAGTGACAAATAGTGTAGACCCTAATCTGCGGCGTCTGATCTGGGTCTACACTGTAATCTGACTCTTCTTCCCATTTTATCACGCAGTTTGACTGAACAAATCTATTGCACAATACACTAGTCAACGAGTAATGAAGGACGCAATACTGTTCAACACCGAAGACCTTCATCTGTAGATGTTCATTCGTTTCTGTTAAGCACGCGAACAAACACGTGTGTGCATACACTCACGCACATCATATGATTGTCAAACAGTATTGCGTCCTTAATTTTTTACTCGTCGACTAGTGTTATGCAATAGGTTTGTTCTGTCAAACTGGATAATAATATGGGAACAAGAATCAAATTATTAGTGTAGGCCACTGTGTCGAATTTTGGACTCCCGCGTGCAGATCTTGTTAAATTGATCCAAATACATTTTCAACATTGAAAATATATGTTCTTGCAGATGAAATATGTTGCCAAATTGACGTCATGGTGACATCACAAAGTATGCTACCGTCGTTTACGTACAAAATACTTGTTGAAGAGGATAACTAATGATGTCTGAATTAGACAGGCGACTAATTTAGCCCCAGCTTGCATATCCTGGACAGGACTTATTCGCACGGATGCCAAATTGCTACATAAGGCCAGGTGAATGAAAAACAAACCGTATAGGCTACTTGAAATGTCAACGTTTCCATGGCAACCCAAGGTAGTATATTGAACTAAAATGGTACACCATATAAATTGATCATAGTTTATATTCAATACAAATCAAACTATGAGGTACCAAATAAAAGAATAGACACTGGTGTTTAATATAGTATGAAAATATATAAATTATCTCATTTGCATATGCATGAATATTAATTAATACCTTGCTTTGCAAAAAAAAAAGTCAATAAAATACAAGACAAATTAATCATATCCCAGTCTTTGGCCAAATATAAATATACAAATTAGCTCATTTGCATATGCATGAATATTAATTGATTCTTATGTTTTGCCAAAATTAAAGTCAGTAAAATACAAGACAAATTAATCAGATCCTGTCTGTGGTCAATACCGGTTAACCAAAATGTGCAAGATAAGAGCTTAGGCACTGGCGTTTTGCTTCTACTCCATATATGCCAAATAGTTCATTTTCATATGCATATATATATATGCCTTAATACTTAAATTTTGATAAAAAAAAAATGAAACTAAGCCGTTTGGTAGGTTGGTAGATCCCCTGGGTCAGAACGGAATGGTGATAAGTTGGGTCACGTTCCCTAGTATGGGACGCAGATGGGTAAGTATGTCTACTTTTGACAAAATGTAATTAAAATAAAATGAAATTTTATTTCTGATATCTAAGCCTCTAATTCTAGTTTTGTAGTTTAGCAATACCAAATAAAATGGTAACAACCCGTTCATCTGCACCTCCATGATTAAATAGTCGTGTTAGGAGGGCGATTCGTTCCTGATTCAGCTGCGCAAATTTTAAACATTGATCTTGAACGTATTGCACACTGGGCTGCCAAATGGCTAGTAGGTTTTAATGCTAAGAAAACCGAAGCATTGCTGATATCACGAATACTTTACTGAGTCATCCTCTCTTTTTACGAATTATTATCGTTTAGATAAGATAAGTACCTTGACAATGCCAGCAGAAACAGTCATTAATAATGAATGTGAAATAAAATGTACTATTATACCATAAGCAAGATATATCTAACCCTCATGTGCCCCTTAGTAAAGAATGTGATCCAGCCTATTCCTATTTTCGTTTGAATCATGGTACCAACCCAGCAACTAAACATAAAATTCCAATGAATATGATGTTTGAAAGTCAGAAATAATCACTGATATAGAAACGGCATACGAAACATGACATTTTATCATAAAGAAGACATATCGATCCCTCCTCGGCTCCCTTTCTCAGAGACGTATCATTACACACTTCCGTTCTGGTTCGTCATGCCATCTACTAAACGTCTATGTCTGTCTATTTCAATGTAAATTAAAGGATACGTCAGAATAAATAAAACAAAACGAACATACAATATATATGAATTATTAAGGATTTTGCCATTAGGAAGATATGTTACCCCCACCCACTGGGCCCCTTAGTAGGGAATATTCCTCTAGCTTACTCGACTGGGTTTATCAGGGTAACTACATTGTACTACACTAATATGCGTAAATATTTGAAGGAAATACACCCTAAGAGGCGCAGACTTCACAGAAAATAAAATATGAAATGTATATTATGTTTGAATATTTTGAAATAAGGAAGACATTTTCAACCCTTTCTGGACCCCTTAATATGGTGTGTGCTTCTAAATAACTCCATTAAAGTTTGAGCTAGGATTGCAACCAAACCAATAGGCATAACTAGTTTCAGTGTAAAATTAACAGCTGTGACTCAAGAAATAAATGTGGAAATATAAGAAAAACTATATATTTATAAAACTACAACAGTTTGACATTAGGAAGACATATTGACCTCATATGGGCTCCAAATAAAGGAATACAACCCATCCTTAAGATATCCTTCATAGTAAATAGCATTATTATCCCAAGAAAAAATAGGAGGCAAAATTACTCGGAATAATGATTGCAAACAAAAATGCATAACATGTTCTGCAACTTGGCATAAAAACATATACAGGCCCGTCATGAGCTTAAGTAACCCAATTCCTGTTTGTTTTAGCATTTCTGTCTGACTGACTACCAGTACTAGGCACACTAATGTCTAAAAAACATAAATATAATTTACCAAATCTAGTAAGGAAACAGATTAATATAAGTTTACAGCTGCTCAAACAACCAGTATTAATGAATATTCATAAATATGTAAATGAGCTTATTAACATATGGACCATAAACAGAAAGACAATTTATAAACGTTTATTTGGCACATTTTATAATTCTATATTGAACACAACTTGTTTATGATCAAATTATCTTACTTTCACTGATTTTTTTTCGTCAAAATGTAAGTGTTAATATATCGTTTCTTCCATAGAGTTGTCACATACTAGACGTGATGTCAGCTAGCTGCCAGAGAAACACGACGGTAATCGACACTGTACTGATTACTACTGGACCGGGTTGATATGGAAAACTGCTACATTAGAAAGAGCAGTTGAAATGAACGTCTCCACGTGTTCCATGCATAGTTTGTTACTGTCCTTCGTTACTTGTTGACTAGTGCATTATGTAATAGGTTTGTTCAGTCAAACTGAATGATAAAAGGGGAATAAGAATCAGATTATCGTTTCATCCATGGAGTTGTCACATACTAAACGTGATGTCGGCTAGCTGCAAGAGAAACAGGATGGCAATCGACTTTGTATTGATTACTACTGAACCTGGTTGATATGGACAATTGCTGCATAAGAAAGAGCAGTTGAATGAACGTATCCTGGTGTTTCCATGCATAGTTTGTTACTGTTTTTATACGCGTGTGTGTACGTGCATCTGTTTGCATGTGCATATGAGAATCAGAGTCAGAGAGACAGAGGTGAATCAATATGGAGCAAGGGTTTTTAAGCCACAGCAACAGCGTGCCCAGTTCAGAAAAAAAAACAGATTTTGCATGTTTTGTTAAGCGATCCTTATGTGAATCTACAACCCCTGAATCCAGTTTCAGCTGTATCTGGAAACTGGATGGGATGAATTTATTTCAGGCTTTAATTCCTGTATCATTTGATACATGGATTAGGAAACTCGGTTGCGAAATGGAAAAGTTATGACTCAACACGATCCCTGGTCCGTTACTTTTTTGACCGAGTATATTTTAGAATTTTGCATGCTGCTGTTGTGACTGACGCTCTAGCGGTTAAATGAAAACCTGAAATCCAGCTCCCGCTGCTCATTTGTACAACATGTATTTGAGGCATGAAAGACAAAGATGTCGTTGACACCATATTTATCCTAAATATTCGGACAGAGAGGCCTGAGCAAACAGATAAATACGTTAACGGGTACTTGCAATATCATACATATTTCTAAACTCTTCAAGAAAGAAATTTCACCTCAGTCTCAAGTAAATAAATACAGTCGAACTTCAATGGCTCGAACATCTTTGGGGCCCAAGAAATTTGTTCGAGATATGGGTAGTTCGAGCCACTGAGGGTTAATAATGGCGCCAGGTTAAGAAGCAAATAGCGATGATTTAGGGAAATCTTTTCGATTTTCTACACAATAATTGTATGGTATGAATACTCATTAGGCGGTTATAATGAGTACACATGAAATACTATTTCCTGATAAAATAAGAAAAATTCACTAAATATTTGTTTTCTTGAGCTGTCAGAAGAATTTCGTAGGGACTAAAAATGAGGACGAATTAGCCATGGTAAACGAGCCATCCGTGTTCGAGCTATTGAGGTTCGACTGTATTAGACCCGTTTAAAATCTGTGTTCAAATATATAAAATAACGTAGCGTCTAGTCAGAGTCTACTCTGTTTGTTACTCATGTAGCTCTTCTAGTCAGGGTCTACTCTGTTTGTTATTTATGTAGTCGTATTGGTGATAAAATGGATTTACTATAACTTTAGGACAAATAAGGTGATCAAGTGTCCGAATATTTAGGTTAAAAACGGTAGGCCACGAAGATACCTGTTCTCCTGGCGAGGCTCATGTATTACAACAGATAAAAGTCAAAGTAAGTTGAAATCAGTCGTCGTTATATGCATATTTTCCTCTTTGCGGGGTAGTTCCGTCTTTGCTCACCCTCGTCCTTACTTTGGACGTATACGATAATCATACAGATAGTCGGACTATTGATTCTATATTTAGATGGGAAAATCCCCGAATTCAATTTCAGGGTAGATAACTAAAGGGAATTCCAAGCTATTATATTATGTCCCTTGGAAAGTTTGCTCTTTGTGAGCATGCGCAGTCTGGAAGTATTCTAAATTTAGAAAACATCTCATTTATTGCTATCTGCTCAGGAAACGTGCCTATGTTAACAAAAAGGCTCAGTTGGAACTGAATAACTCCGTGCATATATTAGGTATGTTTGTGTTTAAATGCCCTGTCGACATTAGTTCAACCATTTCAGGACAATGACAATGTGATAGTATTAAATGAACATCGCTCAGTCATGAGACGAATTCCGCCCGAGGCGGATTCAACCCAGGACAGCGAGCTCAGCAGGCGAGCGCTAGAATTACTCCACTACCAATGCCCCTCCCACTGTGGAAATTACTATGACTTCCTGGAACATATAATGTCTGCATGAGCGTATATCGTCAAAAGAAATCTAACACCAAAGGCTCTGATTAGGCTTTAAATTCCTTCAGTCTGATCAGTATCTTCGTTCGTCACTAGTATATTCGGCAGTGTCCATACTTCCTCATGACGGACAACGAAGGTCCTGATCAACGTGCGTGGTTGCTCAGGATGAGCAGAAGACCTTAGCTTTTCGCATATACCGTTTTTGCCCTGAGTATTTGGACTGATAGGCAATAGCAAACAGTCAGGGTCTACACTGTTTGTCAATCATCCAACAGTTTTAGACATGTGAACATGTATTTAAATGAAGCTGTTTAATTATCTGGACTAATATGGTTAGGATAGAGCGGGGTTAATGTGTCCGAAAAGTAGAATAAATACGGTACGCTACGATAAGTGTGGTGGCACTCTGGAATTTTTGCAAATTTAATTGCGGGTCACTGAAGAGGCCTGACTGACCGAAACAAGCTAGTCTGGATAAGAAAACTTCGACGCTTCAGCTATTTTCTTTCTTTTGCATATGTGCGTGCTTGTATTTGTATATGTTTATTGCTCTGATATAGTCATTAAATTTAGAATCTATTGACTAGACAGGACAATTATGGTAAGGAGTTCGGGTGTCCAAATGTTTATGGTAAATATGGTAACAAATTTAAAACTTTAAGAATCTTCAGTAACTAACTGGTAAAACCAGGTGTCCGTGGAAAATATTTATATACTTATAAGGACTGCTTTTATATGGCACTAGTAGCATGCGTCATGTGCAGACCTAGACCATACGCCGCCGAACACGGCGTCTGTTCAGGCACTACTCTGTTTGCCATTCAACTGCTCCCTTTTTAGATACATCACAAGTTAGTCAAACGAACTTCATTTCAAATTTTTTATCAATAAAGTGAGGAGTTAAAATGACGGAGTATTTAAGATAAATATGGTAAGTGAATTCGGTGAACAATCGAATCCGAAAAACATCAATATCCGTCACTAAAAAAATAAAACATTTAAGCGTGTCACTAATAAATAAATATATACAGTATAACCACAATGGCTCGAACCCGGATGGCTCGTTTAACGCGGATGATTCGAACTCTTTTTTCAGACCCTTCAAAATCCTTCCAATAGCTCAAGTAAACAAATATGTAGGGATTTTTTTCTTATTTAATCATGGAATTGTATGTTGTGTGTACTCATTAGAATCGCCTCATCGAGGCGATTCTAATGATTACACTCAACATACAATCATTGTGTAGTAAATCAAAAAGATTACCCCAAATTATCGCTATTTGCTTCCTGAACTAGTGCCATGATTAACCCTCAGTGGCTCGAACTGCCCATGTCTCGAACGAATTTCCATGGTCCCAAAGATGTTCGAGCCATTGAGGTTCGACTGTACATGTATAAGAAATGATATGCCGTAACAAAACTAGGTATTGGGGCAGATAGGCTTGAGCCAACCACGTAGCCCTAGATCAGACGCCGCACCACGTGGCTTCTGATCAGGGTCTACACTGATTACCACTCATCCAGCATTGTTTTTGACACATCAACATATAGTAAAAGGGCCCATACTTGTCATAGGATTTTCAAATGATGTAAAAGTTTTAGTTCTGTTTAAGCCGGCGCTAGTGGGGCGTATGTAGCATTGCAAACTACACTGTCATACGAAGAGCCACAATGAAATCGAAAATCCGATTTTATTTCTATATATGTTCTTTGTTTCCAAGATCAACTTGACTTTGAGAAATTGTACTGTTCGAATCCTATGACAAGTATGGTAAGTGAGTTTAAGTTCGAGTTCTACACTGAGCCCAGTCTACACTATAAGGCCACGTCGAGCCGGTTAGTTGACCTACTTACACTTTTCCTGGACAGACTTAACCCTCTAATCCGTTAAACAGTTCTTATGCGCATAATTTCGCCAGTCCCTGATAACTGTCCTCCTTGAATCAGCGTAAATGGAGATTGACCGTAGTAATGATTTCATAGTCTATCTCTACGAAAATTATGTGGCCGAGCTTGGATTCGAACCTCAGACACCCTTTCCCCCCCCTCCACCCACCCACACACTCCCCACCCTCCACTCTGGAGTTGCAGAAAGACACGCTAGCAACTGTGCTATGACGTCCGGCCGATAAGGAGTGGCGAACGAATATTTAGGGTAAATAGGTAGTTAGTGTCCTGCAATATTTGTAACACACGTCATCTTTCCATACCGTATTTACACTGTATATTCGGGCAGACAGACCTGAGCAAACTGAACAGTGCCCAGATCATAAGGCAAAGAGGGCGGCCATTGTTCAAGATCTACAATGTTTGCCATTCAGTTATTCCTACTTTTAGACACATCATCAAACTGCCAAGTGGACTTTATGGTCTGATTGTTAACCCAATTTCGGTTGATAGCTTTGCTTCGCTCTTTAATTGCATAACGGTCGGTCGGTCTTCAGACTAAATGACGGCTCCCTCCTCAACTTGTTTTAGATGGTCGGTGCCCGGCTACCAATGCCTGTGGTCGGGCTCATCGTGGTCCTATTTATGGTTTTCTTGTGTTCTGGCTTCAGATCGTCATTGAGCCCTTTGCTTTGTTTCATCACAGTGTTTCTGATTATATGTGTTTCACTGTAATGTTTCACAGATGAGGTAGAGAACCCTTTCGATATTTGGTATGTAGCTTCATCTAGTGGACTGCTACCAAGATTGTTAAAATTGTAGTACTGGGGGTCAGTAATGGCCCCAATACAGGGGTCAGTTATTTTACATAGTCTCGTATAAGGAAAAGCTTTAAAATTCTTCTCGTATAAAACTAGAAGGCCCAGGCCTTTGATACTTCGTGTGTAGCTTCATCGAATTGACCTCTACTGAAATTGTTAAAATTGTAGCCATGGGATCAAAAATGGCCCCAACACAAGGGTCTTGTTTTCATAGTCTCAAATCTCAAATGAGGAAAAGCTTTAAACTCTTCTATGAAAGTAGAATGCCCAGGCCTTTAATATATATATATATATAAGTCGCAGAACAGAATACTTTTAATTGAAGCATACATATCACAACTTTTAAATGTGATATATTTGAATAAGTTGCAATATTGGTCATCTTGGTTTACGGTGCCCGACTATTTGAAGAAGTTCTCAATCTTTCTTCTAAAGAAGGCTCCATGCGAAATTTGGTGAACACTGTCCCAGCTGTTTCAGAGAGAGCTTTAAAGATTTCTTCTCAAGCCATCAAACACTTCTCTAAAACAGCTGGGACAATGTTCACTAATAAATGTAAAGAGCCCAGACGGGCAGGAACAGAAATCAGAATAAACTTTGGTTGTAACTGAATTGTTTTGCTACTTTGATAATATAGTGTAATTTTCTACCACATTTTAATGCATTTTTTGAAGAAAAAAAAAGGTTTTTCAACATTTAAAGATGCGTATGTTAGCAAATTACATTGTTCAAGCATCTTGTTGAGGTATTTTCAACTTTGAAGTTGTCCTTTATGATGTAAGTATAAGAATTGAGTACATGTATATTCGACTTCGAAGCAAAGTAATAGTTGTGTTTTATGATAGACTAATGATTAACTGAAAGTAAGGACTTGCAAACGGAATTACTAAAACAGCTGATTAAATATTTTACCATTATTGTTTATAGCATAGACAAGCCAGAGGTTATAAAACTTTTTCCATGCTCAACTCAGCTGAGCATGAAATTTGTCCTGCTAATGAATCTCAAATTACTAATAATAGCAAATTCTTTCTTGCTAAACATAGCTGAGCATGAAATTTTCTCTGCTTATAAATATGAAAATGCCAACTATTGTTGGCATTTTCATATTTATTAGCAGAGAAAATTTAATGCTCGGCTGAGTTGAGCATGAAAAAAGTTTTATAACCTTTGGACCAGATCTTTGGTTTGAGATTACAATAGTTTGAAATAAAATGAGTTGCAATGAAAAGGCCATACAGCATATTAAGCCAATACTGACCTTTAATTAGTTTGAATTATCGGTATTTGTGCTAATGAGAGTCAACTGTAATTAAACTATGATATGATGCCTTGGCAGGACTGTGTTCTTCAATTGTGGCCTTGCAAATATAAAATTTTTACTCCAGCACTGCTCCAGATAAAAGGGTATTCATATATTTTTTTCTGATTTCTCAAATGTTACTCATTGGAATTGCCTCATGAAGCCTATTCCAATGAGTATCCATGTTTTTGTGAATAAGCAAACTAGTATTGCTTGAAGAAAAGTATTTTGGCTGGGAAATGAACCTGCAAACTTCTCCGCTGGGGATTAACACCTGTAAACTCTCACACTCAAAATAATCACTCTACTACTGTGCCACTACCATGATACTGATTACCTGCTAAAGTGTTTAAAATCCTGACTGCAAGATATACAGTGTAGGCCCTGAATAATCTGTCCATTTAGGAGCAGACTAATTTGGATCTTCACCCGTAGTACATCTGCCTACTTTGCTTTCAATTTTATTTTTCCATGTCAGGTTTTCTCGTTCTGATGCTAGCATTGTGACTACCTTCAACTGCTTCCCACTGCTTTCTGTTTCCTTCTGTAAGTGCTTTGTTTATATGTATGGTGGATATTATCTAAACCTAGGAGGGTGATGATTTGGAGCCAGTAAAATCCCAAGTTAAACTCCAGGGCCCATTGTTCAAAGCTACATCATTAGTTAACGATTCGTTAAATTTTACATCGAGTGATATGCAAATATGCTGAAATTTTTTGCTGAAAAAATGTGAGTAGCTTTTGCAGTGCAAAAGCTACTCACATTTTTTCAGCAAAAAATATCAGAATATTGTATATTGAATCTGCTAAAACAGTTAACGAAATGAAAATGACCCTTAACGAGCTTGTTAAGCTAACGATGCTTTGAACAATATGGCCCAGTAGTTTTTACTGTTGACTCTTCTAAGGCAGTGATTTTGGTGTTGTTAGTTCTCTGTGGGACTTGTGGCTGCTCATTTGACATCATATTATGAGTGACATTAGTGGGGAATTTCCACAAATACAGTCAACCCTCGTTATCTCAACCTCACTTATCTCGAAATACCGCTTATATCGAAGTGAAATTCTGGTCCCTGTTTTAACATGCAATCCAAGAACAGGTAACAAAATATTGTGGAAAAGAGGAGAAATTGCTCCTGAGGAGCAATGTCTCCTCTTTTCCACAATATTTTCAATATATCTCTAACTTAGGAGTGTAATTATGAAATTACATATTCATTTGTTAAATGTGGTTGTTCGATTTATTTTTTTCCTCACTTCCGCAACACTGATATGTCGAGGTACGGATATCTCTAAGTGTTTCAGAGAGTCCCTTGGAATTCGAGATAATGAAAGTCGACTGTATTCTAGATATGGGAACTAAATAGTCTTGCAAAGGGAGGCAATTCAATTATTTCCCTTGCCTGATTATGGTTAAGGAAGATAATCTACTTATGTACTCCGTTCTGTTAACACTATAATATGGGTTACATTTTTAAATTTTGTGGCACTGAAAAAAAAAATAAAGCAACCAGAATTTACCTTGAATTGTTTAACTTCATTTTTTTTCTTTCAAATACTGTACATCTACAAGCTTTCCCAAAAGATTTATTTATCATCAGCTTAGCTTGCGACATGAAACAGTTGACAACCAACAATATAAGGTATGGCTTTTTTATCTCTTTTCTTAAAATAGGACTTTGCATTTTATTACAATCATGATTTTAATTTCAATGAAATTTCAAGACCTAGTTTGAGAAGAAGCTGTCAGCTATTTTGACATGTGGCACTGTACAGGTTGAATACAAAAATAGTTGATATAGCACAAGAAACATGGGCCCAGTTGTTCAAAACTAACGATGTCGTTAGTTAACGATTCGTTAAAATTTACATCAAGTGATACGCAAATATGCTGAAATTTTTTGCTGTGCAAAAGCTACTCACATTTTTTCAGCAAAAAATATCAGAATACTGTATATTGAATCCGCTAAAATAGTTAAGGAAATGACCCTTAACGAGCTCAGTAAGCTAACGATGCTTTGAACAACTGGGCCCTGATCTTTGCATAGCTCAAGATAAGGTATATTTTTCAACTGAAAGCACTGCTAGTTTTCTTATTTCTCCATGAAAATGTATGTTGTGGGTACTCATTAGAAGGGCCTTGCGAGCTCTAATGAGTACCCACAATATATGTTTTCATCAAGGAATAAGAAAAATATTTTGTGGATACCCCCTCTTATCTGGAGCTATGTCTTTGATGTACATTGTACAAATCTAGAACAGCCAAATCATCTTAACCCTTAACACTGAGCACTCTGGGTAAAATTTCAAAGTGACGACATAGTCAAATATTTTTCCCAGAAAACAAGATTTGACATTTCGTACCAATTGTCTCCAACTCTTGTCAATAATTTGCTTGCTATTTCAGTTCTTGTATTATAGGTATATTGTCTGCCTTCACTGACTATCTCATTTTCACATTCAAAAATCCATACATCGGATAATTTTCCCAAAATATACGCATTTACAATTCTACCTGCTTCCAAGTGTCATTTTATAACAATGCTTCGTCAGCTCTTTTTTATTTTTGATCTCATGTTGTTGTTTTTTTATTCTATTCCAATCTAGAAAAACAGTAGAGACCCAGGCCAGACTGTGCTGACAAGCAGACTGGTCAGGATCTTTCTGTTTGCCACTAGAAGCCTTATTTGTACCAGGTTTCATACATCAATCATTATGCACATACTGATACATCAATCAAGCCTCACAAAACCATAAGTAACCTTATTTTTTTTATCTCTCCATGATAACCTGTTGTGGGTACTCATTAGAAGTGCCTTGTTTAGCAACATGTTTTTGATGAGAAATAAGGAAAATATCAATTCTTTTTGTTTGAAAAGGTATGAAAGTTTTAACGCTTTTCAGCATGGGCTCAACCATTAATGTATACGCTTATCAGGTATTATGCTATTTGTAGATGACCTAAAGACAACATTTCATGCTGCATGGCTAATTCATGAACACATGAGGCATGAATTCCATCCCAGAAAGTTCACCAATCCTGTGGTTCAGCAAACATCTTGCTTTTGTCCTTTTTCTCCCCTGAAAAATACAAAACCAATCCTGCTGTGAAACATCTTTTAATTGGATTACCTAGACAAACTTTGTCATGTCCAGAAAAATGGAATATGTTTAAAAGCCTGGAATTCATTAAAATTGGCTGACAAAAATAAGTAGAAATACTTTTAGAAAAAAAAAAAAGACAGACCTACATCCACATTGTCCTTGAAAATAAGGTCAATGTCATGAAAACCTAATCAACTGACAGGCATCTGCCAATGAAATATCCATGCAAGTTTGGTAAGAATCTGTTTGTCAGCTGGTTTGAGTGATGAAAAGAAACTGTCTTACAGATGTCAACACATATGCTGACACCAATGGGATCCCCATCAGAATATGTCCTCTTCTGGTTGGGAACATAATTTTGGCACAAAAAGTTTGTATTTTGAATATAACTTGGACCAGAAAATGGATGTACTGCCATAAAATAGGGAAAAAAATCATCAATTTTGAAACAGACTGTAAGTACTGCCAAAAATATATATAGTTTGAAACATGTCGTCCTGAGATAAGCAAACAGCATTAGCAAAGGTAAGTCTGCATATTACTTTAATTTGCTGGTTGGAATAAAGATATTGGTTGTTATGATAACAGAGAGGAAAAGGGAACATTGTATCATTATGCAACATCTGAACATCTTGTAATATGATATCTTTCTGATATTTATTAAACGGATGCCGGGTTGGCATATTATGTTGAAAAAAAAAACAACAAAGAAATTCCTATGATGTTGGCAAAATAAAATTTATTTGAGCAAAGCCATGTGAAAATGTGCTTTTGGGGTATATGTGAACAGCAACTTGTACATCTGCGCAATCTGTTCAAGGCCTTCACTGTCAGCTTAGGGCTACTTCAGTAAGGAAAAGAACACCTCCCAGTGCATGATCAGAACTCTTTTTCTAGCATAGCACCAAGAAAGTTTTAATTATCTTCGCAGTAAGATGTGCAAATGCTTTATTAAAAGCCCCTATCACAAAAACTTGAATGAGTTATATTCCTGCACCAGGGGTTAGGATTAGAGATAGGGTCAGGACATACATTTTCCTGGAGAAGCCATAAGGGAACCACTGAATACTGATGATATACGCAAAGGCCCTCATCAAACTGTATACGTGAAGCTTTGCTGGCTGACCTGGATTACCACCCTTTGTACATGCAGCAGACGACAATTAGAAATATTTTTCTTTTTTTTTTTATTTTTCAAAGAAAACAAGAAAATAAGTCTTGACAGTGTATGTGAATCGTCTGCTTGGCAGACGATTCACATACAATGTCAAGACATTTTCTCTGAAAAATTTAAAAAAAAAAAAAAAAAAAAATAGAATGTCGTCTGCTATAAATTGTGCTTGACAGTGTATGTGAATCGTCTGCTTGGCAGACGATTCACATACAATGTCAAGACATTTTCTCTGAAAAATTTATAAAAAAAAAAAAAAAAAAAAAAAAAAAAAATAGAATGTCGTCTGCTATAAATTTTGTTGGCACTTGAAGTGTTAGCAGAGTATAACAGTTTCCATACCAGATTTTGTGATCTCTGCATATGTCATTTTCTTCGGTTCAGCTGCCTTCTCTGGAGTTGACTCTGGTGCAACTCTGGCCTCTGACTCTCTGAAAATAAAATCATCATGTGTACAATGTGTAGAATCCATCGGTCTAGCTAAACCACAACCTCTTTATAACACTATTGCTGGGATCCATGCCAAAAAATGTGTAAACTAAACAAAGATTTTGTATTCAAAAGCAGGACTCCAAAAATGTTTCAAAACAACCATGTACAGATTATATAGAAACAATGACAATTTTTACTTATGTTAAAATACGCCCATCCATTTGTTCTAATATATAAACATATGTTTTGCTGCAGTCTATGAGCATACATGTAAGTCATTTTACTTTTATCTGATAGAAAGTGGCATTTTTTTTTTTCCATGATGTCTTACCCAGAAAAAAAATGATATAGACAGTGTCAACTAGTTTCAAATTCTGCCCATTTTAGTGGTGTATTTGAGGCAAAAGCTCTCCTTAATTGTGATCCTAAATATTAACCCTAGTCCTACTGAACCTGAATATGCCTGGCTTTGCAAACAGTGTAGATCCAGATCAGTTGGCTTCTGAAGAAGCCAACTGATCTGGATCTGCATTGTTTGCCATTAAGTATGTGAATTTATATCAAATTCTGGATTAAGTAATCTGATTGGCTGAAAATTAGAAGTTAATTTATTCAGCATGGCAAGGGTAAAACACAATCAAGAAATATGACATATAAAAACAAATATCTTATTTACTGGAAATATTCAGGTAGACATGCATTAATAAACTGTAGACCCTGTACTTATAAAACTGATTTGTTTGCCCCTGAGTCAGCACCTGGTAATATCAAATACAATACAATAATACAATACAAATTCTTTATTGGCATGAAACATATTACAATGCGTTTCGCCAAATATATACACTTCAAGCGAGTGGGTACATATTTCAACATATACATGATAGTTATCAAGAAACAACAATATGATGCGCAATGCATGAAAAGGCCCCCTATGCAATTTACGGACACGCCGGCCCAAATCAGCCTGCGCAGTCGTGCTGGCCGTACAAATTTTATGATCTTAGAGTATGGTTCATTTATTTAGGTAACATATTTAGGGTACCATATATGACACCTTAACTGCTTACCACACATTCCAAAATTTAAACCAATCCATTTATGTACCTATCAATTTGTCTAAAACTTGCACTTTTGGACGACCAGTAAACACTGTAGACCCTAATCAGATGACACATTCTGCAGCATCTGATCTGGGTCCAAAATGTTTGTGCAGGCTAGTCACCAATACTTTAGGATACAGTCAACCCTCTTTATACCGAAACTCGATACAACGATGAAATTAGTTATAATGACAATTTGAATGTCACGAAATCTTCGCTCAAGAAGTGATGGCTAACAAGAAATTATGCAAAAACACTGCATAAAATCTTCAAGCAACATATGTTTTGGATATTTGTTAGAATCGCCTCAGAGAGGCGATTCTAACAAATATCCACAACATATGTTCTATGAGGAAATAAGAATAAAACAAGGCCTTTCTTACATATTATTTTGTCCATTAAGGATTCTTTTTACAACAGCAAATTCATTATAATGGCAACAATTTTGGGAACAAATGCTGTCGTTGTATCGAGGGTTCACTGTATATATGATAACCATGGCAAACTTACACTGTATTTGTTATTTTTAACTTTTTGGTATGTGGTTCATCATTATCTTGAGACAAAGGTCTTTTAAGTTTGCTTTGAGACTCAGAAGTGTTAGGTGAGATCTTCTTTTCTTCTTCCGATCCTTGCCGCTCATGTTTCCCAGCCTGTGTATTACTGACTGTCCCTGAGGCAGTTGTTCCGTTACTGGTAGTCCGTCGGTACACCATCTTTGTGTGAAACTGCAATTGTTGTTTATAGGCCTCATATGACATCACTCTGTAGGCAGCACCCTTCTTACAAAGTGTCTTTAGAACTGAAATTCAGTAATATGAGCTTGGTCAACCTATATAAGTTTGTCATTAATGAACTCATTAAGCTAACAATGCTTTGAACAAGTGAGCCCAGGTATCTTAACCCCTTACAATACTTATCCTAAAATTTGACTTGATCAATTGACTATGTAGACATTTGTCTAAAAGTACTGATGGCATGGCTAACAGTGCAGAATATGATCAACTGCTCCTTGATAAAAGAACAGTTTGATCTGAGTCTACACTGTTTGATCAGATATGTCTGTCCAAATATTTAGGGTAAATGCAGTTTAACTGCAGTTTTGTTTTGATAAAAATCATTAAGTATAATGGTGATGGTGAGTTCAGGCCCTGAGATAATAAAACTTTTTTCATGCTCAATTCAGCTGAGCATGACATTTTTCATGCTAATAAATCTCAAATTACTAACAACTGCAAATTTTTTCTTGCTAAATATTGCTGAGCATGAAATTTTCTCTGCTACTGTTGGCATTTTCATAATTATTAGCAGAGAAAATTTCATGCTCAGCTGAGTTGAGCATGAAAAAAGTTTTATAACCTCAGGGCCAGGTTTAATGCCCCATCAACTCATGAGAGTCATTTGCGTCAAAATGGTAGATTAACTTGGTTTTGTTATGAAATAGCTAAAATGATAAGCCAAAATGCATGAAAATGTAAAACTAGAACAAATTTAAAATCATTTAGAACAAAAATGAATAAAGAGAAGTACATGTACTTTTATGGCATTCTATTAATGTTTTGGAAATATTTTCAGAGACAACCAATCACAAATCTGGTTGAAGTTCAAGGCTAGCTGTCTTCTGTAAACTACTGAGCATTACTGAAGAAATAATAAGTTCTCAAATCCCTTCTGCATCAGTCTGTGAGAATTACTGTATAGCGCATGAAAGCTTCTTAACTCTTTGCATGCTGGGTCATTTTGCATGCTTTTTTGTTGTCTGTGAATTTATTTTTCTTTATATTAACTTTTTCAAAAAAATCTTTCAGGAATACCATCAGAGTGTCAAACAGTTTGGATCCAGATCAGGCCCCACCTTTTGTCAGGCCTGATCTGGGTCCAGACTGTTTGCAAAGGTTATCAGCAGACAAAAGTTGCAACTAGCAGGGAAAGAGTTAAACAATGCAACAATCAGCTTCTTTGACAGCTAGCCAATGGGTATAACCTGACAAAGTAGTGAAACACCAGCAAATCACTCCAGGCAAACCATTTCTGTTTTTTTCTCATGATTTTCAGTTATTTAACTTACCTACATTACTTAACTCTAAAAGCATTTGTCACATAAGCATAGACAACATTCTACTTTTTCACTAACCTGGAAAATACAAGGCTTGGCATTTCACATGAATTGTCTGCCTAGCTGACAATTCACATGAAATGTCAAGCCTTATTTTCTCTGAAAATAAAAAAAAAAGATATTTAAGAATGTAATCTGTTACAATTTTGTGGGAGCAAATTCTTTTCTTTAAGAGAAGCCCCTGTGATATAGAAGGAAAATATTTTGTATTAGGTTCATACAAAAAATTTTTCTTACACACATGTGAAATTTGCATAATAAGCACAATACCTATGGTAATGTACCAGTGCCTTTTATTCTTAATACCTGAATCTGCTCCAGTTCTGTTGTACAAGGCAACAAATGCTGAACATTCATCAATCCAGCCTATCTGCACATTACCTACAAAACAGAAATAAGATCATGAACAATGTAGGAAACCATTCAGTCCCTATATATGAGCAGCATCACAAGAAAACATACCTTCAGATGTGTGCCCAGCAAAGACTCAGATCAGCCTGTGCATATCTGCAGTTGATTAGTCTTTGTTTGGTGTTTAAAGACTGCCAAGGATCAAAAGTTATTTGAAGGAGGACAGCAAAGACTCTGATCAGAATGTTTGGCTACACAAGCTAATCCGAATCTTCATGGGATGCAAGTCTCATTAAAGGTTCATTTTCTCATCTTGTGGCTCATATGAACAGAAAAGACAAGGACCAGCCTGTGCATTTGTGCAGTCCGACTAAAGTCTAACACAAGACAAGATAGCATAGGTGTAAAGACTAGTCTAGGTCTTTGATGACCCTATATCGGAAACTGTTGCCTTTGATCTCTGATGATCCCATTTGGGAAAATGTTGGTTTATTATGATCCAAACTCAGAAAATGTTCATGCGACCCTATTTCAGAAAATATTGGTTTTTGATGAACCATTTGATAAAAAGTCTCTGGTGACCCAATTTGGGAAAACGTTGTTTTTTTTCTGGTCTTTCATGAATATTGGTCTCTGATGACCCAATATGGGAAAATGCCATTTTGGTCTTTATCACACCACATTTGGGAAAATGTTGGTTGTAGACTTTGATAATTCCTTCCAGAAAAGTGCTGTTTTTTTTGTTTTGTTTTTTTTTGTTTTTTTAACCCCATTTAGGAAAAAGTGGTTAACTATGAAGACACCAGTTACGAAAATGTTGCTTTTTTCTTTGATAATCTCATTTGATGAAAATGTTGGTCATAAATAACACACAAGAGCTTATACTGAGCTTGTTGCTTGTTGTTCTCATACAGACTGCTGCTGGTTGTTCATTGCTAACAATGACAAGGCAAAATTCATATGAGCCACTCCAACAGAAAAGGCGTAATGCAGATTGCAAAGGCCTAGACCACACATTTCATATATGCCCAAAGAAACCTTTTCACTATACAGAGTCCATGTCAACAAGGTGGACCAAAAATTTCACTTGCTATGAGTGACCAACTTCTACAACTCTCATTGTACAGATCCTAGAAGTTCCAAAGACTATGTACCAAAAAACTCAATTCTGATCAGACAGCATATAAACACAAACTAATACAGATCTACACAGTTTAAGCATGCCATGTAGTACTGTTTTGCTAAACATGGCTTACACAGAGCTCTAGATAAAAAGGTATCCAGATAAGTAATTTATAATTTCTCCATTGCACTCATTAGATGTGCCTCAACTGATATACATGTGTATTTTATGGCCGAGTGCCTCAACTGACATATTAAATGGGTAATCATTAGAAGTGTCTCAACTGACATATTAAATGGGTAATCATTAGAAGTGTCTCAACTGACATATTTAATGGGTATTCATTAGAAGTGCCTCAATTGACATATTTAAGGGTACTCATTAGAAGTGCCTCACTTGACATATTTAAGGGTACTCATTAGAAGTGCCTCAACTGACATATTAAATGTGTACTTAATAGATGTGCCTCAACTGACATATTTAATGGGTATTCATTAGAAGTGCCTCAATTGACATATTTAAGGGTACTCATTAGAAGTGCCTCACTTGACATATTTAATGGATACTCATTAGAAGTGTCTCAAATGACATATTAAATGTGAACTTAATAGATGTGCCTCAACTGACATATTTAATGGATACTCATTACATGTGTCTCAACTGACATATTTAATGGGCACTCATTAGAAGTGCCTCGACATATTTAATGGGCACTCATTAGAAGTGCCTCAACTGACATATTAAATGTGTACTTAATAGATGTGCCTCAACTGACATATTTTATGGATACTCATTAGAAGTGCCTCAAGTAACATATTTAATGGGTATTCAATGGAAGTGCATCAAATGACATATTTAATGGGCACTCATTAGAAGTGCCTCAATTGACATATTTAACAGGTACTTAACAGATGTGCCTCAACTGACATGTTTTATGGGTACTCATTAGAAGTGCCTGAATTGAAATATTTTATTCATGGGTATTCATTAGAAGCTCACAAGGCACTTCTAGTGAGTACCTGTGAATAAAATATAAATAAAAAAAATACCAATGTTTTTTGGTTTGAAAAGTCTTATCTGGACGTATACTTACTGCTGAACTGTGTAGAATTTAGCTTATGATCTTGCTATCAAAATAATCCAGCCAGATTAAGCCAAACCTAGATGAGTGTCAAATTAAAACATAATAATATAAAATCTTCAAACACTGTCCCAAACAGGTTTTATAAAACAATCAGGAAACATGCATAAGTTAGCCAAGGAGCACACACACACACACACACACACACACACACACACACACACACACACACATATGCACATGCACACACACATACACACACACACACAATTAGCATATGCTATGAAAATTGCCCTTTTAAGTTTCCAAAATGACAAAAACTGTAAAACTGAGCTGGCATGATGTGTAGATCTGAGAGGGGTAAAACTGTGTCAATAAAAGACATAAGATCATTGTGCTCATGCTTGTTGCCTAAGCATTTCAGAAGCTATCACTTAGTAGACACAAAATTTTAGAAAGCTATTAAATAACGAACAACTTACCAAATGGTGAAAAGAGATTGTTGATATCAGCAACACGCCAGTCTTCAGGAAAACTGACATGAAACACATGTTCCCTTGCTGGATTCACTGTGAATGTAAGACACAGCTTATTGTAGTTTTCCCGAAATATTCTGACAGGGAGCGCATGCAAACAGTCTACCAGTAGACCCAGATCAAACAAGTTAGACCCAGATCAAACTGCTCCTAGGAGCAGTTTGATCTGGGTCTACACTGTTTGATATTCTGTCAAAATATTTCAGACAAATCATCATGTAGTCAAAGTGGCAGCTGGACTTATTTGTATTTCCTTTGGGATTATTGAGCTCATTCTGGTTAACTTGACAATCAAATACTGCTTAAACCGGTGCTAGGGGGTATATGCAATCTTGCATGCTACACTGCTGCATTATGAAGACTTAATAAAACCCATTTTCTTTCTTTTGTATTTTCTTTGTTTCCATAGGCAACCTTTTAGATTTTTATAGTTCTGATTTCTGTAGATGTCTGACAAGGAGTTAAGGTGTGTGACTATTTAGGGTAAATCATAGAAGAACTAGAGCTGTTTTTAACTAAAAAAAGCATATGTCTCCCCCCCAGCTGCCACTCCCATATAGAATGTCGTCTGATGATGCTTTATATTTCAATAAAATTTCATGAACATATCTAGAATGACTTTCAACTTATACAGCGGAAACAAAACTACTATTGTCAAACTTTAAAGGGGAATTACTCCAAAAAAATATATGGACAAGAGTTATACTTCTTGTGGTCTGCACATCATTATGCTTTAGATTTCTGTAAAATTTCATGAAAATATCTTGAAAGGCTTTCTTTTTATACAACAGAAACGAAACTACCATTGTCAAATTTCAAAGGAGAATAACTCCAATAATATAGACAAGAGTTTCGGTTCTTATTGTCTGCTTGTCATCTGATAATATTTTATATTTCTATGAAGTTTCATGAAAATACCCAGACCGGTTTTTGATTTATAGAGCGGACATTCAACTACCATTGTCAATTTTCTAAGGGAAATAACTCCAAAAATATATAAACAAGAGTTATGGTTCTTGTGATCTGCACATAGTCTGATAATGCATTAATTTCTATGAAGTTTCATGAAAATATCTCTAAGTTTTTAAGATATAGAGTGGACATGATTTTGTGAAAGACTGACGGATGGACAGATTGACAGATGGACGAAAAGGAATTATGGTTCTTATTATCTGCAACCTTGCAAAATTGTTGGCATTTTCCTGTTTATTAGCAAAGAATTTTTCATGCAGCTATATTTAGCAAGAAAGAATTTATAATTGTTAATAATTTGAGATTTATTAGCAGGGCAAATTTCATGCTCTGCTGAGTGGAGCATGAAAAAAGTTTTATAACCTTGAGGCCTGACTGTTGTAAGGAGGTGGCTGTTATAGAGGTTCCATATACAATGTATAGTAAAACTGCACTTTGTGAAAGAAAAGTGGCTGTTATAGGGAGGTGGCTGTTGTTGAGAGGTGGCCATAAGCGGAGGTTCCACTGTAATGTGATCCTTATCTACTAACGATTTCAATGCAGAAATATTCTATTTTACTGTTGCAACAACCCTTTTTTTATGAGCAAGTTGTCACCTTTACCACCACCCTACTGAAGTGAATGGATAATTCTCCAAGGGAAAGAACTCAGATATGGAAACATCTGTCTATCTTTATATGAGGGGATGCTTTTGGCAGCAAATTCCTTCCTTTAAAAGTAGCCCCTATTTTTGTAATGTTTAAATTACTAGAGTAGCAACATGTCTTTTCTGGGCCCAGTTGTTCTAAGCATCGTTAGCTTAACGAGCCCATTAGTGGTAAAAATATTACCTGTTCTAGTAAGTACAATATCTAATTCACAGGTGATTTTGCTGAAAAAAAATGTGAGTAGCTTTTGCAAATGCAAAAGCTACTCACATTTTTTCAGCAAAAATATTAGTATTTATGCCATATTTAATGATCAAAGTTTTAATGATATGTTAACTAATGACATCATTAGTTTTGAACAACTGGGCCCTGATGTTTTGGGGTTCTTGTTTTTACCAAAGGACAGGCCCTCATCAGGCTGCATACACAAGATTTTTTTCTCATTTCAGCACAGATGTGCCACGAACTTCTAAGACTGCTGAGAAATATACTTACAATCTGGTCCTGCAAGATCCATGTAAGGAATATCAAATGGTTTCATGAGGTATAGCCTGAAAATTAAATGATGTAAAAATGATGAAAAAAAAATGTCTTTTTTTTTCAGAAAAAAAATTAATATGATGGCATATGTATATAAATCAAAACAGATATTGCCCTCGTAATTCCAAATAAGGTGAGTATTCAAAACAGACCAAAACATTTCTTCTGGACTCCAATTAAAATTTCCAAGATTTGCATGAATGTGAGTATGTGTTGGAACTGCCTTAATGAGATGATTCAAATGGGTACCCCAGTCATGTTTTGTTGCAGAAATAAAAATTATCCTAAATTATCGCGACAATTATTCTTACATTAAATTGAAAACAAATTTGACTGTTTCTACTAGAAAATCATTTTATTTACATTATACAATTATATATTTGTTTGTGTTGAGGTTTTACGGCCCAGTCAACGCAATGGGGCCATGTCGAGCGTGGTCAGTTTACCTAACCACACGTTTACTGGGCAGGCTTAGTCCTCTAAGCGGTTAACCAGTATTGTGCACATTCTTTCACCAGAAACTGACAATTGCCCTTCTTGAATCAGCGGAAGGGAGAGAATGACCGTAGAAAATATTTCATGATCAATCTCCACGAAAGAATGTTGCCGACCTCAGCGGGGGTTGAACCGCGACGTCCTATATGTAAATTTGCCAATTTTTATTTAACATTATTTCCAAAAGAAACATAATTAGTGTGCAGCTAATACCACTGCTGTATAGGTAGTAGGGTGGTGCGACCCCTGCTGAAAATTTCAGAGGGTTGACCCTAATGTTGGGAATCGGCCAGAATTTCATAGTCGATCATCAGTTTTGTTAAACTGACTGATCAGCAATTAATAATGGACTTGTAGAAAATATATTCACTCTTAATTGAGGTACTTATTCATTACTCCAGATCAATAAGAGGGGTATCCAAATAATATTTTCTTATTTCTCCATGAAAACATATGCTGTGGATACTCATTAGAAGAGCCTCTGAGAGGTGCTTCTAATGGGTACCCATAACGTGTGTTTTCATGGAGAAATAAGAAAAATGTCAGTACTTTTGGGTTGATTTTTAAAGCTATTTTTTATCATTTTTTTCACTTTCATTGACCACAAATCCCAAATGACTCAAATGGACAGCTTTGAGTTTCATTTCTTTATAACTTGCCTATAAAAATAAAACATGAGAAAAATATGTTTCTAAAAACAGAATTTTCCGATTAGATGACCATAAAAAATCTTTTGCATAATCAGTCACAAGAGGCAAAAGTGACTGATGATAATTATAATCCATCACCAGTGGCAACACCAGTTGGCCCTGCCATCACTGGCTTTTGGTAGGAAGGTTCTTGCCTGACTTAAAGCAAGTCAGGTGCTGGGGCTTTTTTCACATCTATACCATTCTTCTTTGCTATCTTCCTGTCTGTGGGAGACAGCTCGACATTACTGAAATATTATTGACAGGGCTGTTAAACCTCAATTCAAACTCAGATACCACTGCTGTAACTTTTCATTATATTCTCTACCATTTAAAAATTTATTTTTGCCTATACATAGCCTCTGATACATAATGCATATAACTCAATGTCACTCCTATTGGAATGATTTCAAAAGCTTCTGTGCTGTATGATCATATGATCATGGCCTTTGCTGTTAGTCAACATTTAACATTATTATATAACCTTAAAATAGACTGTCTTTCATTGGCTAAGAGCTGTTTTCAGCCCAGTGAATATATCTGATGTTCACCTGCTTGCGCACACCTTTCAGTGAATATCAACTTTTAGTGATGTCACCAGTTGTGACTCTGAATTCTATGGGCATTTTTTTTTTAAATATTAATGGGATCTTGCATTAAGCCTTATTGCCACAGTTAGCAAGAGAAAAGACAAACTACATTATAAAACAATTATTCACTATTAAGGTATTGGATATGAAGTTGATATCCACCACTGAATACCAATACTGACTGAGGCTATCGCCTCGGTCAAACTTGGTATTCTCTGCAAGGAGATCATGTCATATCCAATACCTAAATAGTCAATAATTGTATAATATCCATGTTTCTGTAAGTGGACGGTAGAGGCTCTGATCAGACTGCAAAGACAGAATTTGGCCTTCACTAACGAAAGAATGCACAGAATGCGGTATATGATCAGGGTCAACCAGGGAAATTGTTAAGGAGGAGTATTTGGTGATAATTCTGGGATAATTTTTCTTATTTCTCCATAAAAACATATGTTGTGGGTAATCATTAGAAGCGCCTGCTTCTAATGAGTACCCACAACATATGTTTTTACGGAAAATTGGAGAAAATTATCCCACAATTATCACCAATTCCTCAGTCAACACTGTTTGCCACTCATCCAGCAACACTAACAGACTGTAAAACAGACTTGTTCAAATTTAAGGACAAGCATGGTGTTGGATAACTGCTCAAATGGAGCACTTACTTGTTAATGAAAGGTTCCAACAAAGGTGATGTTGAGGGAACTCTGTCAGCTGGGGGACTCTGACATTTACCTGAAATATATTGATGATAAACTACAAAAACATTTATGGAAGAAACCCATATTTCCTGGTCCTTGGTGTGCTTGTAGGAATACATCTACCATACATTGTATGTACGCCATTCTAATCAATCAACAAATGTTTTCAATTAGAAATAAAAACGTGAAACTATAATACCCCGCCATTATCTTGTGGTGGGCAGATAACTGTGTCAAAAGTTGACTAATTTGCCCATTTGCAATCCCAAACCAGATCTTCACAATATCAATGCACATACATGTACCAAGTTTGGTGAAAATCCATTGATATTTACTCAAGTTATCATCCGGAAATGAAAATACAGACATGTGGTGACAAGTATCTCTTTAAAAAATTGGCAAAATTTGCCCATTTGAAATCCAAAACCAGATCTCAATGATATCAATGCACATATCAAGTTTGGTGAAAATCCATCATCATTTACTCAAATTATTGTCCAGAAACGACAATATGGATGTGAGGTAGTTAGATAACTCTGTCAAAAATGGAAGAAATTTGCCCACTGGCAATCCCATACCAGATCTCCACAGTATCAATGCACATACCAGGTTTGGTGAACATCCATTGATGTTTTACTCAAGTTATTATCCAGAAACAAAATATGGATGGACGGACGTACAACAGACAGGCAGACAGATGGACAGACACACAGACTTCCAACGTAAACCCATAATACCCCGCCACTATCCTGTGGTGGATATAAAAAAGGCAAAAAGTTAACTCTTAAAGCATATAAAAGGGTATTAATTTTAAATATCAGCAGCAGACTTTTAAACTGGGACTGTCAGAAGATCCGGTGAAGATACCCTGATTCAGTACAACCAAATCATAGATTGATTGATTGTGTTGGGGTTTAACGACACGTCAACCCTTGAGGGTCATTTTGTGTCGTCTCCCAGAGAAAGGGAGAAAAGAGATAGAAGAGAGAGTAAAGGAGATGAAAGAGAGGGACAGGGAAGAAAGAGGAACAGGAATGAAAGTGAAAAAACAGAAGAAATAAAAACATTCCCCCTCTATCCTTACCCACTACAAGGATAGCAGGCCTTGCCCAACTGTAAGCCAATATCAGTTGGACGCCCCAGTGATGTAAGATACACAGCACCTTCGCACCACCCGACCACCCCCCCAAATCATGGAACAACATACCCTATTTACTCTTAGTATTCCGAGACTCTAACACCTTACCATACTTGTCCTAAAGTTTGAACCCATTTACTGCTGAGGTATCTAAAAACTGCCGGATGAGTGTCATTGTATACTCTAATAAGATGCTGGGCAATTTAACGCTTAGCACTCTCGGTAAAATTTTAAGCAGACCACATACTGAAATACTTTTTGTATTTTTCACAAAAAACAGTTTTGACATTTCATGCAAATTGTCTCCATTGGAGACAATTTGCATGAAATGTCAAAACTGTTTTCTGGGAAAAATAAATATCAGTGGTAACAGTTTAGTATTAAGTTGAGGTTTTACATCCCTTTGAACAATCTTTCAGCTGTGCCTTGACAATGTTTCAATGTGAAGGGGAACATGATACTACCACCAATTACATTATACTGACACCAGTGCATTCAGTCCTAGCACTTCGTCCTCAGAGTTTCCTACAAAAAAAAACACAAAAAAAACAGCTAGTCCCAATTTCAGAAAGTCTTAGGTATGACCAGGCTGAGGCCTGAATCCACACCCTCAAAGTCTGAAGATGGGCACTCTATCGAGTACTCTGACCAGTTGGACACTTAATAGAATCGCCTTGCAAAGGCAAATTCTTATATATAACCACAGCAAACATGTATTTTTTGTGCAGAAACCTAAGAAAAACATTTATCTCGATTTACCTTATGCAGACGGCACTGCATTGAGCCTCAACTAACTTCTTAAGATAGACATGAAAGAAATGAGAACCTACCCAAGAAATTGGAGAGTGCAATGAAACAACTTCCAGTTATAAAGGCATCATATCCTGCCTCATGGTGGCTCTCTTTCTTGTTATAGCTGCCATCAAACTGCTCAGGAATTGCTGGAAACCAACCAAACATTTTTATCAACAGGAGGCATTTGTAAGTTACCCCAATTACCAACTCAGATAAATGAGATAAACCAGTTACCATCATCACATGTGTATTCTATACTGGCATATACATGCACTTGCTTTTTAAGTCTCAAATGGATAGAAAATATAATTCCCTATTTAATGCTTAGCACTCTGGGTAAAATTTGAAACAGATTTTGACATTTCATGCAAATTGTCTCCAATGGAGACAATTTGCATGAAATGTCAAATTCTGTTGTCTGGCAAAATAAGAAAAAAAAAATCAATTTGTCATCTGGTGAATTAGCCAAGAGAGTGGTAAAGGTTAAAACAGCAACACACTTTTTCAAAGCAATTATCCTCTCAGACACCTGAGTACATCCTCACTGAAAATGAAATAAGAATGATTATTGACTGAAAGCCAAAATCTGATCTATTTACAGGGCTTAAGTAGCAACAGAAAAGGGCTGTTTGCAATATGTTGCAATGCCTTTATTCCTTACTTAAAATTTGCTCTAAACAATTAAAGAGGCATCTTACTTGCACACACAAAACCAATGCATGATTAACTATACAGTTCAAAACACATAGCTCCAGATAAGAGGGAGTATTCACATTCTATTTTTCTTATTTCTCCTTGAAAACATGTTGTGGGTATTCATTAGATGCACCTCGGTGAGGCCCTTCCTATGAGTACCACGACTTATGTTTTAAAGGAGACAAAAAAAAATATCAATAATAATTTGTTGAAAAAGTGCTTTATGAAAATATAAATAGCAACAAAGATTTACTGCAGATGTATAATTAGCCAACAATTATCCAGACAGAATGACTCGGGTACAGACTGACTGAGGCCAGTAAATGAGTCAGCAAAGGAAACAAGAGGCCCACAAATCTTGATGCGCTCATTTGAGTAAAACAGCTATTGCATATCTGCAGATGTCATGTAACATTTTCCAATATTTAAAACATCAATTAATCAAAATTCTAATGCACTCGCTAATGTGACATTTGATTGGATAACATCAAAAATTTGCGATTGTATATTCTGCGATATACTGCCTGCAATCCGACAACATCATGTAACATCACTTTTCATTGGCTGGCATTTGGTTTTACACAGCTCACAGGGCTTGCCGCTTTGTGCAGGAAAATGTAAAAAATTTGCGATTTCCCCAGCATCAGCCACCAAAGTACTTTTTCCAAAACTTCACTATTCATTTTCACGATGAAAATTAGCCGTCCAATTGTCCAACATGAATAAAATTATGAGCGAATATCCAACAAAATCCAATTTCAAACACAAAGCACAATCTGCTTACTTATTGATTACCAAGGAAAGGTCGTGACCTATGTAACACGATACAGTTAAAAATAGAATCTAACTATTAATTTAAAAGAAGCTTAGTTTTATTAAATCATCCACACATATGTTTTAAAAATCTTTTTCCATGAAATAGCAGTATTTAGATTGTCATAGTTTTTATTCTACCTCGCCCTATTTTTTTTTGTGCACACTAATAATTAAGTGGGAAGGTGAGCAGTTACGCATCGCTCACTGATTCGATAAACAAAAAAAAAAAAACAAGAGGCCCCTTAGGGAAAAAGTGCATTAGGATGGGGATAACTGTAATGAAAATTTACATTTGGGGCGGTATATCATCAGTTTTACAGTTAGAAATTTTGTTTTACAGCTCCGCTGACGTGTTGCCATAAAACGAAATTTCCGATTGTAAAACCGACGATATACCTCCCCAAATGTAAATTTCAGTACAGTTCTCCCCTAAATAGTTGATCCTCTTTAAAATAAAAATATCCAAGGTCAGTCAACTTAGGTGAATGGATACATCTTCAAGGGAAAGAATTCTGACATGGAAACATTTGCTTCTCTTTATACAGGGAGTAACTTTAAAGGAAAGAATTTGCTTCCTCTCTGGGTACAAGTTCTTTCCTTTAAAGTAGCCCCCAGCTTTAAAAGGTTTCAAACACAAGGGCAGCAACTTGTCTTCAAAGATAGTCTCCCTTTGCAAAATGGTCATAAAAATCTTTACAGTATATATGATCACCTTAAGAGCCTTTTTTTTGTTTGAATCTGAGTTTGAGTTTAGTTTTAAAGTCCAGTCAGCTGTTATGGTGATGCTGAGCCAGTTGTTAAACTTACTCATACTTTTTCTGGTCAGGCTTAGTCCTCTACTTGGTTCACCAGTACTTGTACACAAACATGTACTGTTGTCAGTAACTAAAACTGCCCAGCTTGAATCAGTGGTCGAGGAAGATGACCATAAAAATGATGTCATGATCAATCTACATGAAAGTTATCCCAGCAGGCACACAACATCAAAATGACGTTGTATCAACGTCGATGCGACGTGATCACGTCGCACCGACGTTGATACGACGTCATTTTAACGTTGTGTGCCCGCTGGGATGTGGCTGAGCAGGGATTTGAACATGTAACCCCTGGATCTGCAGTCAGACATGCTTCCATCTGCACAATGGAGCTTGGCTGCCTTTTTTTTATGTAATGTGGCTTACTTGATGACAAGAAGTAAGTAAACAGGCAAGTACATACCAACCTCTGGTTTAGTAAATGGGTCCATTTCAACTATCTTGCTTAAGGCTTCTAAACTTGAGTTTATAATTCTTTCCTACAAAGAAATGCAGAACCATTTTTTCATCATATGATGTCCCTATTACTCAGTCGATAATGTCACGTCATCAAAATGATATGAACACATGTTACATAACATTTGGTTACTGGCACATAATGTCATCATGCCATCCTTGATGTCAAGTTTTCTTTTGAAAAAATATAGTTTAAGTCATAAGATAAGTAGAATCTTACAAGTGACCATTTCATATGAAACTTATGAAATTCACCATAGGCTCATTTCATGACTTTCATATGAAATGACCACTTATGTAAGATCCTCTGTTTTTTTTCATCTATCAAAAGGAGATGCAAAAATCATTATTGCATAAAAAGCAGTGCCGCACGTTATTAACAGCCATGCAATAACAGGCGAAAAGCCTTGTATTAACAAGGCAATTCACGCGATGTTAATGCACAGCTACTCAACTTCTAATATGATCGTACCAGGGCCACAGATTTGCTGCCGTCACGAGATGTGTACTGCCCGGCCCTAGAACGAGCATAGTCAGTGGAAATTATGTTCGCGAGACATCACTGAAAAGGCGAAACAAAATAGTGCAAGAAACAACGCAAAATATGGCAAATCTTTTCAGTTTTTATGCAATAATAGCGATCGAACATGGTTTTTCAATGCATTAACATTCGCCAGGTCCCTTGGGAGGTGTTGAAAACCGCGGCCTTCGGCCTCAGTTTTCAACACCTCCCACAGGACCTGGCGAATGTTAATGCATGAAAATCCATGTTTGATCCCTATATTATAAGCTAAGCAAACTACATAATGCCACCAGTCACATTATACTGACACTGGTGTGAACAGCCCTAGTTCCATAGCTCTAGTTAATGTGCTTCTTTCACTCCAAAAGTATTGATATTTTTCTTATTTCTCCACGAAAACATACGTTGTGGTACTCATTAGAAGAGCCTCACTGAGGCACTTCTAATGAGTACCGACAACATATGTTCTCTTATCTAGGCCTATGTAGTTCTTTTTCCTAACACAGAGCACAAAGTAAAAGACAACTAGTACCAATTTTATCAGTCTTAGGTATGACCCATATTCCCGGGAAACCACTCCCACAACCTCAAGATCCTTAGGCAGATGATGAGGCTTTTTTTTATAATATTTCCCCTAAGTTGCTCTAGAATTACATTATGGGGAATAAATATATATTCAATGGTAAAAACTCTGACATGGAAATATTTATTTCCCTTCACCCTGCGGGCTACACTCTATTTTTACATTTTATTTTGGTAAGATTTACTAAGTGGAAAATCTAGTTTGCTGTATGCAAAAACGAAGTGTAGCCTACATCTTTTTTTTTTTATAGGTTTCAAATACCATGAAGGCAACTTCCTGTCTGCAAAAGTAGTTTCCCTTTGCAAAACGGAGGCAAAGGTTTTCAGCAGTATCCATACACCTAAAACCCGTTTCACTGAGAAGATTCTAATCTCACAACATGTTTTCAAGGGGATTATCATAGCACTAAGAAGGGCCATCAAGTAAATATTTTTCTTTTCCACAAATGAGAACCCACATATCGCGGGTTGAGCGCAAGACTAGCGTAAGTCAGATGGTTGTTTTTCCCCAAACCTAATCTCCTCACCATGAAGGTGTTATGAAGATTACAACATTTCTTTCTGTAAACAATGAAAATTTAGGTGCCATTGCTCGTATGAGCAATGGCACCTAAATTTGCATTGTTTACAAAGGGGTCCAAGTTGCCCCTAAACAAGGGTTTCAAAAATATGTTTGAGTTACCATAGTCTTGCGCTCAACCCTCGATATATGTTTTCATGGAGAAATAAGAAACATATTGATATATTTGAAAAAAAAATAGAAATGTGTCCACAGTTCACGGATGCCCCCGCTGTGGGGTACCTGACTATAAAACTGCAAAATTCTACCTGGTACAAATGCCTTAACCTGAGTCTAACAGGATCACATACGTATGTATGTACGTGCGTACGTACACACACACACATACATATGTACAGACAGTACATACGTACGTACACACATTCATACAGAAGGAGGTACATTCATACGCATGTATGCACATACCCACGTACGGAAAACCGAAAAACTATATGCCCTCGGCATCATCCGATGTGGGGGCATAAAAAGTGCCTTATTTGGAGCTATGGATAATTTACTGAAATTCCAGCACACATTTTTGAAAAGATCAAAGTCTGTATCTATACACATCTACATGTATGTTGTCCCCAATGTAATACCTTCTTTAAAGCCTTACTGGTCTCAAATTCTAGACCTAACATACTTGGTGAAATTCAAATCAATCAACTCTGCATACAGCAAACTAGATTTTCCAGTTGGTAAATTTCTTACCAAAATAAAATGTAGAAATGAATATTGTTTCTTAATTTGGAGTTGTGTGGCCCAGTCAACACTGATAAGGTCACATCGAGCTTGTCAGTGAAATGAGTACCCACAACATGTCTTATGGAGAACTAGAGAAAATTATCCCAGAATTATAATCAAATACTCCTGGGCCCAGTTGTTCAAAGCATCGTTAGCTTAACAAGCTCGTTAGTGGTGAAAATGTTAACTGTTCTAGCAAGTACAATATCTAATTCAAAGGTATTTTTGCTGAAAAAAATGTGAGTAGCTTTTGCAAATGCAAAAGCAAAAGCTACTCACATTTTTTTCAGCAAAAAATTAGCATATATGCCATATTTAATGATCAAAGATTTAACGATACATTAACTAACAACATCGTTAGTTTTGAACAACTGTGCCCTGAACAACTTCTCTGCTAACTCACCTTAAAAGGTTGTGTAGTTGCCATGAGTTTGGTGTCCAACAATCGAGGAAATACACAGTGACACATTGATTTAAATTCTGAGTAATCCTGAAAGAGAATAGATTTATTTGTTTTATTTGGGTTTTACGTCACTTTCAACAATCTTTTAGTCATATGATGATGGTGTCTAAATGTGGCAGTGAGCTTAGTGCATTTAGGATGCTGCCTCATTGAAATCTCATGCCCCAGACACATGACATGATATTCCACCCAGTCACAGTATACTGACACTGGGCCGACCAGTTCTGATTTCTAGTTCTTTGTTTTTTACTGCTGAGTGCCAAGTGAAAGAGCAGCTAATGCTATTTTTAAAATCTTTAGTATGTGTGTGTGTGTGTGTATGTGTTGAGATTGTATGGTCCTGTCAACTCATTAGGGTCATGTCCAGCCCAGTCAGTTTATTTAACAACACTTTTTCCTGGGTAGGCTTAGTCCTCTAGGCAGTTAACCAGTATGTGTGCACATTCCTTCCCCAGAAACTGACAAATGCCCTTCTTCAATCAGCAGAAGGGAGAGAAGGACCGTAAAAAGTATTTCATATCAATCTTCACGAAAGATTGTTGCCAGACCCGGCGATCTTTAGTATGACTTGGCCAAGAGCATATGACTAGTGTGCCAGGGATCGGACCCACCTCCTGGTCTCAAAGCAGACACTCTTCCAATTGAGCCACTGTCCTAGTGAAAAAGAACGAAACAAAGTTAACCATAATAATGTTAAAAGCACCAATCATATCAGCAGCAAATGACATTCTAATTTTTTAGTTTCTGCTAGAAAATAAGGTTCCATGTAAATTATCTGCTAGGCAATACTTTTTATTGTAAAAAAATAAATTGAAACACATATACACTAAAGGGGATTGGTTACACCTGGTAAGATTTTCTGCCGTTTTGTAAAGGGAGACAATTATTGTGACTTCAAATTTGCCTTTCTGCACAATAACCTCCTTCTGAAAGGAAGTCAACACTAAAAGGAAAGAATCTGCTATCAAAGGTAGCAAATTCTTTCATTTTAGAACATACCCCTTCACATTTATAAGGAAGGCAAGTTTGATCGAGTAGAATATGTATCAGCACCCCTTAAACACCTTCAAATAAGTTGACTCTCGTCATCTCAACTTCACTTATCTCATATAACGGCTTATTTTGAAGTGAAAATCTGGTCCTTGTTTTAACATGGGAATCTAACAACAGGTAAAAATATTGTGAAAAAGAGGAGAAATTGCTCCTAAAAGGAGCAATTTCTCCTCTTTTCCACAATATTTTCAGTGTATCTCTCTTTTTTTTTCTTTTTTTTTTTTTTTTTTTTTTTTAATCTGTAAATTTTTATTCTTTTTTTTTTTTTTTTTAACCCCGTTACAATTCCTCTTTCAGACCCGGGTCATATCTAAAAGAGGTTCTCCAGTATTTTCTTTCTTTCATCTTTCAAATATGTGTACTACCCTCTTGTTCTCTTTCACCCTGACAGTCTGGAGTTTGTCAAAAACATGAATATATATAATAATTATTTTATGTTTATGAATTATGTGGTAGTACACCTTTTTCTCTACTATCATACTATCTGCAAACCATTGTAAAAAACTCCCAAGATTCTGGATGTTTAAATTAACTGTAGTTACTTGAAGAAGAAGAAAACAGTTCAGACCCAGGTCTTTCAGTCTAATCTGGATCTGCACTATTATCCCATGTATATCCATTGAAAACTTGGGGTTTTGATGGCTTATCAAAAATATGATGTTATGATGTATTCAGAGTTTAATCACTTCGCCCAGACCTCTCCTCAACATCATTCCTTGACACTCTATGTACGGTAGGTTATGCTGTTTTGTGCATATCCAAGTAAATTTTATTGTAACATAGGTAGACATTGATGAATCGAAGAGGCTGGGGTGTGCTTGAGGTCTCTAAAATTATTTTCTAAGATCTATATATAGAAAGTATCCACTTACAGATTTCATTTTATAAAAAACCCGACAGCCTTATACATGTTGAGTAAAACATACACAGGAAAAAATTACTCTGTATTCGGTTTGGAGAGGGAGTTAGTATAAGCACAATGATTTGTACTTTTATCGTTTTAATATTCTATTTTGTTATCTTTTTCATAGTTCTTTTTTTTTTTTTTTTTGTATCTATAAATACAGTCAATTTATAAAATATCATTAATTAATGCTATATACGGGCTCCAATCTGCCAAGAATCTCTCATTTCAGGTATCTCTCATTTCAGGGGTCAAATTACACATTCATTTGTGAAATGTGGTTGTTTGACTTATTTTTTTTCCTCAATTCTGCAAATCTAATATGTCGAGGTACGTATATCTCAAAGTATTTCAGAGTCCCTTGGTCTTCAAGATAACGGAAGTTGATTGTATAACTTACATGTGGTAATGGATACAGAAACTGGTGTATCGTATGTATGACATCTAGGAACATATTGTGACCAATCACTAGCTTGCCCTGAAAAACAAGTGACACTTAGACCAGATAACTTTCCAGAGTGATTAGAACAAAGCATCTCTAGAAAAAGCAAACATCTTGTGGCAGCTACTTTAAATAAGAAAGACAAAATAGCCGGAGTTTTATCATTTAAAACTATGTAGAAATGTGTCAAAAGTACATGGAAGCTACATCTTGTAACCTTCAAAAAACATTTTTGTTTTGTTTGTTTGGAGTTTTACAGCCCAGTCAACACATCATCATATCTTAGAAGACAGCTAAGATCATGTCGAGCCAGTCAATTAACCTACTTACACTTATTCCTGGGCAGGCTTACATGTAGTCCTCTAAGCAATTAACCAATACTTTTGTGCACATACTTTTGCCAGTGACTGACAACCACCCTTCTTCAATCAGCCAAAGGGGGTAGAATGACTTTAAAAATGATTTCATGATACATTTCCAAGGAAGTTATATGTCCAAGCTTTGATTTGAACCTGCAACACATGAATCTGTAGACAGACATGCTACCAACTGTGCTGTCAAGCCTGGCTTCACACCAAAAAAAAATCCTAAGAGCAAAATTGAATATAAGAATGAATTTTATTTTTTGTGGATTTTAATCATTTTATTTATTTATTTATTTTTTTATTTTTTTTTTTTTGTAGATTTTAATCATTTGTGCGAAAATGCCAGCAACTCACTCACCAACTGAATAATGGCCAAAGTGCTTTATGTTAAATTTGTGTGTGTTTCACTGACATTCACACATAGAAAAAATCCACATAAAGAAAATTTACAGTGAACCCTCGTTACAACGACAGCGTTTGTTCCCAAAGATTTTGCCATTAAAATGAAGTTGCTGTTGTATAGAATCCTTAATGGACAGAGTGATATGTAATAAAGACCTTGTTTTATTCTTATGTCCTCATAGAACATATTTTGGATAGTTGTTTGAATTGCCTTATTGAGGCAATTCTAACAAATATCCATAACAAATGTATTAATGCAATATTCTTGCATAAATTCTCATTAACTGTCATGTCTTGAGCCAAGGTTTCGTGACAGTCAAATTGTCATTATAACGAATTTTGTCATTGTATCGAGTGTTGGTATAAGGAGGGTTGTCTGTATTTCTAGATCCAGCTTCCGCATTAGAAAAGAGCTTATTTTATAAATCTAAACAAAGAAAATAGTTACAAGATTTCTTCTCAGTGGATTTATTGAGGTGTATTGTAAATGTCATTTTGAAGTTATACTCAACCAATCAAATTGTGCTAAATTAGTCTAAGCCTGCTGAGTTGGTATTGTGAACTACAGATTTAGGCCAAACATGAATAACAATATAAAAGTGTTTGTAAAGAGGGTACCTAATGGCATACAGAGAAAAATAAAATGAATGCAGAACATGTACAGCTATTTTAACCCACTGAAGACTGCAGACCCCTAAACTGGTAACTGGCAAACAGCGCAGACCCAGATCAGATGCCACATTTTGTGGCATCTGATCAGGGTCTTGACTGTTTTCAAAAAATTCAAGGAATATCTGTATCATATAGCCTGATATACCTAAAATCAAAAATGGATTCTTCCAATATATAGTGTGGGAGAGTTTATTAAGTCTTTAATGGGTTAAACAGGTTTCCTGCCATTTCTGCCATATGAGACAACTTCTGTGACTTGCTGTTTGCTTTACTGTTCATCAAGCACCTTCTGAAAAGGGGTCTACTCTTAAAAGTAAGAATAAATTCTCAAAGATTTCAGCCAACATTTACATACAGAGCAGTTACTTTTTAACAGTCACCCTTAACCCTTGTCCTGCTGAACCTGGATATGTCCTGCCTTTGCAAACAGTGCAGATCCAGATCAGTTGGCTTCTGAAGAAGCCAACTGATCTGGATCTGCACTGTTTGTCATTAAATATGTGCATTTGTATCAACAACATGGGTTAAGTAATTTGATCGGCTGTAAAATTGGAAATGGGTGTGGCATCTTAATTTACTCGGCAGGACAAGGGTTAAGAAGGCACAACACTGGCTATTGTAGACACATGGCTGTTCTGGAGAGGTTATTTATAGTAAAACAGCATTCTGGGAAATGAGAAAAGTGGCCGTTATAGGGAGGCAGCTGTTGTTATAGGGAGGCAGCTGTTGTTAAAGGGAGGCAGCTGTTGCTGAAAGGTGACTGTTGATGGAAGTTCCACTGAATAACAACAGATATGATAAACCAGAAGACAGGATGAAAAACAAAATACAGTCAAACTTTAACCCTTGCCTTGCTGAATAAATTAAGATGCCATGCCCACTTCTAATTTCCAGCCATTCAGATTACTTGATCGGGGTTTTTCATAGAGATTCTAATATTTAATGACAAACAGTGCAGATCATGATCAGTTGGCTTCTTCAGAAGGCATGTCGTGTTCAGCAAGAGAAAGGTTAATGGCTCAAAAATTTGGGGGACTATGGAAATTTGTTCTGGACATGGGAGGTTTGAGCCCTTTATGGTTAATAGCAGAGGTCAGGAGCAGATGGAGATAATTTAGGGGTTTCTTCTCGATATTCTACAAAATAATTGTATATTAAGTGTATTCATTAGAATTGCCTCTATAAGGCAATTCTAACGAGAAAACACAACACACATTTCCAGGACACAACAAGAAAATTTCCCTAAAATATCCCTTAATATTTGCTTTCTTGAGCTATCAGAAGAATTTCTTAGGGACTCATAAATGAGTTTGAAGCAGCCATGGTAAAAGAGCCCATCTGAACTTACACTTTGTGAGATCTTCTTTATGACACTGGTGAATCCTACTGCTGCATCTATCTCTGCCTGTAAGATATACATATTCATGAAAGGAATCACAATGCAGAAAAAAAAATGTAAAAACTATTTTGATGATGCCTGAACTAGATCAGTCCGAACATCTGATTATACCCCAACTACACTACTGTTACGGACTGGTTCTCAATCCAATGATACAATAAGAGCTGCTGCAGAATAGCATAGCTCACCTGAATCGCCCTTTGCCTCTAAAAATGTTAACAAAAAACTTAAACATAATTTTCATAAACGTCCATGACCTTTACCTCAAGATCACTTATGGGTAGGGATGATACAGTACAGAATATCAGACCAGTATCTAACACCAGGGGCAAGTATTTCCTACCAGTTCCATCCAGAAGTTCAAGAGATATAGCCATTTAAAAACATTAACTAAAAACTTTTACTGATGCCTTCATGACTGCTATAGCTCTTCCTGTACTTTTGTACAGGCAACTTAAAAACTGGTCTGTCTGTATACCAAGTTTGAAGGTTCTAATTTGTGTCATTACAGAGAAAAAAAGTGACATAAATTTTCATGTAATGTGATTACACGATGAAAATGTAAGACATGGTAAATCTATTTTATCCAATTTAGTTTTAGGTGAATGGATACAACGGATACATCTTGCAGTCAAAGGAAGAAATTTTTTCAGAAGGAAGTTGCCTGCCTCATATATGAAACCTTTCAAAAATGGGGGCTACTTTTAAAGGAAAGAAAATGCTCCCAGAGGGAAGGCAAAACTTTAAATATTTTTTCTTATTTTTTTCCATAAAATAGACTTTGACATATCATGCAAATTAAAGAGACAATTATGGGAATCACAAGACTGCAATACACACTAACAAGGTCAGCTGCATGTTTTTCTTCTTCTATTTTCTTCATCTCCTCTTCACCTTTCACTCTTGTAACCACAATATATCTCTCTTTCTTCTCTCCAGTCTTTGTCTGTAAGTGGACATCCCCACTGAACCTGGAACAGAAAGTAAAATTAAAAATGTCACCAGAACTAACTTCTCAACTGCCCTGCCAAGTAGATGGACAGAATTAACACTTACTACACACTGGAAAAATTCAACAGGTGACAAACTGATGGTCAAGAATTAACAGCATTCAAATATAAAAGCTATATATGTAATTAAGCTACAGTAAAACCTGTCTTAGTGGCCACCTCTATTAAGCAAGCAACCTGTATTAAGCAAGCATGACTTCAGTTCCTAGAAAAGGCAAATTTGTTAAAATTTACCTGTAATTGTTTTGTTATTAACAAACTCAATATTTAGACGGCACAGAATCTAAGTAATGAAACGTAAAGGAATGACCTGGCTGCAAAGAAGTGTGAACTTGTGACCAGACTGCAACAATGCACGTCCAGTTTGGACCTTCAATGTTCATCTACAAAATAGGGCTGATGAATACTGAGCTAAATCAGTACAGTGGTAATGGGTTTTCAAAGGCAGTATGGCGACATACATGTATCAAACCCTGTCTATGAACTGTGCAAGTCGAGACAGCTGTATTTACTCTAAATAATCAGACATATAGGTCTGAGCAAACACCCAAATCAAACTGCTCCTAAAGAAGCAACTGAATCAGAGTCTATACTGTTTGACATTCCATCTTAATTTTAGACCTGTACATGCTGGCTTGGGTTTGTGCCATATTCTTATGCCTTAAAATAGGTTTTGTCATATGTCATAACTCAGATTTAGTAGAAAAAGTAAGCACATACTTTGCATTTACTGCTTGATAGGTAAGTTTTCTTTGGAAAGCTGAGCAAGCAGCCAGTGAGATATATTCTTCCTCATTCTTCTCAATGAACTTCTCAACTTGTGCACTGAAATATAACAATGTGGCAGTCAGGAAGGTAGAACTTGTCTACTTCAGTACTGAAAACAAGAGCTGTCACTAGAAGCCCATGAAGTGCTGCTTTGGTAATTTGATGCAACATTTATACATAACAAAGTTATGAGCCAGACATGAGTGTAACACAATGTAACCTTGATCTTCAAGGCTGTTAGATAAGTGTTGCTTGGCTTATAATGAGTAATGTTTTCATGGAGAAATAAAAGAAATAATACTTTATAGCTAAAAAAAAAACACATCTTTTCTAAATATGTAATCAGTGTATTCAATGTCATAGGGCTTCAAAACTTTATTGCCTACCTTCCCTACAGCTATGCAGGTTGGTCCATTTCTTGGCTATTTATAAATTTTCCCACAGAAATGAATGTGGCATCTGATCACAGTCCCCACTGTTTGCAAATAGTTCAACCATTTTTCTCTAGGAATATCTAAATCACATAGCCTGAAGTACCTAAAATTGAAACTGGACTCTTCCAATATATAGTGTGGGGGAATTCATTCAGTCTACAATAGGTTAAGAGGAACTGATACATTTTCATGGGAGACAACTGTGTCAAAATTATATTATGGTACCCTTCCTTATAAAGTAGACTCCTTTTCAGCTGGGACCCAACATGCAATAAAGCAGAGAGGAACCCATAAATGTTGTCTCCCTTTGCAGAACTGGTAAAAAATCCACCAAGTATAACCAGTCCCCTGAAATATAACATAAACCTGCTCACCAGACTAAATCAACAAATTCCTGTTGTTCCGGTGGTATAATGACAGGACCTTTATTTATCCCAGGATCAGAACTGACATTAGCAGGGGAGTTAAATGATGGAGATGAAAATAACTCATGTTTCTTTATAGTTGCCTCCCTCAGCTTTGCTTCATGGACTGGTGTTAGGTATGATATGCCTGCAAAAGAGCAAAAACAAACATGAATGGGAAGTTATCCATAAGGCACTTAATCTAGAAAACAGAGCCTGAAATTTCATGCAAACTGTTTCCTAACCTTTAGAATAACCTGAGCAAAACCAGCAGATAACAAACAGAAGAGATTTTTCCTACGGGTAGTTTATCCCAGAAAAAAAAAAGGGTTTCACATTTTGTGCAAATTAGGAGACATATTTATGTTTCAATTTACAATAGTTCAAACCCTACTTTCAGGGAAAATAAGAAACTGAAAGCAACTGCATGGTAAAACAAGAGCTGTCGTAGGACAGCGTAGCTCGCCTGCTGGGTACATTTTATATTGTAACATTTTTATCATTAAGAAAATCAAAATGAAATAATCTATGAAATAATTTTCAAGTTATATGGCGAAATCATTCAACCATATAATATAGGTCACACTGACCTAGATGTATTTGTATGTAAATCATTTTGTCACATAGATATAATAATCCAGGTATGACAATTCTCCATGAAATAGTAATAAAAATAAAAGGCAAAATCACTGAAGCATGAAATATAGGTCATAATGACCTAGATATAGTAAGTGGTCATTCATTGGGTCACATGGAACTAATATCCCAGGTGTGACATTTATCCAACAAATAGTATTCAAGATATAAGGCAAAATCACTGAACCATGAAATATAGGTCACACCAACAGAGATATATTTTGACGTCAATAATCGGGTCACAAGGAACTAATATCCCAGGTGTGACATTAATCCAACAAATAGTATTCAAGATATAAGGCAAAATCACTGAACCATGAAATATAGGTCACAATGACCTAGATATAGTAAGTGGTCATTCATTGGGTCACATGGAACTAATATCCCAGGTGTGACATTAATCCAACAAATAGTATTCAAGATATAAGGCAAAATCACTGAACCATGAAATATAGGTCACAATGACCTAGATATAGTAAGTGGTCATTCATTGGGTCACATGGAACTAATATCCCAGGTGTGACATTAATCCAACAAATAGTATTCAAGATATAAGGCAAAATCACTGAACCATGAAATATAGGTCACAATGACCTAGATATAGTAAGTGGTCATTCATTGGGTCACATGGAAGTAATATCCCAGGTGTGACATTTAACCAACAAATAGTATTCAAGATATAAGGCAAAATCACTGAACCATGAAATATAGGTCACAATGACCTAGATATAGTAAGTGGTCATTCATTGGGTCACATGGAAGTAATATCCCAGGTGTGACATTTAACCAACAAATAGTATTCAAGATATAAGGCAAAATCACTGAACCATGAAATATAGGTCACAATGACCTAGATATAGTAAGTGGTCATTCATTGGGTCACATGGAAGTAATATCCCAGGTGTGACATTTATCCAACAAATAGTATTCAAGATATAAGGCAAAATCACTGGACCGTGAAATCTAGGTGACCTGGACCGTAAAATGTAGGTCACCATGACCTTCACTCTCTTACACTAAAACCGATGTCACATAGTTAGCTGATGTATAACCAGTTGTGTCTATAACCTGTAGGCATATAAGATTTTACAAATGTGTCCTAGATTTTGACCCCTAGCCCCACCCCAAGGCCCACCCTGAGGTATGAACCCAGGGGTATGTTCTTTTGGAATCTCAGAAGACTCGTCCAGGTACCCAAATTCTAAATATGAATGCTCTATGAGGAGTGAAAGTCAAGATATAAGAATTTGAAAAACTTTAACACAGTATTACAAAGGTGTCCTAGATTCTGACCCCTAGCCCCATCCAGGGGCATGAACCCAGGGGTTTATTCTCTTGGAATCTCAGAAGACCCTCCAAGGTACCTAAGTTCCAAATTTGATGCCTCTGTGAGGAGTGACTGTTGAGATATAAGCATTTGAAAAACTTTAACGCAGTGTGACGGGAACGGGAACGCAAATGCAAACGCAAACACAAACGCAAACGTGGACGACCGGGGTGACTACAATAGCTCTCCTTGTACTTTGTACAGGCAAGCTAATGACACGTGTCATGCAAATAGCAGTCTTTAATAGCCAATTTAAGGATTATCTGTCAAGGCCAATAAGGCATTTTTTTTTTTGCCTAGAAGAAGCCTGGCTACTGGAGTCAATAATTAACCCATATAAGCCTAGCATCCCATAAAAGGGACACTGGCAAACAGTGTAGACCAAGATCAGATGCTGCAGAATGTGACATCTAACCAGACACCCCTTATATAGGAAATGAACCTGTCCAAAGAGTTAAAACAGAAGAATCCACTCGCCATAAATGGGTTAAAAACATATCCTGGACAGACTATACTGATCTGCAGACCAACCTTCGACATTGCTTTTCACAAATACATGGCGATGATGAGTTGGTGTCTCTTTCATTAAAGTCATATGGCGTTGATGAAAGGGTGATAATATCTGCCTTGCTGAATTCTGAATCTAGCAGGATTCGAAATCAAGACCTTGCAATCTGCAGTCAGAAGCACTACAAAATCAGATATGCAGATGCTTTTCTTTTTTGGTGTGATGTTTTTACAAAAGAAATATCCATTTCTATACCTTCTCTGATCATTTTGTTGAAATCAAACCCCTGTGATGCCAGAAAATCTAAACTGGAACTCTGAAAGTACAGATGTTTCATCTCAGAAAACAACTTACACATACACACAGACAAAAAATTTATTATAAAGAAACAAAAGGACTTCATTTAAGCATATAGCAATTTTATATACTTACCCTAAATATCTGGACTAACAACATGAATCAAGTATGCAAATCTAGATCAAACTGTTCATCTAAAGCTACTGTGTTTGCCATTCATCTAGCTACAGAGGACCCTCATTACAACGACAGCATTTGTCCCCCAACATTTTGCCGTTAAAAAGAATCTGCCGCTATATAGAAGCACAACATGTACCAGAATTATAATTTATATTAAAAGCACCGCAAGCATAATATCCCGACACAGCAATTATTTGTTTATGTATTAAAGTTATCGTTGCAAAAATGTCTGGAAAGAAAATGACGGAGGGAAAGATAACAATCCTAAACCAGATCTTGATAATATCAGTGGACAGATAACAATCCTAAACCAGATCTTGATAATATCAATGCATATAGCAAGTTTGGTTAAAAGGCCTTGTTATTTACTCAAGTTATCGTCCGGAAACAAAAATATGGGCTTGTCTCAGGCAGATAACTCCGCAAAAATTTTACGAACTTTGCCCATTAGGAATTCCAAACCAGATCTCCTTAATGTCAATGCATACAGCATGTTTGGTTAAAATCCCTTGTTATTTACTCGTTATCGTCCGGAAACGAAAATATGGGCATGTCTCGGGCAGATAACTCCGTAAAAATTTTACGAAATTTGCCCATTAGCAATCCCAAATCAGATCTCCTTAATGTCAATGCATATAGCAAGTTTGGTTAAAATGCTTTGTTATTTACTCAAGTTATCGTCCGGAAATGAAAATATGGGCGTGTCTCGGGCAGATAACTCCGTAAAAATTTATGAAATTTGCCCATTATCAATCCCAAACCAGATATCCACAATATCAATGCACATACCAAGTTTGGTGAAAATCCATTGATGTCTACTCAAGTTATCATCCGGAAATGAAAAACGGACAGACGGATGGATGTACGATGGACGGACAGACAGACACTATAATATAAAAAGCCTTTTTCCCCTTATTTACTCCAAGAAACATATGTTGTGGATATTTGTTAGAATTGCCTCAGCAAGGCCATTCTAACAAATATCCACAACATATGTTTCTTGGAGTATTAAATACAACATTCCTGAATATCTCTAACTATCTACCTCATCTTGAAGAAATTGTTCCATTCTAAATGTCATTATAACAAATTTTGTCGTTAAATCAAATGTCTGTATAAAGAGGGCTGACTGTATTTCAAACATATCACCGATGAATCAAATGAACTTTGTTCAAATTTTAGGGTTAGAAAAGTAAGGAATTTTGGCGTGTAAATATTTAGGGTAACTACAGCCTATTTGAGTATCAGCAAACAATATTTTAAAACTAATTTCCTACTTTTTCCTTAACCTTTGCCACTCTCTGGGCAAATTCTGCAGACAACACATTGATAATACTTTTCTTGTTTTTCCCAGCAAACAGGGTTTGACATTGCATGCAAATTAATTGTCTCCTATGGAGACAATCTGCATGCAATGTCAAATCCTGTTTTCTGGGAAGAACAAGAAAAATATTTTTAAATGTCAACTGTTGAATTTTTTACCCAGCATGCTAAGCATTAATCTTTATTACTCTCTTGACAAATTCAGCAGATGACAAAATGGCAGTATTTTCTTATTTTCCCAGAAAACAGGCTTTGACAATTTGCATGAAATGTCAAACCCTATTTTCTGGGGAAAACAAGAAAAATATTTCAAAATGTCATCTGGTGTTATTTTTTTTCCTGGCATGCTAAGCATTAATGGTGGACTTCATATTTCATTTGTACCATCTTCTTGGAGATGCTCCAAAATGAAATTCCAGACACTGTTTTCAGGGAAAATAAAGAAAGAAAAACACTCATTTCTTAGCTGCTTGATTTTCCTGCAATATAATAAAGACTACTGTCTTTTCGACACCTCCTGGAAAGATGTTTTTTGCTTCGCGTTTTATTTTAGATGAAAATCTTTTGTTCTGACTGACCATATCTTATCAGAAACCATTTGTCTTTTCTAAATTCTGTGTTTGTTTCTCAAATATTTACCCTAAAATTAAATTTACGGCCAAAACTTGGTCTGACCTATGCAATTTCAATAGTAAAGTGATTTTTTTTTATTTTTGTCTAAGAAAATATTTTTCAATTTCCTTTGCTGAATTTGAATTATTGATGTTTCACAACAACACTGTGAAAATTTCAGAAAAATTGAACAAGTGGAACTTGTTGAAAATCTGTCTCCAAATTACCTACCCTACAGATCTCTGCATGATTTGGCTTCACTTTTACTATGGAAAAAAGTGAAAATATTTGATTTTTTAAAAACCAATGACTACAATAAAACTTTTTGTACATAGGTAGTTACGACAAATGGTTTTGCATTAAATCATGACAAAAGTTTGCAAGTTCACTTCTTCTATGTAAAGCATCAAGCAAAAAAAGACTTTCTGAAAGATGTTGAAAGCACAGTAAAACAGAACAGTCAAAACTATATATGAATAATTAGCCCAAATGAGCCTATGCTTTAATGCAACCTGATATGCCACTCATGGTCCATATATATATTCACTGAATACGGGTTTGACACTCATTTTAGACACACCGACAGGTCATAAAACGGACATTGAAATTTTAGGAGAAATACGAGTTAAGATGTCCGAATATTTAGGACAAATACAGTAGGTCCAATTTTGCTAGGTATGCATCATGAAAACACGCCTATATAATTTCGACCCCCTTAAACCCCACTTTTATATAGTAAAACTGGGGTTTACAGGGGTATACATTATTTTCATTTTGCTAAAAAAACATAGATTATGGGTACTCATCAGAACTGCCTCTCTGAGGCAGTTCTAATGAGTACCCACAATCTATGTTTTCAGCAGAAATATGAAAAATATCAGAATATGTTATCTGAAAATTTTCCTTTTTTGGTTGTAAAATTTTTAATATATTTGAATAGGCATGTTTTCGTAATGGCCCATACACATGCAGGTTAGAGTATTTACCCTAGGTTTTTGGACAGACAGGCATCAGCAACAGTGTAAACCCAGATCAGATGCTGCTGAATGCAGCATCTGAACAGGGTCTACAATGTCTGCCAGTCATTCATCAGATTTCAGACAAATCGTCGGGTAGTAAAATGGAATTGTAGAAATTTTAGGATAAGTATGTTAAGGAGTTAAAGTGTCAAAATATTTGGAGTAAAAAAAAAAAATGGAAGATCCCATTTCTGGCCCACAAACATACAGAAGTTACTTACCTGACATGAGAATCTAAGATCTGGTGATGATCGCGAGTGTGGTCTAGGGAAGATGTAGAAATTGAAAGGCTTTGCTGTATACCTACAAACATCGAGATGAAACATATCTGACATTTAGAAAACCTATCTTGTACATGTCTTTAAGGGGACTGAATACACCTGACAGAATTTCTGCCATTTTTAACTTTTGTGACTTCCTGTTTGGTTTCCTACACCATTTCTGAAAAGGTACGAGGGCAAGTCAATAAGTAACCAGCCTATCCCATTTCCAATAGACCGAGACACCCAAGATTTTCATGCCTTGTTTCAATACATGTTTTAGGCCTGAGGGCAAAATTGCACCCTTATCGTGTCATTCACTCATAAGATATTGAATGTCAAACATGGCTCGCGATGCAAAAGTAAGCTTTTCGTCAAAAGTTGAGTACCGTGCTGTAATTCAGTACTTGCATTTGAAAGGGAAAACAGGTCAGGAAATACATTGCGAGTTGACCAGTGTTTATGGGTCTTCTGCACCATCGTATGCACAAGTTAAATTCTGGGTTGGGGAATTCAAACACAGTAGAACATCTTTAGAAGATGAAACCAGGTCTGGATGCCCATCAGATGCCACCGATGAAGAAATGTGTAACAAAGTATGGGATCTGGTGTACTCTGACAGGCAAATTAAGGTGGAAGAAATAGCGAATGCATTACACATTTCACATGGTAGCATTTCAACAACTTTACATGATCGCTTGGGTATGCACAAGCTAACAGCCTGTTGGGTCCCAGAATCCCCTAGCGACGAGCAAATGGCAACCAGAGCATCAATATACAGCGCATTGTTGAAGCGGTTTAGGTCAAAGGAAAATGATTTCCTTTCACGTCTGGTAACTGTAGATGAGACCTGGGTCCATTATTATGAGCTAGAGAATAAAGCTCAGTCGCCAGAGTGTAGGGCTGGGGTCTCAGAGACCAAAGAAGTTCAAAACGCAACCCTCTGCTGGCAAGGTGAAGGCAACTGTATTTTGGGATGCACAAGGCATTATTATGTTGGACTTTCTAGCAAAGAAAAGTACAATAACAGGTGCGTATTATACAAATTTGCTCGACTAACTGAGAATTGTGATCCGTGAAAAACGCCGAGGTAAACTCTCCAAAGGGATTCTGCTCCAAAAGGACAATGCGAGAGTCCACACTTGCAAAATTGCAATGGATGCTGTTGAGCGGAATGAGTACGAGCTAATACCACACCCCACCTATTCTCCGGATTTAGCTCCTAGTGACTATTTCCTATTTCCAAACTTGAAAAAGGATATCCGTGGACGTCATTTCCGGTTCAACGAAGAAGTCGTGGTGGCAGCTGAGGAGTGGGTCAGAGACAAGGACCCTTGCTTCTTCAGTTCTGGGCTGATGGCACTGGAACACCGTTGGTCAAAGTGCATCATTCTAGAGGGCAATTACATCGAAAAAGAAGAGATCGATCTCACCCAGAAATAAGTTAGGCTGGTTTTTTATTGACTCGCCCTCGTACCACTCTAAAAGTAAAGACTTGGGAGCAAATTCTTTCCTTTTAGAGTGAACCCCTTTTCAGAAAAAGGGAGGTAAAACTTTTTGACAGAGTTGTCTCCCCTGAAAGTGTATATACTCGCCTTAAGCATACTGTAAATTTTTTAAAATTTCAAACACTTTATTCCATATATTTTTTTGTCTAAATTTTGTTGTTTTCGTGCATTTGTTTCACAGATTACTTAGTGGAATGGCAAACAACACAGACCCTGATCATACACTCCTCCAGGAGCAGTCTGAACTGGGACTGCACTATTTGCCGATGTTGATTTCTCAGACACGTTGGGGTATGCAATTTTAGCACAATATCTCAGGGATTATTTTCGGGCGAGATTTGCCAAAAATCTCTTTCAAATTTGCCAAGAGGGAGGAATATCTCATAGCAAAGTGTATTTTTCCTAAGAGTTTTGCTAAAATTTCTCACTGAAAATTTAAGATTTCTTGCCAGTTTTTTGCTGTCAGAATGAGATATTTTCTCCCATGATATTCTGAGCCAGACATTACAAAAACATGCCTGTTCAAATATATTGAAAATTTTACCACCAAAAATGAAAATTTTCAGATAAAAAATTCTGATATTTTTCATATTTCTGCTCAAAACATAGATAGTGGGTACTTGTTAGAACTGCCTCAGTGAGACATTTCTAACAAGTACCCACAATCTATGTTTTGCACAGAAATAAGAAAAATAATGTATACCCCTGAAACCCCAGTTTTACTGGATAAAGGTTGGATTTAATGGGGTTAAAACTATATAGGCGTGTTTTCGTAATGATTATCCCTAATATCTGCATGTGAAATGCACAGATTCAGATCATCCTGAGCATCCACACTCTCATCAGAACCATTCATCTTCCTAGTGGACTTCTTTTCCTGGACTCCTTTTCCTGATATTTTAATTATTTCTCCATGAAAACCTGCTATGTGTACTCATTATTGTACTTTACCTAGACGAGTACTCATAATCGGATTTTTGACTAACGTGCAGGTACAGGGGCAACATCCACACCAGTACTCACAACACATTTTCCTGATTTTTTTTTTTTTTTTTTTTTGTGTTGGGTTTATTGTGATTAATTGATTGATTGTGAACACATTTTTCTGGAGAAATAAGAAAATAATTCATGTGCCACATAAATTATTTTCTTATTTCTCCAGGAAAATGTGTTCACAATCAATCAATTAATCACAATATCCACTGGATTCATCTAATATCTGGTGCTATGTGCATACATTTGTACAGCTTTTGTTTTATGGATTGTCCATGCAAACCTGCTACAGCTGTCTAAAACCTAGCACTTTCATGCCTTCTTTATACTCAACAAAGGACACACCAACTATGAGGTAGGTGTAATAATGATCAGAAAAACTAAAAAAAAAACCTTAAAAGATTTCAAACCCATGATATCAAACTTGCAAGTTGGGACCACTAATCATTTTTGACTTTCAGACTTTGAAACAACACAAGTTGTTGCATGACTGTAATTTTGTAGGAAGCAACTCAGTTTTAAATAAAATTTTGAAGAAATGTTGATGAAGTATCATAGCTTCGGATAAGACAAAGTCCAGTAAAATATTTTCTTAATTCTCCACAAAACATATGCTGTGAATATTCATTAGAAGTGCTTCAGCGAGGCACTTCTAATGAGTACCCACAATATGTTTTTGTGGAGAAATATCGGCAAGAAAAATATCAATACTTTTTGGCTGAAAAAAGTGCCTTATCTGGAGCTACGAAAACGTGGACTAGCATTGATTTTTTTCAGCTACTTACTGCTTTTTGTTCCCATCATAGCTGAAAGCACACAATCCAAACTGAACCAACAGGAAGTCGCTGGCACCCTAAAAGTCAAAAAGCACTTAAAAATGAAATAACCTGGTACAGCAATTAACCCTTGTCATGCTGAACCTGGATAGACCTGCCTTTGCAAACAGTGCAGATCAAGATATGTTGGCTTCTGAAGAAGCCAACTGATCTAGATCTGCACTGTTTTCCATTTAGTATGTGAATTTATAGCAACAATACGGATCAAGCAATTTGATTGGCTGAAAATAAGAAGTGGGTGTGGTATCTTCACTTATTCAGCATGACAAGGGTTAATAAGATGGGTATCCTCATAATCCAGATAAATATTTGGTTTCTTTTTTCCTCTGCAGCGACATCTGTTGTGGATACTCATTAGTCGCTCCTCACCAAGTATGCACTGTATGTCAACCTTATGACATATGCATCTAACAGACTCAGATCAGCCTGCACAGTCTGATCAGAGTCAACACTTGTTGCAAACATAATGCATGGTCCTTAAACATTTATTGGCTTACAGCATATACCCTCATTACACTACCTAGCTGCATAGGCTGAGTCTATGCTGGTTATATACGGTAAATTTCCTAAAATTTGGCAAAAACTTTATTCCATACTTTTTTGGCCTAAATTTTGCTTTTTTATACAGTTGTTTCTTAAAATACGTAGTGGAAATGCAAACAGTGTAGATCCTATCAGACAGCTCCTTCAGGAGCAGTCTCATCTGGGTCTGCACTGTTTGCACATGCGATTTTAATGGGAACTTTGGGTGTACAAAATTTTAGGACATTTACCGCATATAATAAGGTCGTTTTCTAATTGGAAGGGATCATTTATTTTTTTGGAGAAATAAGAAAATACCAATACAGTCGAACCTCAATGGCTCGAACATCTTTGGGACCATGGAAATTCGTTCGAGACATGGGTAGTTTGAGCCACTGAGGGTTAATCATGGCACCAGTTCAGGAAGCAAATAGCGATAATTTAGGGAAATCGTTTCGATTTTATACACAATGATTTATGTTGAGTGTACTCATTAGAATTGCCTCAATGAGGCAATTCTAATGAGTACACACAACATACAATTCCATGATAAAATAAGAAAAAATTCCTAAATATTTGTTTTCTTGAGCTATTGGAAGAACTTTGCAGGGACTGAAAAAAAGAGTTCAAACAGACAAAGTGCCCAGTGGGGCACGTATACCCCCAACCAGTGCTACCGCCACTTTTTAACGAGCACAAAATATGTAGCTTTGACTCTGGAGATGGCAGGATGGATGAATTCCATGCTGATAGCTATATCCCCTAAACCTCTCGGTAGGAGGATAACGAAATTCAACAAAAGGCAAAAGGTCTTGATGGTATAACTATATAAACTTAGATGCAATTTTTTTTACTTTTATATGAAATTTCTAAGTCTGTGACCTTGACCGGAAGGTCATATCCTATATCTACCAACATGTCAAATATAAATGAAATTCCTCAAAGGTTCTTGATGGTATAGCTATATAAACTTAAACACAAAAAACTTTGACTTTTTTATGAAAATTCTAAGCCTATGACCTTGACCCCAAGGTCACCCCTGGGGTGGAGATGGTACTAATAAAAACTTTAGACCTATATCTACCATCATGCCAAATACGAATGAAATCCATCAAAAGGTCTTCAAAATATGAACAAAGTATGAACAAATAATGCTTCAAAGGACAGTCGGACAGACAAAAAGATTTCTTGCTGATAGCTATATCCGCTCAACCTTTCAGTTAAGGTTAATGAAAATTTAATAAAAGGTCTTGATGATATGGCTATATAAACTTAACCGTAAAAATTTTTACTTTTATATGAAAATTCTAAGTTCGTGACCTTGACCCGGTCACACCCGGGGTGGGGATCATGCAGAGTAAGACGCTAGGCCGATATCTACCAACATGTAAAATATAAATGAAATTCCTCAAAGTCTTGATGATATAGCTATATAAACTCAAACACAAAAAACTTTGACTTTTTTATGAAAATTCTAAGTCTGTGACCTTGACCCCAAGGTCACCCGCTGGGAGGGAATGGTGCTGATAAAAACTTAAGACCTATACATACCATCATGCCAAATATAAATGAAAACCATCAAAGGGTCTTCAAAATATGAGGTCTTATAAACTTTAACGCAAAAACTTTAACCCTAAGACAAAAATAAAGTATGAACGAATAATACTTCAATGGACTGACGGACAGACGAACAGATTCCTTGCTGATACTATATCAGCTCAACTTTTCAGTTAGGGGATAATGAAATTTAATAAAAGGTCTTGATGATATGGCTATATAAACTTAAACGCAAATTTTTTTACTTTTATATGAAAATTCTAAGTTCGTGACCTTGACCTCGGTCACATCCAGGGTGGGGATCATGCAGAGTAAGAGGCTAGGCCGATATCTACCAGCATGTCAAATATAAATGAAATTCCTCAAGGGTCTTGATGATATAGCTATTTAAACTTAAACACAAAAAACTTTGACTTTTTTAATGAAATTTCTAAGTCCTTGACCTTGACCCAAGGTCACGCCCGGGGTGGGGATGGTACTGATAAAAACTTAAGACCTATATCTACCATCATGCCAAATATGAACGAAATCCATCAAAGGGTCTTCAAAATATGAGGTCTTATAAACTTTAACACAAAAACTTTGACCCTGTGACTTTTTTACAAAACTTCTAAGTCTGTGACCTTGACCCCAAGGTCACCCCCGGGGTGGGGATGGTGCTAATAAAAATTTTAGACCTATATCTACCATCATGCCAAATATGAACTTAATCCATCAAAGGGTCTTCAAAATATGAGGTCTTATAAACTTTAACACAAAAACTTTGACCCTGTGACTTTTTTACAAAACTTCTAAGTCCATGACCTTGACCCCAAGGCCACCCCTGGGGTGGGGAGGGTGCTACTAAAAATTTTAGACCTATATTTACCATAATGCCAAATATGTACTAAATCCATCAAAGGGTCTTCAAAATATGAGGTCTTATAAACTTTAACACAAAAACTTCGACCCTGTGACGGAAAGACGAACGAAGGAACGAATGAACGAACGTACGTACGAACAGACGAACGGAAAAGCGAAAACTATATAACCACACATACTTCGTATGTCGGGGGTATAATCATCCAGGGTAAACGAGCCATCCGTGTTCGAGCCATTGAAGTTATACTGTAGTTTTTTTGTTGAAAAAAAAAATTATGTAGCAGTATGACCTTCCATATATGGATGGTTTATTGAGTTTCAAACTGTAAACTAACTGGCAATGATGTTGTCATTTGTTTTACCTATGTCATATAGTCTATGTTATTGTTGGGGATGCCCATTCCCATGTTCAGATGAAATCCATAATACATAGCTACAGACAAGAGGGGGTATCCACGTAATATCTTTCTTATTTCTCAACGAAAACATATGTTGTGGTACTCATTAGAAGCGCCTCAGCGAGGCGCTTCTAATGACTACACAACAACATATGTTTTTATTGAGAAATAAGAAAGATATTAACAGTTTTTGGATGAGAAAAGTACCTTATTGTTGCTATGCATAATATTATTTCTGATATTTCAGAAGTTACTCACCTTTAAACTTTAGTGCACAATGCAAAACTGTATCAGACTGACATTCTCACATATTATTTTTTCTCAAAAAAAAAAACAAAAAACAACAAAAAAAAACATAGAATGTCATCTACTGCAATCTTCACTGGTGCTTTAAGTTTTTACTGTCCAGCAGATATCACACATCACATGTATATTCTCTACTCAACCCCTAAAAATAAAACTGCAGCAGATGATACAGGCAATTTGATTTTTTCATTATTATTTTCAGAGAAAATGACGACATTTCATATCATTCAACTGTCTAAAAAGTGAAATGCCAAGTCTTATTTTCTCTGAAAAATAATTTAAAAAAAGTAAGATTGTCGTCTGCTACAATTCTGCTTGCCATTTTAAGGGTTAGAGCACCATTTAAAATTGTAGCTCATGATGTTCTAAATAGCAGATGATTCACATGAAATGTCAAGCCTTATTTTTCAGGAAAAAATAAATTAGAATGTTCTCTGCTGTTGTTGTGGCCAATGAAAGGATTACCTGGAGAACTTTGTGATAGCGTTCTTCCGGTGTATCAAACATAGCTGTATGGCTAAGGCCAGCATGATTTAATCCTGAAAAATCAAGAACAGAAAAATAAATTACAGTCAAAACGCAATGGCTCAAACATCTTTGGGACCTTGGAAATTTGTTCTCGATCTGGGTACCTTGAGCCACTGTTCCTTAATCACAGCACCGGGTTAGGAGGCAAATGGGAATAATATATGGATGACTTTTCCGTTTTCTATTAAAATAATGGTGATGAGGTTTTACTGTATTTGGCCAATATTGTTCCTCATTAGCCGTCATATTTCAATACTGATCAGGTCTACTTTGTTCCCTCAAAGAACATGTAGGGTACCTAAATCTGGAATCTAGTCTCCTTAATTTTGGCACGAAACATACATTGTGGGCATAACTACCTCAGTGTTCCAATTTTAAAACTATTTTCAGCTTAACTAACAAAAAATATCCTGAAAAACATCACCTTGGAAAATCAGAAAAGTGGTTACTATATGGGGAAGACTTTTGTTGAGAGGCAATCATCAGTGGCAGTTCCATTTCACTGCAATGTAAACTGGAAATTCAGCATTTACAATATGCATGAGAGTAGTCCTGAAGTGTCATTCCTATCCCACAGCATCAAACCTCAATGTGTATATGGCTAAATACATGAGCCTCTCCAATTAAAGACAACCTTATGACATACATATACAAGCAGAATACGTAGTTCATGTTTTAGGATATTTGTGGTAAGGAATTAGGAGACCTAGTCCAAATATTTCAAGTTGATATGGTATTGTCTGGATTTTTTGCTATTCAGACATGTGAAAATATTAGCTGTCCCACACTACCGTATGTATCACAGTACCTGTAAATTCTCCATCTATGGCCAGGAAACTTGCTTCTTCAATAGCTTCAGAGACCAACTTCAAAGTTTCTTGAAAATCTGAAATGACAAAATCAAAATTAAAGAGAACAGATACATTTTCAAGAAAGGCAAAGTTACTGTCAAAATGTTTGCCTCCCTTCTGTAAAGTGGTCCTCTCTAAAAGAAGAGAGTTCGAAGTTTTTTATTTCCGGGATACCAAGGTGGAGCTCAACTGGGAGCCAGTGCATGCAATCTATTTATATGTGGAGAATTTGTGAAAGGTTTTGTGTTAGAAGAAAACCTGATCACTTTTTAGAGAGTGTTTGTCAAAAGTTGCTAAAAACTGAAAAGTATTCTAGAATAGTATTCATATCATTGTAAAGATAAATGTTTGCAGAATGGAGGGACATAAGTTATTTGTCTGGTTGTCCAAAACTGGAAAGCACATCCACATTAAATGAAGGCAGGGGTCAAATTTCTTGGCTGAGTTGTTTATCTTGTTTGTCTAGTTGTTTATCTTGTTTGTCTAGATTATAGATACTTTTCTAGCAATTATCAGTTTCTTTTCAAAAGTGTTTTAAATTATTAAACTGTCAAACTTAGTGGATAAAAAATATGCAACAGATCGAATTTTGTACCATATACACTCTACTCATTGACCCCACAAGTGTCTGTGTATGATATATCCCTCCCACACACCCCCCCCCCCCCCACACCCCCCACACACACAAAAAAAACAAAAAAAAAAAAATATGGTCTACTGATGCACAAATATTGCATCAGATGAGATTCAGCTCTAATACTGGTCTTAAACGTTTTGTCACACCTCTTCATACAATGTCATATTCTTGGATTGCCACACCTCTCTGCATATGAGTTTTTATGAGTTAAACAGGTAAACTTTTGTAAATAAATCGAGAGAAATCCATTATCGACAACTGGTACGCTATCGGGAACCGTAACTCTGAAAGTGAAAGTAAGGTTATGAGGACTAGGAAAATGTTCATTTAGACAGTTCTCTGTTCCCTAAAGGTCAATAAAAGTAATCCATTTAACTGAAAGTAGCAGTACAGAATGCACAAAATGTTAGTATTTGGAATAAAACACAAAAAAAGAACAGAAAAAAAAATCAAAAAAACTTTTAGTTACTATTTTTCGTGACTTCCATTTCCACATCTGGACCGAATCGGTTATAATTACTAGAAATAGCAACGAACCACACCACACGGAAAATCGCACGCAATACAGCAAGGTCTCTCCACCATGTCCACTGTCAAATATATATATAATCCCTGAATGCAGTTATGCTGTATCCGAGCTAAAAAAAAAAAAAAAGTAAAATATACTTATTTCAGATCTGAGCTAATTATTGATAAAATACCATACAGACTACGTTCCTTCGACACAGAAAATTCTTGAAAGGGCCGTCCTTTGTGATGTGGCATTTCCTGGGTATCCACTTATATTTTGGGTTTTTTTAAGGAGGAATATAAAAAAAAAACTTATCATTCTGGCATACGCGAGACGGCTCGTTCAGTCCCATCTCGAGTACGCCATCACCACTGTGAGTTCTTATACTTAAAAAAAAAAAAAAAAAAAAAAAAAAAGATATTTACATAATTGAAACGGTTCAGAGCTTTTTTTTTTTTTTTTTTTTTTTTTTTTTGATAACAGGGGTTAATCCATTTCGGATTTGTGCCTACATTTAAGATTGTAATGAATGTCGGGTTATAAAATGCTTGTATCTATTTTAAAATACATAAATTTTATCCTAGTGATATGATAGAATTTCATATATTTTTGGGCAGTTTGTTTACAATCGATCCAGAGCACCAAAAAAATTTCCTTAAGGTTGTTGTCCACGTGATTATCATTGACAATGGAATCAAACCGCGCGTTAGACTCACTAACCAAATGTTCACGATATGAAATCTACAACCTGTTTGTCTCCAAACCGAACTCTATTCCAAAATTCTGGACTTTTGTGATTAGTACTGGGGCATTGGCAAACAGTGCAGACCCAGATCAAACGCCACAGAACGCAGCGTATGATCAGAGTTTGCACTGTTTGCTTAAATTACAGGAAGTTAAGGGTTAAATGAAACACTCAGAGACAATCTACCCACCAGTGCTGTCAGTTCTTTGATTGATAGGTCGCAACAGTGCCAGGCGTGTGTCAAATGTCTGATTTTTTTTTTTTTTTTTTTTTTTTTTGAGTTGAAGCAATCGTCGCGCCGGATTGATACAGATTGCATTTAAGAAAAAGAACAGTAGCAGTAAATTGAGTAATAAAAATTACAGTTTGGAGTTCAATTGTTAAGAAATCAAATCACGAGTGATTTACCTACTTACAACTGACCGACGAACTGTCATTTATTACTCAACAAATCACGCATTAGAACTGATCCATTTTGGTTTAAACATATTTTATTTCCAAATATTCCATGGCAGTATATACATTGTAGCACATAAGAAATATCAAAAAACGAAAGTATGACTACTTATTTAGTTCTTCCCCTTAATAACCATTACAGTCGTACACATATTGACGGAAATATGTTAAACGATATGGATCTCAATTTGTGAATGTGAATTTAAGATATAGAATTGAAAATGACAAATAAACATATCCAATTCATAAATGACAATGAGAAAAATAAATACTGGTAATTTATAGTAACCTCAAATCTTAATGTAACACTCATAGCTGACAACAGGCTCAAAACCAATACTAGTACTAGGGCTGATAATATCTCTTACGACATGAAAATCGTAAGAAAGGAATGAATCATAGCTGAAAAAAATTTTCGAAAAGATTCGAACCCGGTCTGTCCGGATAAAAATCCAATGCTCTAACCACTGAGCTAAAGAGTCGACTCCCTGACGCAGTTGTCAGAGATTGAATATGTACCTACATGCTATGCGAAATCTGCAAAGGCAGATTATGGAAGGTAGGAGTGCTATGTCATTACATATCAATCGTTGAAGTCATTAAAGTATTTTGGTAATAACAAATGAGGGGACAGGGGCAGCGCATCCCGAGCAAATAACCCACAGTCAATAAACTTTTGAATAAAGTGTTGCATGTACAGACCATTTCATTCCAAGTAGCTTCAACAGTAAAAAATCGTTTTGTGTCGCTTTTATACTTTTGGACTATTTCAAATATTAGAACATTTGTTGTGTATATGGTAATGAGGCATCTCCAAATAGTAGCAGATTAAGCGATACTGTTTGATACAGTGATACAGCGGTAAAGAGTTCGTTTCTCTGCACGGAGTAAAATGAACAACGAAATGGTGCGAATTTTCTGCTTGCCTGCAGCGGCAATGTGGAGAAACAGTTCTATCCTTTAAGAAAATGTCATTGTTGAGACGGCTTCATTTTGTTTGGAGACGTGCATACAAGATCAGTGTTATCCTATTCCCTGTGGAACAGGCGTTCTGTCACGGTTTAAATAAATTTAAGTAACCGAACTGGAACGTTTTGCTTCACCGGACAAGGTGCCCCATTCCCTTACAACAGAAGGTAAAAAGGACTGATAATATAGATAAGTTCTAGCGTGAATAGATTGTAAGTTGTCTGCATTTCAGAGGCTGTATTTGGGATAGATTATTTACTGACTGGGGTACTGACTGGGGTACTAAAGAGGAAAGATAAGACGGAGTTAAAACATTACACATTTTATCTAACATAACGAGTTTATGATTTTCTCGTCTCTTTTCAATTGTAATCCAGCTAGTTTCTCGATACAGGGCATTAAGAGATACGAGTTTGGTTGTTCCAGTGGCAATTCGTGCTGCTTCAATTCTCTTAATTTCTTGTTTTTTGTATTGGATACAGTTATCCCTTATTATATCTCCATATTTGAGTAAGGTCCCTATAAAAGCGATGATTTTTTTTTCAAGAGATTTCCTGTCCAACTTAAACTTAAGTTTGCGCATGATATTGATCCTGTTCCTTGCTTTTTAGTAATATAATCAATATATTGGTGCCAGGTGCAATCACTGGAAAATACCCAGCCTAGATGCTTATGTGAAGACACTTCAGCTATTTGTACTTCTTACATGAAAAGGGTGGGTGAACAGGCTTGTTTAGTTTGTGAGATACCAACAGTGATTCGTTTTTAATAGGATATAAGTTGTTTGCCCAGACAGAATCTTAAATAAGGTCTGAATTTAGGCAAACATCAGATGTAACAGGGTTTTCAACAATAATGTACGTAGAGGCTAGTATCGTCAGTGAATAGGCGAATATTGGAACCGATTTCAGCAACTATGTCATTAATGTAGATTAAGAAAAGTAGATTCATTTCGGTTGTACTTCTGAACGCAGCCCAGACGACAGCTCAAGAAGCTATTCGCGAACACTAGGTACCTTCAGTCCAAAAAGGGTCACAAATGAATGGCGCGTTTGCAAACGTCAAATGCGGGTTTTCTGCTTTACTGAACGCGAACCTGTGGCATAGGACAGAAACGATACACGAGACAGTATACAGTTATTTCATGGTTTTTTGGGGTAATAGTCAAAACTACTGGCACAAGGTACCGAGGACGCGTCGATGCACTATTGCCCGAGGCTGAAGGGCGAGAGCAAAAGTGCATCTCGCCCTACGAGGCGTCGAGGGCAAAAGTTTTGACTATTCCGCACAACGGGCATGAAATATTTGTTTTATTACCCATCTAATGCTAAAAAGCTATGGCTTTCATCATTAAGCGCAAGCTTGATTGGCACGCGACGTCGGTACACACACATAACTTCGTGACGTCATTCCCGTGACGTTTGATGTCGTTAATCAAACGAAAGAAAATAAAAAAAATATTGTCTGGTATGTTTGCATTTATTTTAAACGGGTGATATCACGATATTGATGCAGTCAAATCTATTGACCAGTCATTGACGTCAAATGTGCGCCTGCTACGAGTATTTAAGCAATAATTACGCTAGATTGTCAAAACTATTACACGATTTAGTACATAATAAATTGGGTAATGATTTTAGTTCTGAGATGTGCCTAGTAGTCCATTTTTATGTAATCGTGAGGCCAAGTAGTTTATTATTTGGTTTAAACATATTTTATTCAGAAGTATCAATTTAAACATCAATATTGTAAACAATAAAATGAAGGATTAGAACAAAAGCATACAAGCTTATATAGCTTTTCTCCATACAAAATCAAAACTGTAAGTACATGGCAAGTCTTAAGTGGAAAACAAATTTAACATGGTCCATTATGAAATTTAGAAGTAATAAAATTCCTGGTGACTCAAGTACAGTCCATTCGCATTATCTGTAACACTGATAACCCAAACCAATACATAGATCTAACCAAACCAAATTTTTGATCTCGATCTCGGTCACGGGGTTCCTGTCTGTGGGTTCATACCCAGCCAATTTGCATGCAGGTTTTCAACAAGTTCCGCTTGTTCAAAATTTCTGAAATTGTCATACTATTGTTATGGAACATGAATAATTAAAACCAGTGAGGAAAAGCAATACAATATATCTAATAACATTTTTAAAAAAATCCAATTTACTATAGAAATTGTATAGGTCAGACCCATTTTGGCCGTAACATTAATTTTACAGTAGGAAACCAAAGTGGAGAAACAGAACAGACAAATGGTTCCTGATAAGATGTGGTCAATCAGAACAGAACATCTTCATTTAGAATAAAACGCCAAGTGAAAAACGTCTTTCCAAAGGATGGATACTGGACAACTCGTCCCCTAACAAACTCGGCCCCTAACCAACTCATTACGAAAACATGCCTATTCAAATATATTGAAATTTTCACCACCAAAAAACTGAAAGTTTTCAGATAAAAATTCTGACATTTTTCATATTTCTGCTCAAAACATAGATTGTGGGTACTCGTTAGAACCGCCTCGCCGAGGCGGTTCTAACGAGTACCCACAATCTATGTTTTGAGCAGAAATAAGAAAAACAATGTACGCCCTTGTAAATCCCAGTTTTACTATATAAAAGTGGGGTTTAAGGGGGTCAAAATAATATAGGTATGTTTTAGTGATGTCGACCCCCACAAACTCGGCCCCTAACAAACTCGGCCCTTTACCAAGTCGGACCCTAATATTTACAAATGATTATTAATGATGTTTTAACATGAACATATTATCAGTCTGCATATTTTATATATGTAAATCATGTCTCTATCTAATATCTTCAGTGTTATAATGTTATTTTAAGTTATAGCTTATATGAGTTATTGAGTGTCATCGAAGACTCTTAATAGAATGCACCGAAGTACAGGCTGATCTGAGCTGCATTGTCATGAAACGTGTGCATTTTGTTCCTTTTTTTTTTTTTTTTTTTTTTGCGTATATTTTTGCCATAAAACGAGTGCATTATTTGTTCTTTCATTGCCATGAAACATATGCATTATTCGAGCCAGCATATGGGATAATGATACTTATAGCATATGGGAAAAGCAAAGGTTCAGGCACGCCTGCGCATCCGCGCAGTCTCACCAGAGCCTTTGCACATATATAGTATAGAACTAGACGAAGGTTTAGACATCTAACTCCACTAAATGACTGAGCATTCGCATTTGAAGAATGACTTTAATGAGGACGAAAAGTACCATTATCTTGTGCCACAGCTCATTTGTTCTTTTCTTACATGTGCTGCAATGTTGGAATAAAGTCATGCTTATTATATTGTTGCTTCCTTTTATAACAAATCTATTATTCAATACACGGTTTGTTTTCTCTTTATAACATTATGGTAAACACAAAACAAATATAAAATAGATGTGTTTATCCGGAAATCTGAACGATCTCTCTGCTCAATGAATAATCTGTTATACTAACCCACAGCCTCTGCCAATCTACATATCATCTCTTTACAAGTCTATGATATGAACACCCCTGTAAATCCCACTTTATATTGGGAAAAGTGAGATCTACCGGGGTAAACGACTTTCTTATTTCTATTCAAAACATATATTGTGGGTACTTGTTAGAACAATCCTCATCGAATTTTTCATCTGAAAATCGCCATTTTTACAGTCTCAGGAAATAGTATTGCAGTTAACAAGCGTGTTATCGTAATGTACATCAAGCTTCTTTTGCGAATGAAACATGACAACAAATATGTTCATTGCTGTTAATGTACTGGGTAAACGCACTTATTAAATTTCAAAATTACCGTAGATCACTGTATTAGACCTATCTGGTATCTAAATGAGCCATCCATTCTAGATCCGTCCCATTATAGTCTCAGTCAATGAACGAATTGGAAGACACTATCTCATCTATAGAAATAATATGCCTATTACATAAATTATTGATCTAAAAAATGAAGTTGCCTAATAATATAATTTACAGTTGATTACAGAAATTTTGGACTATGATCATGGCATGTTTTGGGGACAAGGTCGATTGAAAAATAGACAAAATATTTTGTGTTTAAATGTTTAAACACAGTGCAACTATCCACCAAATGAAACAACATTTTTAGGGGCGGAGTTGGTTGGGACCGAATTTGTAGGGGCCGAGTTGGTTAGGGGCCGAGTTGGTCAGGGGCCGAGTTTGCTAGGTGCCGAGTTTGTTAAGGACCGATTTTGTTAGGGGCCGAGTTTGCTAAGTGCAGAGTTTGTTAGGGGCCGAGATGTCCCGGAATCCAAAGGATTTATCATACCGCCACTTTCTAAACGGTGTAGAATGTATCCATAAAAACAGAACGCGGAGGATTTTTCACCACTACTTCTGTTCGGTATTATACTCTATACGGCGGTTTCGGTAACTAGAAAGACCGAAAACTCCTAATGACCGAAAAACGCCGAACACTGCTGAAAAACGCCGAAAAAAAAAACACCAAAAATATAGCAGAAATACATACGTATGGTGGCATATAACTGACATTTAAATATTGAGATACTAAGTCGACTTCTTCTGCTGTTATGTGGACTTAAAATGTATGCTCTGATGTATATCGACTTCCGTTGATAATGATTATCGCGACTGCAGGTCGTAATACTGTCCAGAAGTGACATCCACAGATTCAGCATCATGAAACACTTTTACAACTATATGTCGACATTATAATTATTATTTCGACTTCCGGACATGTTATGTAGTAGGATTTGTTGAGAAGATAATGATAGTCAGATAGTGACTATGTCGGTCGAGATACTTAAATTCGGGACGATGTGACGTATTAAGTTTAGGGCTTAATATAGTGTATGGTGGCATAAAGATGTTGTATTATAATTATCATTTCGACATTTTTTGTTAAATGAGACGATTGACGGACGAGTTCGAAAACGAAAAGTTGTGTGGCTAACAGATCATAAGGGACTAGCAACAAAAACACGTTTTTTTTAAGTTACATAGACACCAAATTTACGGAATAAATCGAATTTCTACTCAAAGATGTCTACTTGTGTGTCTTACTGTCCATCTCAACGCTAACTGGCAAATCATGACATTTAAAAGAACCGGAAGTCGAGATAATAAAAAAATAATAGTAAATAAGTCGTCATTAAATGTTAACACGCTTTGTTTTCTTGAAGGCAGTTAGAGCATTATTACGACCTGCAGACGCGATAACCATTATTAACGGAAGTCGATATAGCATCAAGTCATACATTTAAAGTCGACATAAAAGCAGAAGAAGTCGACCTAGTAACTCAATATTTAGATGTCAGTTATATGCCACCATACATACGAAATGGGTTTGTGGGAGGGAAGGGTGTGACGAGGGGTAGAGTTGTAAAGGGATATTGGATGGAGGTAGGAGACAGTATTTGTCCTCAACCTTTTGAAGTTAGAGAAAATCGCCTAAGTACGTCGGAAAACACCATATTGTGTGTGAATGTCTCGGTGACTGGGTCGGGGTTTCGGGATAAGATTGGTGCCTTTGATATTACCTTATCTTGTTATAGTGATCGTATTGCCGAAAACCATCTAAACTGCGCTGGAAAACACCAAAATTCTCGATGAAAAACACATCATCTCGACTGGAAATTACTCGCCGAAAACCGCCTAAATTCTGGGTGGGATTGTTGTTGCTTTCAAAAGTACCTCAATTTGTTCATTGAATCCCCGAAAATCGCCTTAGTATGCCGGAATACACTAACAATCTGGAAGAAGACACCATTTCTTCAGGAATAAAAGAGGACGGTGGGGTAGATAGGTTTGGGGTTCTTCCAGATTTTCATTGTTTTCCGGCATACTAAGTGATTTTCGGCAGTTTCTTTCTTTCTTTCTTCCAATACTGTTTTCGGTCAATTCTGACCATGATAGCAGGGTTGGAGTGTGGCACATAAGTTTCAAGAAAAAAAAAAAGTATTGTGACACAGCCACCAGCAGATTAAAACTATATACATGAAGTCGTTAGGGGAAGGAATCCATACCTATCCCCTGCCCAACCTTAGGATATTATATTTTGGCCTTAAACCCATCAACTCTCTCAGCAGAGATAGCTTTTCCGTTGCAATTGTCCTGCGGAAAAAAGGCTCTTCAGACCACCCGTGTATGCATTAGGACGGTGATACTGAAAGGGGTGGGACCTAGTTCTCTTGTTCTCCCGAACGGCTACAGACAGGTACCTACTCTTATCTGTAATAGCTAAGTTGTTGTGGATCTTATAGAATAGAGTCAGAGAAACCTGCTGTCATCTTTCCTGCAGAGTTGGCCATTTGGCCATTGGAGCTCGTCTAACATTTCTCCAACGTGGATTTGATTGCGCCAGCGTCTACAAGTCCAACGAGCAGGCAGTCCTCTGAACTTTTTCTATTCTGTCAATTTCTTTTTGATGATGTGGCATCCAAAAAGGTGCTGCATATTCAAGTTTAGGCCGGATCAGAGTTTTGTATGCAGCAGCCTTGGTTTCCCTTGGTGCAAAAGCCATATTTCTACGAAGGAAACCTAGTGCCTTAGTAGCCTTACTAGTGATTTCATTGATATGTTGACCCCGATCGAGGTCATCAGTGATTTGAACTCCTAATTATTTAGCAGAGGAAACGTTCTCTAAAACTTGGTTATGTAATAAATAATCATGGACAATCTGTTTATGAGGGGGTGCTTTGTCACTCTCATAGAGTGACATTTGGCGACACTGAATTTCATGAGCCATGCCTCCTCCCAGAGAGCCAATTTTTCCAAATCATCTTGAAGTAACTGTTGGTCTTTAGACCCTCTTATATTTCTATACAGGACACAGTCATCTACAAAAAGGCGGACTGTTGAATTTATGTTATCTGGAAGGTCATTTATAAAAAAAATCAGGAATAGTATAGGCCCCAACACGGAACCCTGTGGAACACCAGACAACACGGGGGGCGGGGTCTGAGCAAACACCGTCAAGCACGACTTTTTGTGTTCGACCAGATAGTCAAGCAGATCCACTGGAGGGTATCATTTCGGATACCATAGTATTCCAGTTTATAGAGCAGTCTTTTATGGGGAACCTTATCAAAAGCCTTGGCGAAGTCCATAATAATTAGGTCTGTTTGCTTGTGACGCCTATTATGAGCCCCGTCTGGGTTTTCCTGGAGATCATGAATGAATTAGACTAGCTGGGTCTCACATGACCTACCGCTTCTGCATCCATGTTGAGACTCAACAAGGATCTTATGTTCTGAGAGATGTTGCATGATTTTGCTCTAGATGATGTGTTCCAGAGACTTACAACAGGTACAGGTCAGTGACACCGGCCTATAATTGACAGGGTCATACTTTTCCCCCTTCTTATAAATGGGAGCCACGTTGGCTTGCAGCCAATCTTCTTATACCCTACCCTGGGCCAGGGACTGGTTGAAGATGCAGGCAAGGACTGGAGCAATTTCAGCACTGCATTCCTTCAACACACGTGGAATAGGCTGAGGTACTTTCGAAAGCAACGTCATCCCACCCGGAATTTAGGTGGTTTTCCGAATATGGTGTTTCCCGACGTAGTTAGGTGGTATTGGGCAGGTGATCTCTAACTTAAACGGTTGAGGCCCATGCAACCTCCTACCTACAATCCTTTACCCCTTGCGACCATATAACCCTGCCCCCCTCGCTGCAACCTTCCCTCTCACAAACCTATTTCGTATATATTTCTGCTATCTTTTTGGTGTTTTCCGGCATTTTTTCAGCGTTTTTCGGTCTTTCGGTGTTTATCGGTCTTTCTAGTGACTCCCGGCGGTTTCGGTCTATATATGACCTAGTCGCTCCGTTCCCTGTCGTTTCAATCCATTGATGAATAAAAGCGTTTTAATGACTTGGAACAACATTTTTACCACAGTTTTACCTTAACTTTTAGACATTTTCATCGAATAAACACACACATACACACTGTGAAATACACGGGTAATTTGATTATAATCCAGCTTTTGAATCGGACTAGCCTTGTGTCTAAATAATCTTTAATACACAGTACTGAATTCCACCGGCTTGCCATACTGTGACCAGTTTAAACAAGTATGTTTAGCTGCTACATGCTGTATGCTACAGCTGTTTCAGTCATGACAGCTTTGTACCAGCCTAGGCAATAAGTATGTAAAACCAAAAAGCTGGCCTCGGTGGCTTAGTTGGGTACCCATCAGACTGGTGTTCAGGAGATTGCTAGTTCAACTCCCCGTCCGTTTGGCAGCATTGTTACGTGGAGATTGATCTTGAAATAATTTCTGTGGTCATTCTCTTTCTGCTGGTTCAAGAAGGGCATTTGACAGTTTATGGCAAACGAATATGTGCAAATCTGGTAAACAGCTTAGAGGACTAAGCCTGCACAGTAGAAGTGTGGTTAGGTAAACTGACCATGCTCGACATGATGTCCAGGACATGACCCCATTGGGTTGCCTAGGCTGTAAAACCAAAAAATGTGATTGCCATCTCTATATATCCTAATGCAACCACATTCCAGAGCAGTTTACTCTAGGAGAAAAGGTCCACATTTTTAAAATATTTGATTTGGATTTTTATGGCCCCATCAACACTATCAAGGTGCAGTCAGTTCACAGACTTAGAATATTTATTTATTGTGAAATATTGGTAACTACAACATAAGCAAAGTGGGGCGTTTACTTCAATAAACATTAGTAAACAACCAGGGTGGCCACGCACTCTGGAAAACAGGGAAAACAGGGAAAATGGTGAAAAAAAATTCCCTGCAGGGAAAAATCAGGGAATTTGAAATTTTGCTGAAAATCAGGGAAAAATCAGGGAATTTCAGAAAATCTTATCTTTGTAAGGTCAAAATATTCAAATTTTATAGCTGTTCAGATGTGGCTACAAGGGGAGGTTGGAGGCCATATATTTTACCAGTTTTGATTTTGACTACCATGAAAGTAAATTAGCACATGTACATCATATTTTAGATAAATTTTCATTTAATTAAGAATATTGTGACAGCATTGTGTATAAATATGTCACTTGACAGCATTTGAATCAGTATATGACTTCTAAGAGTATGGGCCATTGCGATAATATTAAGGTTTTTAATCAGGGAAAATCAAATCAAATCAGGGAAAAGTCAGGGAAAAATCAGGGAATTTGATTGCTAAAAATGTGTGGCCACCCTGACAACAGTTTTAAACTATATCAAAGTGCATGCATATATATAATAGGTATAAAAAATGGATTACATTTTTGCATTAAAACATGAGTTAAGTTATAGATTAAGAATAAGCATTTATGATAAAAATACAAAATGCTAAACACAAAAAAAAAAGTTTGCACTTAACCACATTTTTCTCCGCCACGATTTAAAATAAGCTTACAAGGCTTAAGTACAGATTGCATTAAAATGTGGATATATACTTATACAAAGCTCTGTCTGCTATTTATGACTGTATTATTGGTAACTGCAGTTTTTTCTGTAATTGTTTACTTTACATTATTACTTTTGTGGAGTTGATTTATTTCATGGAGTTTCCCAAATGCACCTTATATTCTGTGCACTGACTCGGAGGCTGAATAAACAACATGTATGAAGGATATATGAAGTTTACAGATGCATAATGACTTGATCATATTTGATCATTAACTCATTGGGTTGTGTTACTTGTGTAGCTAAATTTAGAATTTACCAACTAAAACAAATTAAAATGGGACATTTAGGACTATCTACCGGCTGCCCATACATGATGACGAAATTTGCCACTGCTACAACTTCTGTCAATGCCAAATCAAATGGTTATTATAGATAAAAATACATTTCATAAATATGAAAACACTTTCTAATTTGCTGGATGCCGGTTTGTATTCTGCATGGGCAAGGGGAACAGCTAAATACATTAAATATGACACACAGTACTGTCAATGTACATTATATAGACAGTTTGGGGAATCCACATGACCAAATGACTAGGGACATCGAGTTTGTTACTATTTTTAGCTCCGCATGAGGTAGGATTTTTTAGAATATCTCTATTCATACCAAATGGAATTTGTTCAAATAAAGCGCAGAGTACGCGGAAAATCAAGCTCTTTCTGATGGTGTAAGCGCTATTCTGTGATCTGGTCTAATTCTTGAGAACATTCAAAGAATGCTTTTGCTGTAAGTGGGCCACCGGGACTAATTCTCGAGAACATTCAAAGAATGCTTTTGCTGTAAGTGGGCCACCGGGACAATGTACATGAATTTTGACGAAAAACATTCTCCGAATGTTCTCGAGAATCAGACCAGATTGTAGAATAGTGCTTACACCACAAGAAAGAGCTTGATTTTCCACGTACTCTGCACTTTATTTTAACAAAGTCCATCAGTTATAAATCGAGATATTCTAAAAAATCCTACCTGATGAGAAGCTAAAAATAATAACAAACTCCTTGCTCTTAGTCATTTGGTCAAGTGGATTCCCTACACTGATAGAGCTGTTTGAGTAGCCTACTTTATAGCCAAGATATGTTGATCTTTATTTGAATGATTTTGGATACTTTAACTCTGAGCTGCATTAAATGGAACATTGTGAAACAAACTGATGTTAGTATTTTATATATTCATGAAAAAGAAAATAGAACATTTTTATTCAGAATTTACAGAAGGTAAAAGGTGAGTTTTTTCATACTTACAAAATGTATTTTTATCATATTATAACCATTTGATATGCCTTGGCATTGAAGTTACAGTGCTTGCACTAACTGTCAAAATCAGAAAAGTCCCAGGACTTCCTAGCTCCAGTATCTGGAAGTCCTGGTGATTAAATTTTTTCACTCACTTTCAGAAATTCAACCTCAATATTCTTAAACTCTCATTTATGGAGTAAAACTGCCACTGTTAAGCTAAATAATACATGAATTTATTCTAAATTTTTGTTATAAATGACTAAATATCTTTAAAGTTGCGAGTCCCAGACTTCCTGGCATTGATTTTTGGAAGTTCCAGGGCAATGTTTGGGAGTCTCTGACTCCCAGACTTCCCTTAATGCAAGCACTGAGTTATAAGATAAATTTGTGAGACACCCGTTTCATTTGTGGTTTTTGTTGATATTTTGTGATGACATGTACAAATGTATAGTTGGCAAATTTCACCAACAGTATGAGCAGCTGATAGACATGTAGCCTCAAACTACAATATCCAATGATTTTGCAAGCAGCAGCTAAGATATTGACCAGTGTACATATGTGCAGTTTGATCTAGACCTTTACTATCATCCTATGCCCCAAATTCTCATTTTTGCATGGTGTGAATACTGAAGAGTATTGTTATATAATTATTTTCCACAAAAAAAAAACATGGCCCAGTTGTTCAAAACTAACGATGTCGTTAGTTAACGATTCGTTAAAATTTATATCGAATAATATGCAAATATGCTGAAATTTTTTGCTAAAAAAATGTGAGTAGCTTTTGCACTGCAAAAGCTACTCACATTTTTTCAGCAAAAAATATCAGAATATTATATATTGAATCCGCTAAAACAGTTAACGAAATGACTCTTAACAAGCTTGTTAAGCTAATGACGCTTTAAACAACTGGGCCCATATGTTTTGGGTACTCATTAGAAGTGTTTGGCAGAAGCACTGCAAGGCGCTTCTAATGAGTACATACAACATATGTTTTTATCGAGAAATAAGAGTACTATGTGGATACCACCTTTTATCTGGACCATGGTGTGGCTCATTTTATTTTAGACTTAGGATTACAATTAAGGCTGGTACAATTAATCAAGTAATCAATTAACTGATCGATAATACTACAAAAATGATTATCATTGCAGATTTGCTGATAAACAATCATTTTATTCTGTGTCTATTACTTTAGTGTATTTACCCCTAGTATTCAAACACCTCGGCTCCTTACCATATTTTATCTAAAATTAGAATAAATACAATTAACTACCAAATGTTGAATGAGTGGCAAACAGTGTAGACCCTGATGAGATGCCATATTTGTGGCATCTCATCTGGGTCTACACCGTTTGATCAGGCCTGTCTGATCAAGTTTATACAGTAAAGTATAACATATGGGAAGTCATGCTCAGGTAGACAGGTAAAATTATGACCAAATCTTCAATGATTACTTATCGATTATCGATCACAATGGCATGGCTGATAATTGATTATCTTTTCAGCTCTGATTAGCCAGTCTTAATTACAATGGGTGATTCTGAGCATAGGATAGAAAATCATGATGACAGTGATAGGCACCTGCTGGAAAGGAGCGTCTCTGCTTCTGAGGATTTTCTCTGCAGTTGTTGCTATGATCTTATGGTGCAACCAACGACACTCACTTGTGGCCACAGTTTTTGCCGTCTCTGTATAGCTAACTGGTACTTCACATCAAAGAAGATGGAATGTCCACAGTGTCGCAGTGCATGGACTGGTAATCCTCAGGTTAACATAACACTGAAGTAAGCATTAACTACCACATTTACACTAAATATTCAGACAACAATCCTTGCCATGCTGAATAAATTAAGATGCCACGCCCATTTCTAATTTTCAGCCAATCAGATTATTTGATCCAAGTTGTTCACAAATTTACATACTTTATTAATGGCAAACTGTGTAGATCCAGGTCAGTTGGCTTCTGAAGAAGCCAACTGATCTGGATCTATACAGTTTGCAAAGGCAGGGCATATCTGGGTCCAGCAGGACTAGGGTTAACTCCTTTACTTTACTTGTTCTAAGATTTAGAACTGTTGTCTGTTGATTTGTCTAAAACTGCTTGGTGAAGGGCATGATAAGCAAACCGATGTTTTATGTAAATTGTCTTCATTTTACCAAACAATAGGTTTTGACATTTCTTGCAAATTGTCTCCTTTGAGGTAATATCAATATAGTTAATTATTTTAAAGAAAATAATGTTTTGGGCCTTTAATTTGCCCTTGTATTTTTTTGACTACATACATGTAATATATCAATAGTAATGAAATCAAGGGTATGCCTGTACTTTTCATGCGTATTCCCGTATTTCTGTAGTGTTCCCGTGTTTCAGTAAATCATGTAACCCCTATTTTCTAGATAAATTAAGAAAAATGATGTCTGCAGCATTTTTTACCTAGCGTTGCTGAGTGTTAAGTAACAATGATGAAGACATGACCAGACTGAAATCAAGTCTTGGTCTTTACTGTTCCCATGTCAGCAAAATGCTACCTTATCATTTTGAAAATGCTGGTCTGAATCTGTGCCTTTTGGGGTGGTCTGTGTCGCAAAGGTGTTGTGTATCTTACGTCATCGGGGCATCCGACTGGTATTGGCATTTGCAACTGGACATGGAATCATTGAACTTTGTTGAAGTTAAATCAGCTGTATATAGCAAATGGCATAGTACCAGAACGGACTGCTCAGATTTGGATACAAATCAGGGTCTGCCATTTTAACATGTCTGCTAAGCCAGCAGGGCCTGGCAATTCTCATAAAATACCAACTTATTTTCTTCAAAAAAATTAAAAAAACATATAAATAAAATGTCGTTTGCAGCAGTTGTGATTATCATTTTAAGGGTTAACAGTTTCTTAAACTTTTTTAATAATAACAACAGCCTGCTGGCTTATCATGACTTTTTGCAGTAAGATAATAATTTCTGTGGAACACTTTGAATTTATTTTTAGAAAGCTGTTGGAGAAAATGTACAGTGATGCTGTTGCTGAAAGAGAGAGAGAAACTTTGACATCAGTAGCTAAAGAGAGTATAGCCAAGTTTGATGCTGAACTGACAACATCCAGAGATGCTGGCTCCCGGCAGGCCCAGGGGCAGGGCTTCTGTGGTGGCATATGTTTTGCTTTAGTCTGCATTGTGGTATGTCTGTATACTTGTTTCTGTGAGAAAAAAATTGTCATATCTCATATTGTTGAAATAAGCTACTGGTATTAAGGCAGATGTTACACTTCCATGGGAGACAACTGTCTAATTAATGTTTTTGCTTACCTTCTGAAAAGGGTTTACTCTAAAAGGAAAGAATTTGCTCCCTTTGGGAGCAAGGGAGCAAATTCTTTCCTATTAGAGTAGACCCTTTTTCAAAAGGGAACTATGTGCAGGAGAGCAAACAGGAAGTCACAAAAGTTGTCTCTCAAGCCAAAAATGCAAAATCGACCAAGTGTATCCAATCCGCTTAAGAAAAATTGTCTTGCCCAGTTTAAAAGAGCTAAAATATTCATAACTATGCCAGATATAGCCTATGGTCTGAATAAAAAAAAGAAAAGTGACTTCTTCTTTCAACAACCAGAATAGGGAAAGTGGGAGAATCCAGTTCAACTTTCCCATAGTCAACCTGACAGTGAACACAGTACAATTAAAAAATAGTAATCTGAAAAACAAAACAAAAATGATGGTCTTGTTAAATAAATCACAACAAACCATAGTACTGCTTGGAGACATACAAATATACATAGTGCTTGGAGGAGAGAAACCTAATTCTTTATGTCTGCTGTTAGATATATCATCCTGCAGAAATAATGATTTATCAACCTAAATATATTGATATTTTTTCTTGCGTTGCCACAAATATATATATATATATATATAGGTGTTCAATAGAACCACCTCAATGAGGCAGTGCTAGCTTATATAAAAATAACACTCTTTATAAGGCACTTTTTCTCCATAAAACTTGTTCGCAGAGGCATGAGTACAGTAAATGTCCTAAAATTTTGTTCCATAAAACTTGTTCGCAGAGGCATGAGTATGGTAAATGTCCTAAAATTTTGTACACCAAAGTAGCCAATAAAATGCCATGTGCAAACAGTGCAGACCCAGATCAGACTGTTCCTGAAAGAGCAGTCTGATCAGGGTCTACACTTTTGCCTTTTCACTAAGTATTTTAAGAAATAGCTGCATACAGAGCAAAACTGAGGCAAAACAGGTAAGGAATAAAGTGTCCAAAATTTTAGGACATTTACCGTTCCCACAATAAATGTTTTTTTATGGAGAAATTGAGAAAATTATTCCAGAATTATCACCAAATACATGTACCCCTGAACAAATTCTCTGTTTACTCTGATTTTAGATGGTATCAGGTTGTGCATTTTTGTTGGCAGATCAGATAGATCCTTGCTGTTCACATATGCCAGACTACCTCTTCTCATAGAGTACACTGATTTACACTACAACCTCTTTATAACACGGTTCATTATAACACGGTTTTGGATATAACAGGGTTCAAAGATGGATTCCAAAAATGTATAGATTATATTAAAAAATGACCATAAATGGTCATTTTTCAATATAATCTATACATTTTTGTTTGGATATAACACGGTTGTTTAACTAACACGGTTTATGCTATGGACCCCAACAATAGTGTTATAAAGAGGTTTTGGTGTATTTGGAAACACTTTTTAACTGTAGTGTCTAGCAGAAGACTTGTTAAGGAGGTACATTTTGTACTTCTGGGATATTTTTTCTTTTTTCTACATAAAAGACATATGTTGTGGGTACTCATTAGGAGGGCCTTTCTGGTGTGTTTCTAAAGTGTACCCACAACATCCGTTATAATGGAGAACTTGAGAAAATTATCCCAGAATTATCACCAAGTACTCTTCCTTAACCTTTACCACTCCCTGAGCTAATTCAGCAGACAACACATTAATGATCTTTTTTTTATTTTTCCCAGAAAACATGTTTTAACATTTCATGCAAATTGTCTTCAGTGGAGACAATTTGCATGAAATTTCAAAACCTGTTTTCTGGGAAAAAATTGAAAACATTTCTATATGTCATCTGCTGAAAATTTTATCTAGAGTGATAAGTGTTAACGGGTTCACTGTTGTGATTACCAGTATGTTTACTCTGATTTCAGGTGGTATATTTGTCATGGTACTGGAGATACTCAGACAAAGACCTTCTTGTACACAAACCACTATCTAAATGGACAACTGACGATGTGGCACAGTGGCTAACAGATATGGGAGGGTGGACACAGCCCTATTTGATAGCTGTCAAAGAAAAACAAATTGGTAATTTAAAAATGAACTTTCTGAAAATTAGCTATTGCCTCTGTTACGTGGCTATTAAAGAGCCCTCTCTATACAATCACATACATGTACAATTGCACTGGCAGTTAGTACATGTATGTTAATGCTTAGCATGCTTTGTTAAAATTTTAGCATCATCGTATAAAATGCTTTAGCAGGGAAAGAAAACTTTATAACTCTAGAATAATTCATTTTTAAATGTTACAACTTGTTTACCTTCAAGAGTAATCAAAATACAACTTATATAGTAAAATTTACACTACATTTAGTGTTATTCTTCTTAGATAGCCATTTCCTTAATATATCTAATTGTTTAATGATGTCATACTGTTTAGCGTTACTCCAAACATCACCTGTATATTCTTTTCTTTTATGCCCCTTTCTGAAGATGTAGGAAGTCACAGAAGCTCTCTCCCTACCCTGTGAAAAAAAAAAGGCACAAAAATAATCAAGTGTATCTGGTCCTCTAAAATATTTTTGAAATGACCATTCATGTATTTTAGACAGTCGTTAAATAAATGTCAACCCAGTCTACACATTTAGGCAATCTGTAGATAACCAGGGATCCAAGAATTCTTCAAGCAGACATTAAAGATTCTGATTACATTGTACCAATCGCATGGCAGATGTGCATTTTGATCTGATTTTATCTCCAAAAGTAATACCTTTTAATAAAAAAAAAAAAACTTGCTTAACCCTTAAAGCGCCAATCACAACAGCAGCAGACGACATTTTGAAATATTTTTTTTTTTAATTTTTCAAAGAAAACAAGTCTTGATATTTCATGTGAATCGTCTGCAATTCACATGAAATATCTAGACTTGTTTTCTTTGAAAAATTAAGAAAATAAAAAGAATGTCGTCTGCTACAAATTTTGCTTGTCGCTTTAAGGGTTAACATTTCCCAGCAAGAATTATAGTAAATACAGTAACGGTACCATAAAACTTAAGACACTGAAAATAACAAAGCTCATGACTTAACGTTTAGCATGCAGGGTAAAAATTTCATCAGATGGCATTTTGAAATATTTGATACTTTCACCAGGAAACAGACTTTGACTTTTCATGCAAATTGTCTCCTTTAAAGGTAGGAATTTAAAGACAGAAAAATAAGACGTATCTCGGTCATTAGTCTTATCACTGATAAGAGACTAGGCACAACAAAACCTAGTATACCATCAATAAACTGTAGACCAGTAGAGGCTCAAAAGGGGAATTTAGTACTGACTTACTTAGATAATATCCCCTCCAAAGTATTTATTACCCCTCAGAAGGCCTCTTTACCACCCCTTGTGGGGATCTCATTATCACCTCTTTATGGCACGCATTTGGTATCTCTTGCATTGCACCTGGGTAGGGGCAATAAAATCATTAGTGAGTGGTACCACTTTTAGTCTCATTTTAGCTGTGTCTTTAACTCGTAGTTCTTAACTTCTTACAGTTTAAATTTTTTATGCCCCCTTAAATTTTTTATGCCCCTTAAATTTTATATACCCTCCCCCCTTCCCTGCCAGAATGGTGGAAAGGGCATACAGTGTTACCTCTGTCCATCCGTCTGTCGATCCATCTCCTTCCGAGTCCGAGATGACATTAGCAATTTGCATTTGTCTTTCAGGTGTTAGCAATTTGCATCCATGTCCTTTGGAAGCACTTCTAGTAGATATTTACTTTATGGAATAACTATTATGGTTTGTGCAAAGTACAGTATTTGTGGTAGTTGTCACAAGTCATTGTTTAATAGAGAAAACTTGTATCAGAAAATGTTAGTATACTAAATTTATTCTTATTTGACTATGTATTTGTTTATATCTTTTCACAGTTGGCCAGCTTGTTCTGGGCTTTGATGAAGAAAACATTCACCAGACATTTAACATAACAGACCCACTTCATAAAAGAGCTCTTCTAAATTCTATATCTGTCCTTAGAGAAAAAGGAGTTAAGCCACCCTCCAATCTCTGGGAGTTTAAGGTGAGTGACTCTACCTTTCAGCTTTGGAGAGTATGAATTACATGAAAAAACCTACAAAAACACATTTTACCCTTAATATTGTGGTAGACAGTGTTGACCACAGAATGTGGCATCTGATCAGGATCTACATTGTTTGGCACTCATTTAGCAGTTTTTAGACATACCTGCAGGAAGTGAAATGGACCTGTCCAAATTTTAGAACAGATATGGTAATGAGTTAAGGTGTCCCATAATTTGGGTATTTGTGTTACTGATGTTAGAGTAGATATTTCCTCAAGCACCTGTATAAGTATGATTTTTTTTTATTATTATTTTATGAATAAATGTTCTTCGACAATGGGTTAATGATATAGAGCGGATAGTGTCATGATATACAAAGAGTACCCGTAAAGATATTCTTTTGCAAAAAAAACATAAGAGTTGTATTTAACTTTTATGGGTATTGGGCATTCACATTTTGATTTGAAGTGAATGCTGACACATTACAGATTTGCTAATAATTGATCATTTGATTTCTGTGTTCGTTACTATACCATATATACCCTTAGTGTTCAGAAACCTCAACTCCTTAACATACTTTATCTAAAATTTGAACATGTCCAATTTACTACCCGCTGTTGTGTTTAATATAGCTGTGTGAGTGGCAAACAGTGTAGACCCTGATGAGATGCCGCATTTGCGGTGTCTCATCTGGGTCTACACTGTTTGCTCATGCCTGCCTGACAAAATACATACAATAAAGTATAACATATGAAAGGGTCATGCTCAAATAGGTAAAATTAAGATCAAATCTTCAGTGATTACTAATCGATTATCAATCACAATGGCAGGACTGATAATTGATTATCTTTTCTGCTCTGATTAGCTAGCCTTAATACCTTGTAAGTGGCTAAAAATGTCTCACTTGTTTTGGGGGGGGGGGGGGGGGGGTTAAAAAAAATGGTGAAAAATCCACCAAATGTAACACTTTTGGTATACCCAAATTGTTGTAGGCTAGATTATTTTTTGCATGAATTTTATATAACAAGTAGCAGGGTTTGCGTTACTGATCGCCATTGTCGCCATTTGTGCAGAAAAATAAAATTTGGCACAAAAAATCATAAATTGGTGAAAATAAGTGGCAAAAAAAAAAATATCGCCTGAATTACCCGCTACTGAGCCATATAATCGTTGCGCGTGTCTATCGCATCTTCCTGGATTGTATATTTCGCCAATTAACAACTCAGTTATCAATCAGAAAATGGTAGCTGATCAAATTAACCTGAATTTGATGAAAGCGATATAAGGTCACATGCCATGATGCGCAGTTTGACAGTAGCACCGCCCACTTTCCACACCTTTCGTCCTCAATATTCATGATGCTCTGCCGAAACTACCAATCAGGAATTAATGTCAGAGTCGCATCGCCTACGTCACGGGAATTTACCCAGAATGTAATCACGTGGAACAGTATGTCGGTCATGGTTGAACACAAAAATGGAAAACAAATTGATTACACAAGAAATAATTATTGTCATTAATCGGTTCGGATTATGCTAATTAAAGCAGTAAGTACACTTTGACAGTGCCAACTTTAATTAAAGCATGTTTCGATGCCTTCTGATGTTCTTGTCAGTTTGTGTGTCTTCGCAATTTCTGGCATAAAGAACAAAAACAGGCTACGCAAACAAAACAATTTTCTGTTTTGCAACAGAAATTTCTGGTATTTTTTTTTTTGATGTACCGAAGTTCTCAATATAAAAGCCATGTCTTGGAGTTCGATCTTCATTCACTGATAAGGCAATAAGAGTAAACGTAAGGCTGATTTTGATACTCCTGAAAAGGAGAATAAGCATCCGAAAACGTCTGGCACTCCGAATGCAGCTCGATCCAATCGAGTGGAGTGGAAAAATGGCAACCCTTGGCTCCACTACCATGCCAAGTCAAAATTAATGTTCTGTGACTACTGTATTAAGTCTCAACCTCAGAATATCTTCACTAAGTGGTTCCCAGTCTAAATGTAGTCTCATGTGCAATAGACAGGTATGAGGCATAGTCTCAAATGAAATGGACATTTATAAGACATGGAAAGAAAGTAGAACAACGTTATATTTTAACTTTAAGTTTTATTAAGCTTCAAGTGTTTTATCTCACTGTAGAACTTTATTATTAATTCATGACATTGTAATTAATTAATTACAGCAGAAGTTTTAAAAATCAGTGTGAGAATTAATTTCAAGTCCCCCACATATTTCACACTATACTGATTCTTGAATCTACTGCTGCAATTATAGGAATCAGTAAATGAACATCCTTTTTTCTGATAAGATAATTCTTTGGCGAAAAATGGCCAAAATTTGGCTCAAAATCTGGCTCAAAGTTAAAGAAAATGGCACAAAAAAATCAAATTGGCAAAAATGGTTGCGAAAGAAAAAAAATCCTAGTACGAACCCTGAGTAGCCATGATAGAGGTACGCATGAAGTACAAAATCTGTAGATTTTCTTTATTTATGTGTCATCTACATCAACAATTCATTTACTTGCAGGCTCTTCATCCAGGCTGGGCATTGTTCCTGTTGTATGGATTAAAGGATTTTCCGCGGACAATGTTCTTATATTTGTACCTATTTGAGTATGAGACCATGTTTGTCCCTTTTATCCATGTTGTCTGTCCGTTATCAGAAGCTGCTCCAAAATATGACTTCACTAGTCCTGTAAGTGTGCCATATTTATTCTAAATATTGGAATCCATAACCCTTGTCATGCTGAATAAATTAAGATGCCACATTCACTTCTAATGCCAACCAATCAGATTGCCTGATCTAGTTTGTTGATACAAATTCACATACTAAATGACAAACAGTGCAGATCCAGATCAGTTGGCTTCTTCAGAAACCAACTGATCTGAATCTACACTGTTTGCAAAGGCAGGGCATATCCGGGACCAGCAGGTTAATGCCTCACCATGCTTGTCCTAAAATTTAAATGTGCATTTTGCTACCTCTGTGTATGTCTAAATACTGCTTGATGTGCATTATACAGTGTAGACCTTGATCAGGTGCCACATTCTGAGCTGGGTATATATATATCTTAAATATTGGGACACCTTAACTCCTTACCATTTGAATTCCTACTTGTTGATATATGTAAAAACTGCTGGATGTGTGACAAACAGTGTAGGCCCTGATCAGATGACACAATCTGCAGCACTGTTTACCAATAATTAGGATTAATACAAGCATCCTAAACCAATTACTATGCTTTCAATGTCTTTCAGAAAGTCATTTTTTGCTTGGTGCTTTACACAGAAGAAGTAAATTTCAAACTTTTGTCATGATTTAATGTAAAACCATTTGTTGTAACTACCTATGCACAAAAAGTTTTATTCTAGTCAATGTTTTTTGAAAAATCAAGTATTTTCACTTTTTCCATAGTAAAAGTGAATGCAAATTATGCAGAAATCTGTAGGGTAGGTAAATTGGAGACAGATTTTCAACAAGTTCCGCTTGTTCAATTTTTCTGAAATTTTCACAATACAACTGTATTGTTGAGAAACATCAATAATTCAAATTCAGCAAAGAAAAGAAAAAAACTATTTTAGTAGTCAAAAAATTAAAAATAAAAAAAGAATAAAAAAAAAAAAGACCCTTCTCTATAGAAATTGCATAGGTCATACCAATTTTTGGCCATCAATTTAATTCTGTGGTAAATATTTGAGAACAAATGGTTTCTTATAAGATATGGTCAATCAGACCAAAATATTTTCATTTAAAAAAAAATATCTTTCCAAGTGATGTTGAAAAGACAGTAGTCAGCTTTCATTGTATTCATATGCACAAACAACATATGAGATATCATGAGAAAATGTTCCTTATGACACATGGTCCAAGTGAAGACTTAGATGTAACTGTTGAAGGCAGATTAGAGTTGTTGCTGGACCCTTCTAGGATAGCCATGAATTCAAAGACAATGAAGACTGATCAGATTGGATGGATGCACAGGCTAATGTGAGTCTTCACTGGGCACATAAGTCATCAAGTACATTTTCTCATGTTGCTGCTTATGAACTTGATAGAATCTAAAAGTACAAGAGTGTGAGTCCTCTCCAGAATAACTGGATAAGCAAACTGGTCTGGACATTCACTGTTCTTATATCTGTAGTCATAGTAGTAACACTTACCATGCTATGGGTAAATTCAGCAGACGAGAAACTGATGACATTTTTTTCTTATTTTTCCTAGAAAATAGGATTTGATAATTCATGCAAATTGTCTCCTTAGGAGACAATTTGCATGAATTATCAAATCCTATTTTCTAGGAAAAGTAAGAAAAATATTTTAAAATATCATCTGCTGAAATTTATACCCAGTATGCAAAATCTGAATCTACGTTGTCATTAAAGTCTGTTAAATCTGAATCTACGTTGTCATTAAAGTCTGTTAAATCTGAATCTACGTTGTCATTAAAGACATTTCTCTTATTTTATCCCAATTTCTGTTTACAGCCTCTTCCTCTTACAAGTGGCCAGTGGGCAGAATTTTTGCCTAAATCTATTATGATGCCTTACTGGTTGATAGCTGAGTTTACGTGGGACTGGACTGATATTCATTACTGGACATCACGTTTTATCCTAGTTAACTGTCTCATCAGCACATTGCTTGAAGCTAATTATGTTGCCATGTATATCAGAGGGCAGCAGCAAATAGGGTAAGTAACTTGTAAAGTGAGCCATGGCAGGGAGAAGTCATACTTGACAGTTGGACAGAGCTTTGGATCGTGATTTTTATTTATTATCCCAACACTTTAGCGATTGGGATATTGTGAAAGCCTCCATCCATCAGTCCATCATGCTATCTCCTCTTAAACCACTGGGCAGAATTTAACCAAACTAGCTACATGACTTCCCCATATGGTAAGGGTGTGCATGAGCATTGTTTGTCCATCTGTCCATCAGTTAGTCCATCTGTCCATCATGATATCTTCTCTTAAGTCACTGGGTGGAATTATAACTAAACTTGTTACATGACTTCCCCACATGCTAAGGGTGTACAAGAGCAACATTATTTTACTGTCCATCTGTCTGTCACGCTATTTGCAACATTATTAGCACCGAGCATGGGGATTTTAACTTGGTAATACATTAACCTGTAGATAATGTGCTATTCTATTCTGTTATTCACCCCCTCCACAGAAAAAACGACCTTTCAGTCGTTATAAAGTCTTAATTCAGAAGGTCCCTTTAACAGTTACCTGTATGACGTAGTTCCTCCCGCTCAAATGATCACGTGTCAGTTTCTTTTCTGTGGACTTTGAATGTTCAAGGATTATTATTCTGTGTTAGAAAAAATGGATTAAAATTATTCTACACAGTTAAAATTTTTATATCCTTGACTTTCTCTGGTTCTATATTCACTCCTTCTACTATCTATGTACTTATTTTCGAAATATCGATCTTAGATTTCTTGTTTTCTCAATGTTAAATTTCTTCATTTGTTTCCGCGTCAGTCGATGCATTTCGCCCGCGGCAACTGTGGCCATTTAAAAGCTAAATGGGATACACATTTATCTTGTCTAACTTGTAATTCTTGCACACGTATTTCTCCGTGTTATATTTGTAGTTCCTGGACAGAAAAAGTTTGGAACCTAGCAGAAAGAAGACGCCTTCATGCTACTAGAAAATCAGTTATGACGCAGAAGAGAAAACAGAAGAAATCAAAGAAATCCAAGAAGTCCCAGTCAGACATGTCTGACAATGGGACAGTTGATGGGAGCACCGCCCCTCATAGCTTTACTGCTCGGGGCAGGACCCATCAAGGTGGCAGCCTGGCGGACTTAGAGTCTGACCGGGCACTAAGCCCACCAGTCACCAGTCAACCAGTCACCAGTCAACCAGGCACCAGTCAACTAGGCTCCAGTCAACCAGGCATTTGTTTACAGTCATTCGCGTATGACATACAAACACAAATTCCGCCTGGTTATATTCCTATAAATGTGCCTGTACAAAGCTACGCTCCGTCCATAAGTAGCCATATTTCACATGGTAGTGTCCACAGACTATCCAATGTCTTTATTCCTGGTTACGAACGTTCTGATAGAATAGAACTTCCTAATCCAGCTTCTTCCTCTAGACAGATTATTCCACTGGAACCTGATTTATCGCAGGTCTCAGATCCGAGTGTAATGATTGAGCCTCCTAATTCAAATGATTTATCTATCTCCAGACCTTCAAGGAAGGATCAGTCAAAAAGAGAGCATAAATCTAAAAAGAGAAGAAGACATCGATCGTCCTCTTCTTCTATCTCTACCTCCAGATCAGACTCTTTGAGTTCTTCTCGGCGAAAGAAAAATTCAAAGAGATCTAAGCACTCTCATAAAAAGAGAAGAAGACGATCGATGACGCCTTCTTCTTCATCAAATTCCTCCCAATCTCAACTTGACATTGGTAGATATACAAGGGCTCATAAATCTCCCCAGGTTGTTCAAACGCCATCTCTAATACAACCTGAGGAGACTAATTTTAGTCAAGTCACTAATCAACCTATTAATTACGATCAGATTCAGCCGAATCTCACTCAACAGAATAAGGAGTCAGATTCGGAAACTGAATCCGAAGTCTGGTCATTTGATCGTGCGATTAACGAGGTCTTCCGGCTTCTTCCTCCTGAGTTATGCCCCAAAACTCAGCAGGATCAAGCTCCATTAAAACCTCTCTCTGGGATCGAACAATTAATGGAGTCTCGTTCCACTCCATTACTTGTTCTCCCACAATCCAAATTAGTACAAAATACAACAAAATATATTCAAAATTCGGACAAATGTTCAAGAGATTGGATTTGCCCGCAAAGCTTGGTTTCGGCTCTTGCTCCGACTAAATTCTACAAGAGCCAGAACCAATATTTGCCAACTGATAATATCCCTCAATTAGAAGCGGATGCATCGCTCCTAGACATTTCTAATAAAGGAAGAGCTTCTATTCCGCTCAAGAATCTAGAAGCATGGGAAAGGAAGGCTAGAAAACTAGTCGCTATTAATTCTCATGCTGATCTATTTTCTTCAGCTGCCTTCCTTTCATTACAACAGGAATCGATGTCGGTTGCGGCCCTTTCCAGACTTCTGGAGGCCGTAGCCAAATCGATTAAACATGCTACTGCCATGTCTACACTTTTAACTACTGAATTATTCCAAGCTAGGAGGGACGCAGCCCTAGCTTCGTCTAAACTACTACTCGACAATTCCACATATGAGTTAAGGAACGCTCCTATTAACTCAAAATCCTTATTTGACGGCAGGATAAAAGAAATAGCTAAATCAAACTTCGAAGCTCAACAGCAAAGGTTTCTAGCTTCTACATCCATTCAGTCACAATCTCATTCTTATAAGCCTCCTTCGCAGAGCAGAGCTTTCAAGATACCTAAATATCCTGCTAAACAAACAACATCCAGACCTAAACCTACGCAGTCGTATAGGTCCAAAAATATTCCTCAAAGCTCATCTTCTCACATTAAGAAAGATAATATCAAGAGGACTGGTAACATCCGTCAGTTCCCCTCCTCTAAACCTGCCTCTTCCTCCGCAAGATTATGAAGGCCCGCCCTTTCCACTGCCTGCTCTTCCGCTCGCGGACATTCCAGTGGGAGGACGATTGGCCCATTTTGCGGAAAAATGGGAGGAAATAACAGACAACAAATGGGTCCTCTCTATCGTACGAAACGGTTTCAGGATACCATTCATCAAAATTCCTCCTTTGTCATCTGTTCCGATCAGAATGAGTCAATCCTCCTCCCCGTTTCTCAGAGAAGAGATCGAAAATCTTCTCAACAAACGGGCAGTGGAAAGGGTACAGAATCCGGAAACTCCCGGCTTTTATTCCCGGATATTCCTTGTGCCAAAAAAGAACGGAAAGTTTCGTTTAATATTAGACCTGTCTTTATTAAACCGTTACATAGAGAAACAAGCATTCAAAATGGAAACAGTCAAATCGGTAAGACAAGCGATGAGACTCAACGATTGGGCTGTCTCCATAGATTTAACAGATGCATATCTACATGTGCCGATACATCGTCAATCCAGGAAGTATCTTCGCTTCGTACACGAAGATCAAGTATATCACTTTTCGGCCCTACCGTTCGGAATGTCCCTAAGTCCGTTAATTTTCTCGAAACTGATGGACGTTATTGCAGCGTTTCTACGCCAACGTGCCATATCAGTTTTTCCATACCTAGACGATTGGCTGATAAAAATTCTGATTCACAACCGTCTGATTACTCAGACAAAGATTTGCATTCAAACTATTCAAAGCCTAGGTTTTCTGCCAAATCTCAAGAAGTCAGATCTCTTTCCTGCTCAGAAATTCACCTTCATAGGTATGGAATTTCTGACGCAACAGTATTTAGTCAGGGTTCCAGCGGATCGTGTACAGAACCTAATTCTAACAATCAAGAAAATAATGTCAGCAAAACCTGTATCGGCACGAACTTTCCTTTCTCTTTTGGGCAAACTCAGTGCTGCAGCAGACCTTGTTCTCCTGGGCAGACTGCACTTACGTCCTCTTCAGATGTGCCTGCTGTCAGTCTGGAAACCTCATATTCTTCCTCTCGATCACCCGATCTCGATAAACGGTATGATTCGATCTCACTTACAATGGTGGATAAACCCCATTCGATTCGAGACAGGGACTTCAATCCATCCTCCAGACCCCAAATTCTTCCTTTATACGGATGCCAGTCATTACGGATGGGGAGCTCATTTAGAGCCGACAACACTGTCCTTTCATGGTCGCTGGACAGAAAACCAATCCCAGCTCCATATCAATATGTTAAAAATGATGGCCATACAATTAGCACTGAAACAAGCCAAAACATTTATTCACCATTCTTGCATCATGATATCCACAGACAACACAACGGTGGTCTCATATATCAACAAACAGGGTGGCACTCATTCCCCCAGTCTTTGCGTAGAAGTTTGGAAAATACTCAATTGGTGCCTGGAACAAGACATAGTTATCAGAGTACGTCACATCCCAGGCAAATTCAACATTCTTGCAGACCGCCTCTCAAGACTAGACAAACCTATCAAGACAGAATGGGCTCTGGATCAAACAGTTGCGAATTCAGTATTCCAGATGCTCAACTTCCCAAATATGGATCTGTTTGCGACAAGATTCAACCACAGACTCCCATTATATGTCTCTCCAGTACAAGACTACAAAGCACTAGCGATAGATGCCCTGTCCATGGACTGGAATCATCTTCATGCATATGCTTTTCCTCCTTTTATTCTGATACCTGCTGTTCTAGAGAAAATCCGACAACATCAGTGCAGAATAGTTCTCATAGCTCCGTTCTGGCCACAACAACAGTGGTTCTCAGAACTTCTTCTTCTATTAGTGTCAGCTCCGATTCGTCTGCCACTAATTCCAAGACTACTGACTCAATCCAAAGGAAGATTTGTACATCAAAACCTCCCAATTCTTGACCTTCATGCTTGGGAGTTATCAAACAATCAATCAGAGATAAGAAATTTTCACAAAACGTTGCAGATTTTGTCTCCAGATCAAGAAGAGCATCTACACAAAAAGTCTACGATGCAAAATGGACCATCTTCTCTAATTGGTGTCATACAAAAAAGGTTAATCCGATCTCGGCCCCTATTACAGTTATAGCCGATTTCTTAATCTTTCTTTTTTCGGAAAAGAAATGTCAGATTAGTACTATTAAAGGTTATAGATCTATGATCTCTAACACTTTAAAATTCAAAACTGGTAATAGAATCGGATCTAATCCAGTTTTATCTGAACTTATCAGATCCTTTGAACTTCAACGACCAGTACAAAGATCTCTTACACCTAAATGGGACTTATCATGGGTTTTAGTATGTCTACAAAAACCACCTTTTGAACCTCTTGATAAGGCTTCTAAATTTCACGTTACTATTAAGACAGCCTTTCTCTTAGCTCTTGCCACTGCTAAAAGGTGTAGTGAAATACATGCTCTAGCTATGGATTCACAACATTTAAGATTTAATCAATCTGATGGTTCAGTTTCCTTGATTCTTAAATCTGGTTTTTTAGCAAAAAACCAGCTTCCTTCTGTTAAACCAGATCCTATTGTTGTTCCTAGTCTTGCTCGAATATGTAAATGGGAACATACTGACAGACTTCTTTGCCCAGTTAGGGCTCTGAAATTCTATCTCAAAATGACTAGCTCTTATTGCCAAAATAGAACTAGACTTTTTCTTCCTATTAAAGGCAATAAGGATATTTCTAAAGATACTATCTCAAGATGGATATCTTACACTGTTAAACTTGCCTATAGGAAACTCACTAAACGAGATATCTCTTTCCTTAAAATCAAAGCTCATGAAGTTAGAGCTCTTTCATCTTCTTGGGCTTTCTTCGACAAAGTTCCTCTCAATGATATACTTCAAGCAGCGGTTTGGAATAGTTCATCAACTTTTGCCAAATTCTATCTCAGAGACATGTCTCAACAAGCACAGAATCTCCAAAGTTTGGGCCCCATTGTAGTGGCCCAAAAAGTGGTGGGGGGCCAACAGCAATCAGCTATGGATGTGTAGACAACGTCAACAGCCCCCCTAGACCTGATGCTATACTAGAGAGGTACTAATTATATCTTTATTATATATATATGTTAACCCTGGATTACTTTATCCTTGGTTAAAGGATCTTATTATTGCCTTAAGCACTAATTATGTCCTCATTATATATATATAAAAAATAAATCTTTTTAATAAGCCTTAATTCAGAAGTTGGGACTAACTTATTAGGAGAAATCCTCCCTCCTATTCTACAAATTCTAGCACATTATCTATAGGTTAATGTATTACGAAGTTAAAATGAAGTTTTTTAAAAGTAAAACATATTTTAACGAGTAATACTTAACCTATAGATAAGTATTTATCGTCCCACCTCCCTTCCCTCGCTCATTTCTCCTAATTGTGTATTATTTCAAGACGGTTAAAATAAGAACAAAGAATATGTTGAAATAACCTTTATCAACTCTTCCTGAGTGTTTTAACAAAGTAATAACTATTCACAGTGTTTAACATACACATAAAATAATTTGTGGCGTAAAGGTTGCAGATCAGTGGTTGGAAATTCGAAGAGATGCAATCAATAAGGAGATGCTTTCTCATCTTTTTATCCCACTGGTTTTTACATAGAAACCACTGCAAAGCAACACGGTGTATACACATGATGCTTGCTAAACAACATGGTACATACACATGCTGTTCTATTAAACAGCACACCGCAAAGTATCACGGTACAGACACATGATACCCGCCAAAACAAAACTCCGCAAAGCATTCCGGTATGTACACAGAATGCCCGCTAAATCATATACACCACCGCTGAGTAAATGGTACATACACATCTACCAGCAAACTGTTGGATGAGAAAGCAGCTCCCAAATATATAACAAGATTTCAGTCAGAATCACATCCCTTCGGAATTTTCCGCCACCCCCAATCAGCAACAGCTAGATTGCATACTAGACTGGAATGTTCCTGCCCATGAGTTATCCAAATAATCCACAGATTTAAAAACAGCTTAGTCTTTCTGATATTGCAATTTATACTTAACACTCATGTATCTGATGATACACTGTAGAACATTAAAGCAGCATAACTGTCTTTCACCAAAATATAACACCATTACTTAATCCACCAGGCAGGAGAATGAAAGGACATGGATGACTGTTCTTTCTGAAATTATAAAAGAAACTGGGCGGCAGTATCCTACCACAAAATAATGACAAACATTGACATAATTATTTATTTTAACCATCTGAAATAATACATAGAGCTACTGTTCTTTAGCTGCAATACTAAATGGTTATTAGTGAATTAAGAATAAAAATTGGAAGGGAGGGCGGGAAAACTTTTTCCTTGCTGCAGCAATCAGCTGTCGTCAGAAAGAGGCTGTTGCACTGGGACCCAGCTGTGCAAAACACTTTCAGTATGTCTACATATAAGCCTGGAACCAATCCTTTACAGTGCTCAAAGGACATGTGTACTGAAATGACCTTACAAGTTGGTACAGTAATCAAAGTACTGAAACAACCCAAATTACCAAAAATGCGAACTGGACTTACTATTTTAATGCTGAAATAAATGGAGCCTATTGTAGATCAATATGCTGTATTGTTTTACACATAAAAGAAACTGACACGTGATCATTTGAGCGGGAGGAACTACGTCATACAGGTAACTGTTAAAGGGACCTTCTGAATTAAGACTTTATAACGACTGAAAGGTCGTTTTTTCTGTGGAGGGGGTGAATAACAGAATAGAATAGCACATTATCTATAGGTTAAGTATTACTCGTTAAAATACGTTTTACTTTTAAAAAACTTCATTTTGCATTGGAGTGCTATGGACTGCACAATCTAGTTGTTTTTTTTTTTTTGTTGTTTTTTTTTTTTTTTTTAAGGAAAAAAATTGATATTTTTCCCATTTCTCCACTAAAACATTATTTGTGGGTACTCATAAGAAGCACCTCAGCAAGGCACTTCTAATGAGTACTTACAACATATGCTTCCATTGAGAAATAAGAAAAATATTTTTTGTAAGAAAAAAATATTTACATAACACTCTCATCTAGAGATACGTATGTACAGGCCTCCATACTCGATGGTGAATTATTTCAGTTCTTTAGATCAAACTTTATTGACGACATTATTACTATGCAATGTTGCTGATGCCGTTAATAATGAAAATAACAATGATGATGTTTTAAAAGTGATAAGATCGGCAAAATAAGACATTAGGAGATTTATCTCCAATTTTAACATTATTTTGTTTTTTGAGAATATAGCGAAGCAGTTTGATTTGCCTGAGAATGTAATTTCAGTTTCAAGACAATTAAGCATGAATATTTCAAGTATATGCCAATTTTCTTTTTGGTGTGAAATGAGAATGGCTTATGAGTTTCAAAACAAAACCACACCCTCAGAAATTCATGCACTATATCCTTACATTTCAGTAGGAAATTTGAAAGGCTGAGTTTAATGCAATCCCCAGATTCATTGTTGTTCAGTTAGACGGTAACAACATTGTGGATACCAAATTACATAAATTAATGAAAACAATAAGACAAGATTTAGAATATATTTGTTCCACATATAACAATGTGCAAATTGTCTGGGCTGATATACTACCCCTGCTTAAATGGCATGATGCGTCTGAAACAGAAGATGTACTTAAAAAGTTAGATATCAAGCGAAAACGTTTAAATAGATTAGGCTGGCAAGTTGTTCAAGAAACTCCAAATGGCCGAGTCATCATCAGTGATATTGACTTATTTACGCACGGTTTCTTCAAACCTGATGGTACTCATCTTTCAGCCATTGGTAATGATATTCTCTTAAACAGCTTTCAAGATGCTTTGCTTTTATTTATAAAGAATCTGACCAAAAAACATATGAAGCCTAGCCTGGCCTTTGCGAATTGGGGGACAAATTTTTTTTAAAAATTTTGCTGTGGCGTGAATTCTGGCAGCCGATTGCTGATGTCTTGATGACCTGATAAATTTTGGCAGCCTATTCATCATTAACTCTTGACATGGACACAGCAGTTTGTTGTAAACATGCATGAGATTGGTGATGATGATGGTGGTATCAATGCATTGGTTGATTGAATTTTTCTGGGCACTAGCAGGCTTAACTGCTATAATGACCGAAGATCTAATCAACTGAAAGTATACTTTAATAATACAAGTATTGCAATTGGAAATAATCACAAGTGTTGTAGTGTGTTTCATATGGGGGTGGAGTGACGACCGTATAATGAAAATGAGCATCACCTGTACACTCTCAGTCTAATAAATTGTATGTGCCAATAGTTTGGCCCAAGGTGATATTCAAGGCTTAATGCCTGAGTTTAACTGTTTAAGCAAAGTGGCAGTGTCTGATGTGATTTTGCTGTTATGCTGGTGTCAGCACATTATAGTGTATAGGACAGAAGTAAGCCCAAGTTAACCGTGAAGTATTTGATATTTTTGAGTTATTACAATGTCATAGGACATAGGCTTTTGGTCGCTGGAACTCCAGCTGACGGCCACGTCACTTTCACAGAAAAAGAATGATGTGATTACTATGTTGTTCTCTTTGTTTTATTGCTTATGTATGCTTATAATTTTACATGTGTCTCTAGTCAGTGGATAAATCATTTTATATAGTTATGTGTTGTTTTGAATCAGTGCCTCATAAAATAAACTCTGTATGTATTTAATCCATCTGTTTGTTAAAAAACTTTGAAATGCCTTTATTTTGGAGGAAAAGAACCTTTATAAAAACTATTATTTTAAAAATCACTAGGAGGCCTGTATTTATAAATGATCTTTTTAAAAATTAGCCACTAGGAGGCCTGTATGTATTAATGATGTGGCACATATTTTCCAAGCTTCACAATGTAGAATTTGTCAGTCTATCAATTAGATGCAGTGACAAAGCAGAAGGATAAAGATCAGTGAACAGTGTTTGACACCTTGAATATCATTTCTTTGCTTTTATAGACATATATAAATGTTTTAGGACAGTGAATAGACAATAATTAATTTTGAATATGCACTTAATATATCACTGTATGTAACACGTTAAAACAATGGTTGCCAGACGTCAATAATGAAAACAACTGAGGAGCTGTTGAGCAAAATGCATTTAGTTTTATTATATTCAACAATTAACTAAATATAAAAGAAAAATATCAATACTTCTGGGTTGGAAAAAAATGCCTTATCTGGGGCTATTTGTTGACCTGGGCCCAGTTGTTCAAAGCATCGTTAGCTTAACAAGCTTGTTAGTGGTCAAAATGTTAACTATTCTAGTAAGTACAATATCTAATTCACAGTTATTTTTGCTGAAAAAATGTGAGTAGCTTTTGCAAATAACATTTATTCAGCAAAATATATTAATGTATAAGCCGTATTTGATGATCAAAGTTTTAACGATACGTTAACTAACGATGTTAGTTTTGAACAACTGGGCCCTGAATTCTCTACTTACCAGGTGCCCTGTTATGTTTAGAAACCCTTGTGAAAATATACTTAATACTTACCACACTATATGCAGATTTAGTAGATGACAGATTGGTGATATTTTTCGTGTTTTTCCTAGAAAAAAGGATCTGACACTTCATGCATGAAGTGTCAGATCCTATTTTCTAGGGAAAATAAGAAAAATATTTCAAAATGTCATCTGCTGAAATTTTTACCCGGCATTCAAAGTGTTAATTTTCTTCTTGCAGGTCACTGAAGACTGAGATTAAAAAGGTATTTAAGAGCTATCTCTCAATAGGCATCTTTGTCATAATTTGGCCAATCGTTCCATCATTTGTCTGTGATTGCTTCTTTTACGTCGCTATGTATTTCTCACCATATCAAGCCGGCAACCAGATATACGATCTCTGGAGAAGATAACACCAGCAACACCAGACAGTCTACTTTTAACACTTACCATATTCAATTAACCCTTACAGTGCCAATCACAGTTGCAGCAGACAACATTTTCAAATACAGTAAAATACTACTGTTTAAGGCTCCATATCTCTCAATAATAGACATTTTTTATCCAAGAAAGATTTGATAAATTGATATATGGTATTAATACAATTGTAAAATGTGGCACCTTACAGCCCGTAAAATTTCAGTTAGTCTCTCTATTTTTGAACTGGATAAAAACTGAAATGATTTTTATCGTGTCTCTGAATTAATGTTGGCAACATTAATTCAGAGATACGATAAAAAAATCATTTCATTTCAAGTACGAGAGACGAACTGAAATTTTACAGGCTGTCAGGTGCCACATTTTATGATTGTATCAATACCATATATTAATTTATTAAATCTTTCTTGGTTAATAAAATATATTATAGCTTTTGCCAGTCCAAAAAGTTATACTCAGTATTGAGATGGTTTGACTTTTTATAAGACCAATTTTAGGCAGTCCCAGTGATGATCTTAATAGTGGAAGATTAATGTATTTTTTATTTTTTCAAAGAAAATAAGTCTTGACATTTCATGTGAATTGTCTGCTAAGCAGACAATTCACATGAGCTGACAAGACTTATTTTCTCTGAAAAATAAATTTGGAGTGTCGTCTGCTACAAATTTTAAGTTTTAAGATGTCATCATACATTTTAAAGTGAATGGATCCACCTAAAAGATTTTGCAAAAGGTTGACAACTTTTGCAAAAAAGGATGTTGCCTGCACCCCTAGTATTTGATAAATATGGGTTACTCTTAAAGGAAAAATATTTCACTTAGAAGAAGTAATTTTTTTCCATTAAGAGTTAGTAGTCACTAATGAGAAGGGAGGTAAATATTTCCATGTCAGAATTATTTCCCTTGAAGGTGTGTCCATTCCCTTTGAATATAGTTCACTGATTACCAGTGTGTTCTTCAGGATATAGTAGAGGCTTCATTTTCTAAACAATGTGCCAGATATGTTGCTTTCGAGCACAAAGAATCATGTAGACATAGCAGTTATGTCTGAACTACTACTATTGTTGACTGAGATGTTCAGCCCCAGCTCACATCAGCTGTACTCCCCTCCAGACTTGCACTCAATCAAATTTGAACTTTACCTATGAAATTATTTGTTAAAAAGTCTGTAGCACCTCCAGATCAAATTCATATCTCCAAGAATAGATTGGTTATGCAGAGTTGTTATGGAAGAGTATTTTGATAATGATCCGCAATAAGCGTATATTATAGGTACTTATGAGAAGTGCCTTGCTGAAGTGCTATTAATAACCACAACCTGTGCTTTTATGGAGAAATAGGAATGCTTAGCAGTCTTGGCCCAGTTGTTCAAAACTTAATGAAGTTGTTAGCTAATATGACATTAAAATTTCTATCTTGAAATATGGCAAATATACTCATATTGTTTGCTGAAAAAATGTGTGTGTAGCAAAAGCTTCTCACATTTTTGCAGCAAAAATATCAATGAATTTGAAAATACCTTAGCTACAACAGTATATGTGTTTGTTTTTAACAAGCTTGTTAAGCTAACAATGCTATGAACAACTGGGCCCTGGATAATAACTTCAGTGGAGGACATTTTGAAACCTTTTTTCTTAGTTTTCCTCGGATAAAAGGGTTTGACATTTCATGCAAATTGTATCCTGGTAAACCCCATTTTAAAAGGAAGGTAAAACAATTTTGACAGAATTGCCTCTCTTGAATTTTTTATTACTTCCCCTGAAGGGTGAAGATGCAGCTGCTGATACAAGTCTCTTACTGAGTAACTTATGTTACATATTTTGGAGGTATGGATTCTGTAGATTTCTTAGATAGCATAATATTTTTAACCAGCATATCTGGGACACTAGCTTTTAACCCTTGTCCTGCTGAACCCGGATATACCCTGTTTTGCAAACAGTGTAGATCCAGATCAGTTGGCTTCTGAAGAAGCCAACTGATCTGGATCTGCACTGTTTGCCGTCAAGTATGCAAATTTATAGCAACAATCTGGATTAAGTAACCTGATTGGCTGAAAATTAGAAGTGAGTGTGGCATCTTAATTTATTCAGCAGGACAAGGGTTAAAGGCTATTATTATACATTGTACATTTACAGTCAAACCTGTGTTAAGCAAGAATCTAGGAGAAAGCCATAAAAGTGGTTGCTTAACTTAATACAGGTGCTTTCTTTAATAGTACAGGTAAATTAACACTTATTTGACTTTTTAAGGGATATGCAAATATGGCATCTTAATAGAGGTGGATGCCTAATACAGTGGCCTTTAAAACAGGTTAGAATGTATTTATAAAAAAATGTGGCTGATTCGTGGAGATGGAGGAAGGCACCTTTATATTACCAGTCATAGCTCCAGATAGGAAGGGATGTCCACATCACATTTTTTTTTATTTCTCCGCTAAAATGTCTGTTGTGGGTAATCATTAGAATTACCTCACAAAGGTGCTTCTAAAATAAGTACATATAACATATGTTTTGTGGAGAAATAAGAAATACACTGGTACTTTTCGGTTGAAAAATGGTTGAATTATGTAATACCAGTTGTAGGAAAAATATAAAGTGGAATTGAACAGAGTAACATAATCACAGCAATAAAGGTGCTTTTTTCATCCCTAAAATGCTGATATTTTTCTTATTTCTCCACAAAAACATATATTGTGGTACTCATTAGAAGCGCCTCGGCGAGGCGCTTCTAATGAGTACCCACAATATATGTTTTTGTGGAGCAATGCGAAAAATATTATGTGAATACCCCCTCTTATCTGGAGCTGTGAGAACAGTGCAATATACACCTGAAGAAATGAAAAAAGAGAAGACATGTATATGAAAAGAAAAAGCATTTTTTATGGAGATTTTTGATAATTATGGTGTTAGATGTCCTGCAAATATGTGTTTTCCTACCCCTCAAACAACCTATCTGAAAAGTATAAATATATAATTTTCTTTTGCCTACTGACTATTTTAAGGTGGTTTGTTTGCAAATTGGGAGAAGGGTTTGCTTTTTACTGGTAATTTTATAAAATTTAACTCTGTGTAATATTTGGTATTTGGATTGTATCCCATTTGATTTATCACATGATATTATAAAACAAATTTTGTATTGTCAACTGTGAAAAACGTTTCTCTTAATATGATTGAAGACACAGGCAGGCCTGGACATCCATAGAGTCCAGCCAGGGTCGTTGACTTCTATAAGACGGACAGTACAACATACGTTTCCTACTGTTGGAAAGATCCTGACTAGAAAACAGATTGTCATTTAGCAGGCTGGTCTTGATCACTGTTTTTAGGTAGATTTTTTTTTATTTTCCTAAGAAAATAAGGCTTGTTATTTTATGTGACTTGCTTTTACTGTGCTCAACATGACCCCATTGTTTTGACTGGGCCATAAAACCTCAACACAAAGACTGGCTGTTTGTCAATATATGCTACAGTATTCAATGGTATTGTAAGTACAGAGATACCCGTTTTTGATGGCCTGGTGTCAGTTTTGTCACATTTTAGATTTTACCACAAGTGCCTTGTTTTAAATTTAATAATAATTATTTCATCATGTCAAGATCTTAAAAGACCTTAAAAGTTTCTTTCATCATTAGTATCTGAATAAGACGGAAATGTGTATCATTCAAAGTATGCATAATAAATTTTAACAACAGTGATGATATTGATACATGTACGTTTACATGTGTAAAATGTAAATTTTTAAAACTGTATCACATTTTTGTCAGATAACTGGTACTGTAGAAGATCACAGAATTGAACATACATAGTAGTGAACAGTCTTTTTAAGCAAAAAGTAGCCTTAACTTGTAAAGTGCAGAACAAAATTTGTAGCAGGCGACATTCTATTTTTTTTTTTTTTTTTTCGGAGAAAATAAAGTCATGACATGTCATGTGAATTGTCTGCCAAGCAGACAATTCACATGACATGTCAGGACATATTTTCTTAGAAAAATATTTCAAAATGTCGTCTGCTGCAGTTGTGATTGTCACTAAGGGTTTAATAATTCTACTGTACATGAGCTGAATCAAGCAAAAGAAAGGATTCTGAGCATATGCAAATGGTGTAGGTTCAGTTGCACATTTGTCTTTTACTGTAGAGAGCCTACAGTTTCGGAGAATACATGTTTGCAAAGCACTGAAACTCTGATCAAACTAAGTCCTGCTTTTCAAATATTGTTGCTCCAGGCTCCATAGCACAGTTGGCACAGATCCAGGGGTTGCAAGTTTGAGTTGCAGCTCAGCTGCATAACTTTTGTGCAGATTGATCATGAAATCATTTCTATGGTCATTCTGCTAATTCAAGACAGGCAGTTATCAGTTGCCGGCAAAAGTATGTGCACCAGCACTGGTTAATCACTTAGAGGATTAAGCCTGCCTAGGAAAAGTGTGAGTAGGCTCATTGACGGGCTCAACATGACCTTAGCAATATTTTTGAAGACTTTTCTTTTTCTTGGCAAAGCCAAGGTTGGGTTTTATGGAAAATTAAGATCATGATAAAAGTACAAAAGTATACAAAAAAAAAAGAGTAAAAAATTATATTGCACCACTGTAATATTATGTATGCTACAATGTTCACTGTAATGAGTATATGTTTTTATTCTGGTATGTTGCTATAAATTGAACTTTAACCCTTGTCCTGCTGAATGAATTAAGATGCCACACCCTTTTCAAATTTTCAGCCAGTCAGATTACTTGATCCAGATAGTTGATATAAATTCACATACTTAATGGCAAACAGTGTAGATCCAGATCAGTTGGCTTCTTCAGAAGCCAACTGATCTGGATCTACACTATTTGCAAAGGTAGGACATATCCCGGCTCAGCAGGATAAGGGTTAAGAACTGAACCAAAACCATACTTAAAGAAAGTGACAAAAGTAGCTTTGTGCCAATGCACAGCCTGATGTGGGTTTCTTAGTTCTGAATAAGACAGGTATTCAGATAAATATTTCTCTTATTTCTCCGTGAAAGCATATGTTGTAGGTACTCATTAGCAGCACCTTGCCGAGGTGCATCTAATGAGTACCACAACATATGTTTTAGTGGAGAAATAAGAAAAATATCAGTACACTTCAGCTGAAAAAAAAAGTACCTTATCTGGATCTATGCCTAAAGAACTGAACCAAACCCATACCTCAAGAATGTGACAAAAATAGCTTTTACTGCACAGATGTACAGCCTGATCTGGGTGTCATAGCTCTAGACAAGAGAAGAATCCAGATAAATATTGTTCTGAAATATGCATAAAATCATATGTAGTGGGTACTCATTAGAAGTGCCTCAATGAGGCACATCTAATGAGTACCCACATTTTTTTTGTGGAGAAACAAGAAAAAACATCCATACTTTTTGGTTGAAAAAAGTATATTATCTAGAGCTATGGGCTATGCTATATGCATATAGCATGTCTTTGTGAAAGGGCACATGTTTTTTAAATTTTGTTTCATCTAATCAGGGTCTGTCTTGTTGCCTTATTCCTTTCAAGGGTCAAAGCAAACACTGATTCATTGTTTTAGATCCTGAGCATGTGCAAGCTGGTAAAAATTTTACTTGGACTTGTTTGGGATGTGGTAGATGTATATTTTTTATGTGTAAACCTTTATTCTTAAATTTTTTACTGTTTCATGCTGCAAGTTGATTTTTAAGAATGTTTTATCATTTTTAAAAATATTTATCTCTTGAATTTTTTGAATATCTTTGAATTCTGTTTGAATTTTTATTCCTCAAATATATAGATCCTAGTTGATTGTTTTCCCTTCCTTTCTTCTTTCTGCAGACCATTTTTATCGCACCTGCTTGTAGCAGGGTGCGATATAGGCGTCCGATTTTCCGTCCGTCCGTCCGTCCGTCTGTCAACATTTATGTCGACGTTCGACATTTATGTCAAAGTTAGTATTCTAATCAACTACAAGACTAAACAACCATCAAACCTTGCATGAAACATCTCCCTGACCTCCTGACTTTGCAACATAGGCGTCCACTTTTCCGTATGTCTGTCCATTCGTCCGTCCGTCTGTCAACATTTATGTCGAAGTTCGACATTTATGTCAAAGTTAGTATTTTAATCAACTACAAGACTAAACAACCATCAAACCTTGCATGAAACATCTCTCTGACCTCCTGACTTTGCGACATAGGTGCCCACTTTTCCATTCGTCTGTCTGTTCGTCCGTCCGTCTGTCTGTCCGTCTGTTAACAGTTCTGTTATGTCGAAGTTCGACATTTATGTCAAAGTTAGTATTCTAATCAACTACAAAACTAAACAACCATCAAACCTTGTATGAAACATCTCCCTGACCTCCCAACTTTGCGACATAGGTGCCCGCTTTTCCATTCGTCTGTCCGTTCATCCGTCCGTCTGTCTGTTAACAGTTCTGTTATGTCGAAATTCGACATTTACGTCGAAGTTAGTATTCTAATCAACTACAATTCTACAACAACCATCATACCTTGCATGACACATCTCCCTGACCTCCTGACTTGGCAGGTATGTTGACCCAGTGACCTTGACCTATATTTTGCGCTCCATTGACTTTGACACAATTTACGTTGACGTTCCAGATCTTCTCAACTATAAGGCATACAACTACCAAACCTTGCAAAGTGCTTCTCCTAGATGTACTGACTTGGCAGGTACCTTGACCCGGTGACCTTGACCTATATTTTGCGCTCCAGTGACTTTGACATATTTTGCGTCGACGTTTTATATCTCCTCGACTATAAGGCCTACAACCATCAAACCTTGCAAAGTGCTTCTTCTCAATGTACTGACTTGGCAGATACCTTGACCTGGTGACCTTGACCTATATTTTGGCTGCAGTGACTTTGACATAATTTACGTCAATGTTCCAGATCTCCTCGAGTGTAAGACCTCTAGCCACCAAACCTTGCATAGTGCTTCTCCTAGATGTACTGACTCGGCAGGTATCTTGACCCGGTGACCTTGACCTATATTTTGTGCTCCAGTGCCTTTTACATATTTTACGTCAACGTTCAATATCTCCTCAACTGTAAGGCCTACAACCATCAAACCTTGCATAGTGCTTCTCCTTAATGTACGGACTCCGCAGGTACCTTCACTGGGTGACCTTGACCTATATTTCGCGCTCCATTGACTTTTACACCTTTTACGTCACCCTTCCATATGTCCTCAACTGTAAGGCCTTCAACCACCAAACCTTATATAGACTTCATCTCGATGTACTGACTTGGCAGGTACCTTGACCTGGTGACCTTGACCTATATTGTGCACTCCAGTGACTTTGACACATTTTATGTTGATGTTCGGTATCTCCTCAAATATAAGACCTACAACCACTAAACCTTGCATAGTGCTTCACCTCATTCCACTGGCTTGGCAGGTACCTTGACCCGGTGACCTTGACCTATATTTGACACATTTTACGTTGATGTTTGATAACTCCTCAACTATAAGACCTACAACCACCATACCTTGCATTGTGCTTCTCCTTGATGTACTGAATTAGCAGGTACCTTGACCCATGACCTTGACCTATATTTCATGCTTCAGTGACTTTTACAAATTTTACGTCAATGTTCCATTATCATTGGGCTGTATCATGTATGATACGAAAAGTCAGTGCTGAAGATATAGCCATTAGAGGGAATGGGACTGGCCCGGAATATATGTGCCCCACTAGGCACTTTGTCTACATTTTTTTTTTAACCCAGTTTTCCAAGTAAGCACTGCTAAGAATGAAATAAACTTATTTAATAACCATGTTCTGATTGTGGCTCCTGTGACTTTTGCCCCAGCAGGTGCGATGACGCCTTCCGCGGAATTCTTGTTTCTTTTACAAGTTAGTTTTTAAGAATTTTATATGGAGAATTTTCTGTTAACCCGTTATAGACTGAATAACTCCCCTTCCCCCAACAGTAGAGTCAAATTTCAATTTTAGGTATGTCAGGCTATCTGGTTCAGACATTTCTAGAGCAAAAGCTAAGCTATTTGCAAACAGTGGAGACCCTGATCAGATGCTGCATTCTATAGCATCTGATCTGGGTCTGCACTGTTTGCCATTCACCCTTTTTGGGGTCTCCAAACTAAAATGGGTTAAAGATAATATGCTTTCAGTTTAATGTTTTTTTTTTACTGTTACCTGAGCAGCCAGCCTTGGTGGTTCAGTTGGATGTGCATCTGACAGATGACCAGGAGGTTACAGGCTCGATCCCCGCCAGGTCGGCACATTCTTTCATGGAGATTGTTCATTAAATATTTTCTATGGTCATTCTCTCCCTTCTGCTGATTCAAGAAGGGCAGTTGTCAGTTTCTGGTGAAAGAATGCACACAATACTGGTTAACCGCTTAGAGGACTAAGCCTGCTCAGTAAAACTGGTTAGGTAAACTGACCATGCTCAACATGACCCCATTAGGTTGGCTGTGCCGTAAAACCTCAACACAAACAAACACACACACATTGTAGAGTCAAATTTTAATTTTAGGTATGTCAGGCTATCTGGTTCAGACATTTCTAGAGGAATATGGCTAAACTATTTGCAAAAAGTGCTGTCCCTGATCAGATGCTGCATTCTGTGGCATCTGATCTTGGTCTGCACTGTTTGCCAATTACCCTCTTGGAGATCTCCAGACTGAAATTGGGTTAAAGATTATATGCTTTCAGTTAAATGTTTTTTTTTAACCCTTAAAGCGCCAAGAAAAACTGCATCTGAAAATGTTGTCTGTTTATGTCATCTGCTGAATATTCTTGCAAACTTTTCAAACCTATTTTTGCATACAGGCAAATAGTGTGAACCCAGATCAGACTGCTCTTAAAGGAGCAGTCTGATCTGGGTCCACACTGTTTGCAAAAATGACTTTTAAAATCACAAGCAGATGAGAAAGCAGATGACAATAGTTGTGACTGGCGCTTTAAGGGTTAATGTAGTCATCTAAGCTGCAATGTGAAAAGGGCTTTGTATGTACAGCAAAGGCCTAGATTAACATTGTATCCACACAGCCTTATCAGGGCTTTCCCCGTTCATCCATATATTTTACAGTATCCAGTGGTTTTGTAAAATAGTAAATTACAAGTAAAGTGGCAAACAAAATTGCAGCAGATGACAGTCAAAAGAATTTTTATTATTTACTATCTAAAGGGAAAATGAGGCTTGGTATTTTACACGAATCATCTGTTACGGCAGATTCTTCACATAAAATGTGAAGCCTTAGTTGCTCTGAAAAATAATAAAAATATATATCAAAATGTTATCTTCTGCAGTTCTGGGGCTGTGGAATGCAGGGCTATGGAAATACTATGCCCGACTTGTCCAACTTGTCCCATTTCCCTGAGGACAAGTAAGAAATTTCAATTTACTTGTCCCGGGACAAGGACTTCATAGCTCTAGCTAAGAAGAGTATTCAGATTATGATGTATATATTTTTTTCTTACCGTTTGAAAATATGTATGTCGTTGTGGATATGCATATGTATAAACAGCAAAGACTAAGATCAGCCTACATCATCTGCATACAAATTAACTCTTTCAGCGCGAAATTTCAAACTTTATTTGTCGTCTGCTTTTTTTTTTTTTTTTTTTCTCCAAACTATTGATTGGAAAGAAGTTTATATGTAAAGTTGAAAGACTGAATGTCAAACAGCTTAGATCCTGATGAGACAGCTCATTATGAGCCATCTCATCTTGATCTACGCTATTTGCAAAAGCCTATTATTATCGCCTGTGGCAGTGAAAGAGTTAATCAGACTCATTTATAACCTTTGTATACTGGTGTGCAATGAGTCATATCATGGGACTAAGACCCTTACTCCAGGCTCCTGTTCTTCTATTTGTATATCAGTTTTTCTTTCTCTCAGTATTGTAGCAACCCAGCAGGCATATGACGTTTATACAACATCGTCTCAACGTCGATGCAACGTCATGACGTTGCATCGACGTTGATGCGACGTTGTATAGACGTCATGTGTCTGCTGGGAATTCTTTCTCCTTGTGTACATCTAGGCAATGATTTATTATACTGGGAGATTTGGAGTTGGGCTCTAGGCTCTTATTCTTCCTTTTATTTATTTTTATTCTTTTTTCCTTATTTTGAATATTGAAATTTTGTGTACATGTATTAAACATTTTCAAGCTACTTTTCAGTTTTCGTATACAATGAGTTGTATTGTGGGATTGAAAACATTCCTTGCTCCTGTTCTGGGCTCAGTTCTTCAAAGCGTCGTTAGCTTAACGAACTCGTTAAGGGTCATTTCGTTAATTGTTTTAATGGATTCAATATACAATACTCTGATATTTTTTGCTGAAAAAATGTGAGTAGCTTTTGCACTGCAAAAGCTACTCACATTTTTTCAGCAAAAAATTTCAGCATATTTGCCTATCACTCGATGTAAATTTTAACGAATCGTTAACTAACGACGTCGTTAGCTTTGAACAACTGGGCCCTGACCTTTGTTTATCATTTTTTCTTCACTGCATATTTGTAACATTATTATTATCGTTATTATTATTATTTTGACATTTCCTCAGCAATTTATCAAGCTAGTCTTTTCAAACTTTGTATACATGTTGAAAATGGTTTGTTTTATACAGTGAGGTTGAGAACTAATCCACTGAAGCAATGAATCATATTTAAACTTTACCACTCTGTGGGCAAATTCAGCAAACAACAAATTGATGATATTTTTCTTATTTTTCCCAGAAAAAAGGCTTTGACGTTTCATGCTATTGTCTCCTGAGGATGCAGTTTGCAAGGCATGTCAAAGCCTTTTTTCTGAGAAAAATAAGAAAAATATTTCAAAATATGTGCTCAAATTTTTACCCAGATTGCTCAGCATTAATCTAAGTATTGGGACAGACAGGACTGAGCAAAGAAGACCAAGATCAGATGCTGTAGAAAGCATGTCTGATCAGGATCTATACTGTTTTCCACTCATCCAGAAATTTTGGGCACATCAAAAGGTAATAAAATAAAATTTAAGGCAGGCATCGTAAGGAGTTGTGGTGTCACGATTTTTATGGTAAATATGATAGTAAAAGTACATTTAGATTCTCCGACGCTTCTTGTCTGTACTTACCATGGCTTAGTGATGTCAGTGACTGAAGTTTAAAGGAATTAGAAACACTTGATACTTCAGGTTTACTTTCAGTACACTAAGTCCTTTCTGAAAGGTGACTTCACTGAACAGAAAGAATTTGCTCCCATATGGAGCAAAGTGTTTCCTTTTAGAGTAGACCCCATCCCAGAAAGAAGGGAGATAAAAACAGTTTTGACAGATACCTCCCCTGGAAGTGTATCCATTCCTTTTAACTGGAGTACTTCAAAATAAACCCGAAACACTATTAACCCTTGTCATGCTGAATAAATTAAGATGTCATGCCAACTTCTAATTGTCAGCCGATCAGATTCCTTAATCCAGATTGTTGATATAAAATTGAATGACAAACAGTGCAGATCCAGATCAGTTGGCTTCTTCAGAAGCCAACTGATCTGGATCTACACTGTTTGCAAAGGCAGGGTATATCGAGGTACAGCAGGACAAGGGTTAATTATTCTTATTTATAAAGGCATGAACTTTTTTTACTTAGAATTAAAAGAAAATAGTATGTTGTTTTTCTTTATATATTTTAAATCATGACAGTATTTTAAGTGTTTTAGATAATCACATGAGTGAGTGCATGAAAATTTACATAATGCAATGATAAGAATGGACACAATCCTTATGAGACTTCAGATGTGCAGTGAGGTACAAATCTGTGGTTTCTTCTTACATGCTTGATAATACTTACTGTATTCCCTGTAATGAGTTCATAGTGCACTTAGAAATATTTTTGCATTAAAATCTGCTTTTGAAAATCATTCAGTTAAGTGCACCAAAATACATGTAAGCATACAGCCAAAAGCTTTAAATGAAAGGTAAATGAGCACTATCTTTTACAGAAAATAAAATATCTTGTTTTCATGCTTTTACAGCTTCAACAATAAACAAGGGAATACTCTTGATTGCATGAAAACATGCTTAGCCTTTACCAGTCTCTGGGCTAATTCAGCAGCATAGCAACAGATAAGGCGCTTTTTTCATCCGAAAATGCTGATATCTTTCATATTTCTTCACGAAAACATATGTTGTGGGTACTCATTAGAAGTGGGGCGCTTCTAATGAGTACCCACAATATATGTTTTTGTAGAGAAATACCGGTAAGAAAAATATTATGTGGATACCCCCTCTTATCTGTAGTTATGCAGCAGACAACAAATTGATGATATTTTTCAAAAAAAAAATAGGCTTCAACATTTCATGCAAATTGTCTCCTTTAATTCTGGTAAAAAAAATAAGAAAAATATTTCAAAATGTCGTCTGCTCAGTGCTGAAAGTTTTTACCCAGAATGCAAAAGTCTTAAAAGAGCATCGAGCCGGCCTCTGTGGCTCAGTTGGATGTGCCGTCCGACTGGAGACCAGGAGGTCGCGGGTACAACACCTTTCGTGGAGATTGGCAACATTCTTTTTATCGCACCTGCTTGTAGCAGGGTGCGATATAGGCGTCCGATTTTCTGTCCGTCTGTCAACATTTATGTCGACGTTCGACATTTGTGTCAAAGTTAGTATTCTAATCAACTACAAGACTAAACAACCATCAAACCTTGCATGAAACATCTCCCTGACCTCCTGACTTTGCAACATAGGCGTCCGCTTTTCCGTATGTCTGTCCATTCTTCCATCCGTCTGTCAACCTTTATGTCGAAGTTCGACATTTATGTCAAAGTTAGTATTTTAATCAACTACAAGACTAAACAACCATCAAACCTTGCATGAAACATCTCCCTGACCACCCGACTTTGCGACACAGGTGCCCACTTTTCCATTCGTCTGTCTGTTCATCTGTCCATCTGTCCGTCTCTTAACAGATCTGTTATGTCGAAGTTCGACATTTATGTCAAAGTTAGTATTCTAATCAACTACAAGACTAAACAACCATTAAACCTTGCATGAAACATCTCCCTGACCTCCTGACTTTGCAACATAGGCGTCCGCTTTTCCGTATGTCTGTCCATTCTTCCGTCCGTCTGTCAACCTTTATGTCGAAGTTCGACATTTATGTCAAAGTTAGTATTTTAATCAACTACAAGACTAAACAACCATCAAACCTTGCATGAAACATCTCCCTGACCACCCGACTTTGCGACACAGGTGCCCACTTTTCCATTCGTCTGTCTGTTCATCTGTCCATCTGTCCGTCTCTTAACAGTTCTGTTATGTCGAAGTTCGACATTTATGTCAAAGTTAGTATTCTAATCAACTACAAGACTAAACAACCATCAAACCTTGTATGAAATATCTCCCTGACCTCCTGACTTTGCGTCATAGGTGCCCACTTTTCCATTCAAAGTTAGTATTCTAATCAACTACAATTCTACAACAACCATCATTCCTTGCATGACACATCTCCCTGACCTTCTGACTTGGCAGATATGTTGACCCAGTGACCTTGACCTATATTTTGCGCTCCATTGACTTTGACACAATTTACGTTGACATTCCAGATCTTCTCAACTATAAGGCATACAACTACCAAACCTTGCATAGTGCTTCTTCTAGATGTACAGACTTGGCAGGTACCTTGACCCGGTGACCTTGACCTATATTTTGCGTTCCAGTGACTTTGACATATTTTGCGTCGACGTTCGATATCTCCTCAACTATAAGGCCTACAACCATCAAACCTTGCAAAGTGCTTCTCCTCAATGTACTGACTTAGCAGATACCTTGACCTGGTGACCTTGACCTATATTTTGGCTGCAGTGACTTTGACATAATTTACATCAACGTTCCATATCTCCTCAAGTGTAAGACCTCTAGCCACCAAACCTTGCATAGTGCTTCTCCTATATGTACTGACTTGGCAGGTATCTTGACCTGGTGACCTTGACCTATATTTTGAGCTCCAGTGCCTTTTACACATTTTATGTCAAAGTTCAATATCTCCTCAACTATAAGGCCTACAACCATCAAAGCTTGCATAGTGCTTCTCCTCAATGTACGGACTCTGCAGGTACCTTGACCTATATTTCACGCTCCATTGACTTTTACACCTTTTAGGTCACTCTTCCATATGTCCTCAACTGTAAGGCCTTCAACCACCAAACCTTATATAGCACTTCTTCTCGATGTACTGACTCGACAGGTACCTTGACCTGGTGACCTTGACCTATATTGTGCACTCCAGTGACTTTGACACATTTTATATTGATGTTCGGTATCTCCTCAAATATAAGACCTACAACCACTAAACCTTGCATAGTGCTTCACCTCATTGCCCTGGCTTGGCAGGTACCTTGACCCAGTGACCTTGACCTATATTTGACACATTTCACGTTGATGTTTGATAACTCCTCAACAATAAGGCCTACAACCACCATACCTTGCATTGTGCTTCTCCTTGATGTACTGAATTAGCAGGTACCTTGACCCGTGACTTTGACTTATATTTCATGCTCCAGTGACTTTTACACATTTTACTTCAACGTTCCATTATCATTGGGCTGTATGATACGAAAAGTCAGTGCTGAAGATATAGCCATTAGAGGGAATGGGACTGGCCTGGAATATATGTGCCCCACTAGGCACTTTGTCTACATTTTTTTCAACCCAGTTTTCCAAGTAAGCACTGCTAAGAATGAAATAAACTTATTTAATAACCACATTCTGATTGAGGCTCCTGTGACTTTTGCGCCAGCAGGTGCAATGACGCCTTCCGCGGAATTCTTGTGTGGAGATTGATCGTGAAATATTTTCTACGGTCATTCTTTCCCTTCCGCTGATTCAAGAAGGGCAGTTGTCAGTTTCTGGCGAAAGAATGCGCACAATACTGGTTAACCGCTTAGAGGACTAAGCCTGCCCAGTAAACGTGTGGTTAGGTAAACTGACCACGCTCGACATGACCCCATTGGGTTGACTGGGTCGTAAAACCTCAACACAAACAAACTTAAAAGAGCATCACATAATGCTTCAGGAAAATACCCCTGGAGTGTTATTAGAATGTGCACTTATTATGACACAGTATGTGTTAAAAGCAAAAGCCAACAGCAGAGACTCTTGACTTTTCTGCATGAAAGACATGTATTTTCACTATTCTTATACTGCATTCTGCAGGTTTTCTTGTACATCTACTCGATTGTTAGCCTTCTCCTTTATTTATCGTAAATATTGCAACACCTTAACACCATACTTTTCCTAAAATTTGAGCATGTCCATTTGAGTATCTGATGAGGTGTCAAATACTGTTATGGAATGGCAAACAGTGTAGACCCTGATCAAACTGCTCCTTCAGGAGCAGTTTGATCTGGGTCTACACTGTTTGCTCAGCTCTGTCTATATATTCAAATTAGGGCAACTATGGTACTAATATTATATATTACATCTGTTTATAGAACCTGTCCTTATTTATTTTAAGATTTTGAAAATATTACTGACAATAAAAAATGTATTTTTGTATATTTTTGTTGTTTGTTACACCCCTGTATACAAGATGCTTCTTTCTCTGATTTGTAAAGTAGTGAGCCCATTAATTTTTAATAAGGACCTCTGACGGTTACATAGAGTGTCTACCTATTTTTACTGGGACTTGTCTCATCTTTCATGACTTTTCCGTACCATTATACAATGAATATGCCAGAACATAGCAGTTAGATAGTTCAATTACACCAGTTGTGATCCTTTCCATGCTTAAAACTGCTACACTGAGAGTGTAAAAATGTTGTTTTTTTTTGTTTCTTTTTTTGTTTGTTTCTTTTTTTGTTTGTTTTGTTTTGTCTCTAGGGTATCGCCCCACTACCCTAGCCTCATGTAGCCACTTACATATATTGAGTAAAACAGTGCTTGCACTAACTGTCAAAATCAGGAAGTCCCAAGACTTCCTAGCTCCAATATCTGGAAGTCAGAGTGATCAAATTTTTTCACTCACTTTTAGAAATTCAACCTCAATATTCTTAAACTCTCAATTATGGAGTAAAACTGCCACTGTTAAGCTAAATAACACATAAATTCATTCTAAAGTTTTGTTATAAATAACTAAATATCTTTAAAAGTTGGGAGTCCCAGACTTCCTGGCATTGATTTTTGGAAGTCCCAGGGCAATTTTTGGGAGTCTCTGACTCCCATATATATATATATATATATATATATATATATATATATATATATATATATATATATATATATATATATATATATATATATATATATATATATAAATATATATATATATATATATATATATATATATATATATATATATATATATATATATATATATATATATATATATATATATATATATATATATGCCAACAAAGGGTTTAGGTGGTTGGGTGGAGGCAGTATTTTATAAAAACTTTTCTATTTTCCATGCATTTCAATAGCAAAAAAAAACAAAACGTATTAAGGGTCCAATAAGATTTCATTTAGAAATGTTGTTTTCCTGATAGTAATGATGGGTCATTAGAGATCTATTGCAATAAAAAATATGCAGTTTACAGAAACTTTCATTGTTTTGTAGGCAGGTTTACATTGCTACCGTCAGAGGTCCTTTGTACTGAACACGAGGTCGCAGGTTTGATCCCTTGCCAGGTCCTGCAACATTCTTTCATGGAGACTGATCATGAACTATTTTCTACGGTCATTCCCTTCCACCGATTCAAGAGCAGTTGTCGGTTTCTGGCGAAAGAAAGTGCACAAGTACTGGTTAACCACTTAGAGGTCTAAACCTGCCCAGGGTAAGTGTGGTTAGGTAAACTGACCAGCGCAGCATGACCTTAATAGTGTTGACTAGGCCCTTTATCGCCAAACCAGACCTAAATGGATTAGTTCAAACTTACAATTAATGTTAGGAGTTAAGCTTTCCGCTTATTTAGGGTGTGAGGCTAAATTTGGAGAAAAAAAAATTTAAAAAAATAAAAACATCAAATGACAATACCCCGCCACTATCATGTGGCAGGCAAATAACTCTAAAAAATTTATGAAATTTGCCCAGCATTAGCATTCCCAAACCAGATCTCCACAATATCAATGCACATACCAATAAAAGTTTGGTGTAAATCCATTGACATTTAAGTTATCGTCCGAAAACAAAAATACGGACGTGTGGTATGCAGATAAATAAAAACAAATGAAAAAATTTGTCCATTAGCAATGCCAAACCAGATATGCAAAACATCAATGCACATACCAAGTTTGGTGCAATCCATTGATATTTACCCAAGTTATCACCTGGAAACAAATACATATGTGTGGCGGGCAGATAACTCTATCAAAATTTACGAAATTTTCCCGATGGCAATCCCAAATCAGATCTCCACAATATCAATGCACATTATATTTTCCGATAGTTGGACGTACAACAGACAGAGGAACGAACACACAGACATCTAATGTGAAACTATAATACCCTGTCACTATCATGTGGTGGGGGTATAAAAAATGGATTGGCCATTAAAACTATTTAAAACAGTTATCAGAGGTATGAGAATAATAATAATAAATTTTTAAAAAAAAGTGGGTCTTGGTGTGCTTATATTGTCTGAGGAGTAGATTACCTGACCGGCCGACAAGAATCTAAAAGAAATGACAACGGTACAAAACACTTCACAAGTGGATACCCGCCCGATTCTTGGGAAGGTAAATGAATACACTTCCAAGCTAGATGACCCTTGAAGTACATAGTTATCCTTTCAGTCCGACATTCTACCATTTACACAACCAAATGTACAATGATAAAGAAAGAAGGAAGAAGCAGCGTGGCTAGGATTCCCAAGACTCTATTGTACGTTCATCAAGCAAGATTAGTAGTGTCAGTTAGACACGTTTTACTCAATTTCAAGGAGTGTTTGTTAGAGGTGAGAAAGTAACTATAATTCAAATACCGTTTTAAAAAATGAATGCATCCAAGGAAGGTGCATAATTAAACTGCTCCCGATCAAGAAGAAAAAAAAAAAAAAATAGGGTATTGTAACCTCGAAAGGCCCAAAAGTGGATGGACAAACTGTTCTATTCTATTCCATTTGTTTATCACATGACGACAAAATGGAGGGCGACGTTAATGAACGAACTTCTCTGTTGGGGAATTTCGGACAAAGAAGTCACATTAACTCTCCAGCGTCGGTAAAGTATCTATGCATTAAACCTGAACATAACATAATGTTTTATTTACATCTAGAGACCTGAATGTTGATTATTAATGCTGCTGATAAAGTTGAAACCTGAGAAATCCCTGGTTTGTTTACTGAATGTTGATAGTAATCGATGCGTACTAGTAATCGTGAAATGCAGGCGCATAGCGCAAAATACGCGTAAATGTCAGTTTTCATAGTTTTAATGCTTTGAGACACGTGGGACCAGAGCCAGCTAATCTAGATTACGTTATACCAGGTTGTTATTAGACCATCCTGATCATCCACTGACGACTTTCTGTTTATCTTCCAAGCAAGTGAAGCCAGTGGATTTTTTTATTTCAATATAAGCAGTTTCATGACCAAGTGAATGGTTCCAGCATCTGTACACCCCTTACAACCATCATAATGATGATAAAGACCTGTTTTTGACAGTAACCTTTTTTTTTTTAATCTTGCTGAGCTAACAAGGGTTTTATGGAATTTAAAATATTCCCTGGCCTTACCGTTTGTAGTTTTGAAAAAATTCACTGTCATACAGACTGTCTTTCTTTCAAAAAAAATCAGTACCAAAATTGATGGAAGTATCTCTAGTTACTAAAACATGTATGGAGTTTGCATTTATGGTGAAAAATAGTACTAAAATGGACATGTTTGATGGTCTTACTCTCAGTGATTTTTCACAGCATCATCCACTCTTCGTGATTCTGCTATAAATCCAAACAAATGATGCAGTTGCAGCTATGTGTTTATTGCCACATTGAGAATAAAGGTATTACCTTATAAACCTAAGACAGACAAAAACAAGACCAAGAATAAGAATAAGTTGAAAATTCCAAGTTAATTTAAAATTTAAGCGATACTAAAGAGATTTAATAAGACAGTAAACTGTTATGTGATAAGATCTTGAAAATATGTTTTTTTAGCCTTTTTAAAAGCATGACGTACTTGTATTTTTTTTTATTATTCGGAAGGTTCTTCCACAGAATACACCTGGTAGGCAAAAAAAAAAAAAAAATGGTTTGATTCTCAGACACCACCGCATCTGTCTAAATTGTCCTGTATGTACAATTTTTTTCAGTGGGATTTTTTTTTTCAACCCACTAAAAACATGACACTGGAGCTTTCTCACTTATCTGAGAATTAACCAAATTGTGATACAGACCACAAACATATGGTATTCTTGCTTATTTGTACTTAATTTACAAACTGCAAAGTAAAACCACCTTATGCAATAGAGGTCCAGACCAGCCTACTCATCAGCATAGTCTGGTCATTGCACCCTCAGTTCACGTTTAGAATACCATATTTATTCTAAGCACTAGGAAAGACAGACCTGAGCAAACAGTGTAGACCCAAATCAGACAGCAGATTGTGGGTCTGACTAGGGTCCACACTGTTTGATTCTTTACGCTCATCAACTGTAGTAAAATGGACTTGTTAAAAAATTGATAGACATGCTAAAGAGTTAAGTAAGCTGGGACAATATTTTGGATAAATAAGGTATCTTGATCTGAAGAGAGTAAATGCGTGATCAGATGGCAGAGCCACATGCTGGTTTCTTTTCTCTTTTACCCTTGTTACGCTGAAAAAAAAAAATAAGATGCTACACCCACCTCTAATTGTCAGCCAATCAGATTACTTGATCCAGGTAGTTGATACATATTCACATACTGACTAACAAACAGTGCAGAAATGGATAGTTGGCTTCTTCAGAAGCCAGGTGATCTGGATCTACACTGTTTGAAAAGGGCAGGGCATATCCAGGTTCAATAGGGCCAGAGCTTAGATAATGGTAATTTCTTTGTACTGTTTACCATATTTACCCTAATATTTTACACCTTTACCACTTAACATACTCATTCTAAAATTTGAACAAGTTTGTTTTGCTACTGTTGAGAGTTCTGTAAATTACTGGATGATGGGCAAACAGTGTAGACCCTAATCAGATGCCACATTCTGCTGCATCTGTCAGATGCATATCAGATTCTGATATGGATCTACATTGTTTGCTGAGGTCTGTCTGTCCCATTACTTAGGGTCATCTTGATGTGACTTAAAAAATGTTGAAAGGGACAAAAAAAAAAAAAACAACACAAAATCATGATCATCATTACTTAGGGTAGGTATGGTATGCTCTTAGTTTGTTATAATACTTCAGTAGTGTGTTTGAATGAAGACCTAAAAATAACCCCACTTCCTTGTGGTTAATGCTAAGCATGTTGGGTAAAAATTTCAGCAGACAATATTTTGAAATATTTTATTTTAGTTTCCCCAGAGAAAGGCTTTGACATTTCATGCAAATTGTATCCTGTGAGACAATTTGCATGAAATGTCAATGCCTATTTTGTGAGAAAAAATAAGAAAAATATCATCAGTTTGTCATCTGCTACATTAGCCAAGAGAGTGATAACGGTAAAGTGGATGTGATTAAAGAGTGTTGAGTCAAGGTTTTTGCTTTTCCTTGAAATGGTGTATTGTAACTTTTCTTCTAAATCATGTTGTTTTAAGTGATTAAGTCAACTGTTTTGATTAGAAAAAAAAACAAAAAACAACAACATCAAAACATGAAATATCAAGACTTGTTTTCCCTGAAGAATAAAAAAAGAAAAGAAAAAAGATGCCATCTGCTGCAGTTGTGATTGGTGCTTTATGAGTCAGTTTGTTGAGGCCAAATAAAAAAAATAAAAAAAACATATATTATGAGTCAGTTTGTTAAGGCCAAATAAAAAACAAAATATGTATATATTATGTATATATATATATATATATATATATATATATATATATATATATATATATATATATATATATATATATATATATATATATATAGTGCAAATGATTTGTTTACCTGAGGTCTTTCGGCTTTCGCCTTCTTCAAAGGTTTTCTATTTTACAAAATGACATAAAAATGTAAAATTTACGAATAAAAGATTATGCCCTTTTCTGGCCCATGTTATCAGGCCTGCTGCGACTTGATAACTGATCATGTTTAGATATATGTGAAATGTAAACAATACATGTAAACACAGCATGCAAAAAGTATAAAGCTTATCTTCACTATCAACACAATGTGCAAAACGTATAAAGCTTATCTTTACTATCAACACCACTGTGCCCAGTGTATACAATGCACATAAACCTTACACCGATAGGGATATACACCAAACATATAGTTTAACGCCTATCATTTCAGCATCCTTTCTGGATCCAGTGCTACCAAAAAGATTTTTTGTTAGATGTTATGCTCCTTCTCCCATCTTATATATATATACCCTAATATATATATACCCTAAACACAAATATTTTCTTTTTTTTTTTTTGGCCTAAGCCAACATTGCATTAAGACGACCGGATACACTTGATAGTTTCCGCCATTTTATACAAGGGTGACAACCTACCATGACTTCCCGTTTCCTTTCCTGCACACCAATCCCTTTCTGAAAGGGTTCTACTCTAAAAGGAAAGAATTTGCTCCCATAGTGAGCAAATCCTTTTCTTCTAGAGTAGACCCTTTTTCAAAAGGGAAGCTTAAATGATTTGACAGAGGTACCTCTGTTAATAGTGTATTCCTTTCCCTTAACCCATTGTAGTCTGGAGACCCCAAAAAGGGTAATTTGCAAACAGTGCAGACCCAGATCAGAAGCCACAGAATGCGGCATCTGATCAGGGTTTCCACTGTTTCCAAACAGTTTTGCCATTTTTATCGCACTTGCTTTAGCATGGGCGAGTTGGGCATGCAAGTTTCCGTCTGTCCGTCCGTCCATCCGTCCGTTCGTCTTTCTGTCAACATTTACCCTGGGTGTCTTATGAGCGCAACTCCTCCTACAGTTTTGTACCAATCATTTTGAAACTTTGCATGTGTTTTCTTCATGGTGTGAAGATGTGCATGTGATTTGGATATAATTGTTAGTTTATTTTTTGTCACTTTTTCCACATTGTGAACTTAGTAATTTTTCACCTCAATATATAGACAGTGGGTACCGCTTGTGAGAACAACTCCTCTTACAGTTTTATACTGATTGTTGCGTGTGTTTTCTTCATGGTATGTGGATGTGCATGTGGTTTTGGTATAATTGTTAGAACATTTTTTGTGACTTTTTCCACATGTGAACTTAGTCATTTTTCACCCTCAATATGTAGACAATAGGTACCTCTTGTGAGTGCAACTCCTCTTACAGCTTTGAACTGATCATTTTGAAACTTTGCATATGCTTTCTTCATGGTATGAGGATGTGCATGTGATTTGGATATAATTGTTAGATCATTTTTTGTCACTTTTTTCACAATGTGAACTTTGTCATTTTTCACCCTTTATATATAAACAGTTGGTACCTCTTGTGAGCGAGACTCCTCTTACAGTTTTGTATCGATTATTATGAAACTTTGCATGCATTTTCTACATGGTATGAGGATGTGCATGTGGTTTGGATGTAGTTGTTAGATAATTTTTTTTACTTTTTTCCAAATTGTGAACTTAGTCATTTTTCACCCTCAATATAATAGACAATTGGTACCTTGTGAGCATAACACCTCATACAATTTTATACTAATCTTTTTGGAACTTTGCACATGTTTTCTCCATAGTCTGAAGATGTGCATGTGCTTTTCATATAATCCTTGCCTTATTTTTTTGTCACTTTTTTATACTTTTTAACTCTGTCATTTACTGACCTCAGATGTATAGATAGTGGGTACCTTGTGATTGCAACTTCTCATACAATTTTAAACCAGTCTTTTTGAAACTTTGCACATGTTTTCTCCCAGGTCTGCAGAAGTGCATGTGGTTTGGATATGATTTTTAAATTTATTTTTGTCACTTTTTCCACTTTATCATATAATCCTTGTCTTAATTTTTGTCTCTTTTCCAACTAAGCACAACTAAGAATGAAATAAACTTATTTAATAACTACATTCTGATTGTGGCTGCTGTGACTTTTGCCCCAGCAGGTGTAATGCCGCCTTCCGCGGAATTCTAGTTCTCTAGGAATATCTAAATGACATTGAAGTTGGATTCTTCCAATATATAGTGTGCAATGCATTAAATAACTTGGCTCCAATCTCCAGCTCATTTTATGTTTTTATTCTCAGATTAACACAAACAGTGATGATGACATTGGGATTCATTCTGAAGAGCCAACACAATCAAGGAGGAGGGTATCAGTTGAGGTGGATACATCAGATACGGCAGTCCTATCTGGAACTTACGAGGTGGGTCATTCATCATCATCATCATTAGATTTTTTATTAACATGGAGGTACAGGGGCAAACTCCACATCAGTAAGCCACCTTCCAGGTCTGGCTTGCTGCACGCATGGCAGATCTCACACCAGATCTCCAGGTATGTCTATCATGAGGGTCAGTAATCAAAAGCTTCCACTCTCTGCAATCCCTCTCTGTCAGCTGCTTCCATGTCATCTTGGGCCTCCCAGGCCCAGGCTTTCCATCAACCTGTATGTCAAAGGCTGTCTTGACAGCACCATTGGAGCATTCCACATGTCTGTATTAGCGGAGCCCTCTCTCCTTCAGAATGAGGTCCAGATCCTCAATGCCAAGCCGTGCAAGTAGCTCATTGGATCTGGTGGTGCCAATGTATTGCGGCTTGACATTGCAGATCTGTCTGATCATTGCTCTGTCATTTTGCTGCAGGCATTGGAGGTTTAGCTTTGTCAATGGCCAAGTCTCACTGGCATGGAGCATTGCGTTCCGCACAAAAGAGCTTTACATGTGGCCACATGTCTTGAAAGAGAGGTGGCGGGAAGAGAGAACTAGTAGCAGCTCCTTGAACTTCTTCCAGGAGGTTTTCACACGTGTTGTGGTTGAAATTTCACATCCACCGGCTGCTGAGAGCATGTCTCCTAGGTAGCAAAAGGATGATAAGATGTTAATTCGAGAAAATGTTACTAATGACAGAGTAGTCATATAGACTATTGTTTTGTTTGTTAAAGTGATTAACTACATGTTTTGTTTGTTAAAGTGATAAGCTACATGTGATAGTTTTTCTACCATTTTATACAAAGGAGACAGTTTTTCTAGTTTTTCTAACTTTTGTTTTGCTTACCTCCACATCAATCCCCTTCAGAAAAGAGGTCTAGTCAAAAAGGACAGTTTGCTCCCCTTGGGAGAAATTCTTTCCTTTCAGAGTAGACTCCTTTCAGAAAGGAGGCAAACAATTCTGACAGTTGTCTTCCATGAAGGAGCGTTTATTCACCATAAATGCCATCTAAAAAAAACAAAAAGAAAAAAAAAATGATACCTCTAGAAAAGGTGCATTTTTGTTTTCTTTTTTTTTTTCTTTTTTTTTTTTCAACCAAACTATGTATGTATGTATGCACATATACTTTTCTTACATCTTCACAAAAACATATGCTGCAGGTACTCAAGGTATGGTAAGTGTCCTAAAATTTCGAATACTTTATTCCTTACCCTTTTTGCCTAAATTTTGCTCTTTAAGCAGCTATTTCTTAAAATACTAAGTGAAAAGGCAAACAGTGTAGACCCTGATCAGACTGCTCCTTCAGGAGCAGTCTGATCTGGGTCTGCACTGTTTGCATATACCATTTTTGTTGGCCACTTTGGTGTACAAAATTTTAGGACATTTACCGCACCTTATTATGGTACTTCTTATACCCACAATATGTGTTCATGGAGAAATTTTAGAACTGTGTCTGTCTAGATACTACTCTTATCTTGAGCAGTGAGAAAGTATGGAAAATAAGTCACATTATCAAGTATGCCACACTGATGGTTTTCTGTCTCCAGTGGTATTTGAAGTCACTAAAAGAGGTGTTCCAGCTCTTTGGCCACAATAACTTTATAGTTCAAGGTGAATGGATACTCTTCAAAGAGAAAGATCAAAAAGGGCAGTAACTGTTGTTAACCAATTTAAATCGAGTGGACTATTCTACTACAACTCTTTGGAATGGTAGGGTGTCTGGTTAGTTTTTAATACTATGTTTTATAGAAATTCCTGTAGTTAATGTAAACAGTGAAGAGCCTGATCAGACACCATGCTTTGCAGGGTCTGATCTAGGTCTGCACTGTTTGCCAATTACCCTTTTAGGAGTATCCAGACTTAAATGTGTTAACTGCTTAGAGCCTGCCTAGATAAAGTGTGAGTAGGTTAACTGACCAGCTCAACATGACCTTAACAGTGTTGACTGTGCCATCAAACTCCAAATAAAAAATCAGAGAGACAGAACTCTAAACTGAAAGTTTTTTACCTCCCTGCTCAAAGAAAGGTCACTCCAGCACAAAAGAATTTACTTCCATTGTACACAAATACCTCCTCTGAGGGGAGATATGGACTACTCTTGCAGGAATGAATTTGTTCTCTTGGGAACAGTTAATTTGCTTCCTGTTTCATTTCAGAGCTTAAACTATGATGTCTGTGAAAATATGATTTACCAGAAGGATGAAAAGGCCCATTCACCTAAGGTAAAAAAAAAAAGAAAAAAAGATCTTTTTGATATTCTTTGTTTTGTGGAAAGATTTTCAGAAATACTTCTGTAGGAATTTGACAATATATATAAAGTTTCAAGTAGAAAGTCATAAATTATGTTCAAGTGAATGTATATATTTTACTATTTACATACATCCTATGTAACTTTTCATATATATGGATGGCAGTGTTAACTCTTGCCGTGCTGAATAAAGATGCCACCCCCACATCTAATTTTCAGCCAGTCAGATTACTTGATCTAATTTTATGATACAAATTCACATACATGTACTAAATGACAAACAGTGCAGATCTAGATCAGTTGGCTTCTGACCTGGATCTATACTGTTTGAAAGGCAGAGCATATGCTAGTTCAGCAGAATTAGGGTTAAGAAAGGCCAAATTTTATGAAAAATAATTCAATAGATTTGAGAAATTAGACTTAGAATCATTGAATTCCTTAACTACAGAGTTTAATTTTGGCTTTTTTGTAGGCCTTGATATAAATATCATTTGTATAAATTGTCTATACGTCAAACAGTACAGATCCTGATCAGACTGTATTACCCATTTTAGGTGTACACATTATATAGTTCCTGATAAAAGGAGTGATCAGTCATAATTTTTGTACAGTAGAACCTCGATAATTCAAACTCCAGTAATTCAAAATTCTCAATAATTCAAAATCATTTTAAAGTCCCGACTTAAATATATGTATGCATTTCAACCCTCAGTTATTCAAAGTCTTAATAATTCAAACAGAACTATTTTGTCCCTTTGACTTTGAATTATTGAGGTTCCACTGTATATAAAACATACCTTGAGTATAGTACCAGATAAGAGGGGGTAGCCAAATAATATTTTTCTTATTTCTTGATGAAAACATATGTTGTGGGTACTCATTAGAAATGCCTTACAGAGGCACTTCTAATGAGTATCCACAACATATGTTTTCGTCAAGAAATAAGAAAACTATCAATAGTTTTCAGTAGAAATAAGTGCCTTATTTGGTGTGATGCTTGAGGTACTGACTGGAATTTTGCCAGGTAATTTTATCTCCAATGTTTGCAAGGCAATTTCAGTCAGTATCTGAAAGATTGTTTTTATGCAAAAGTAGCAAAAGTTATCTTGAATTATTATCTAAGGTTATAACCATATCTGGCTGGCCTCAGTGGCTCAGTAGGATGCTCATCTGACTGGTGATCAGGAGGTTGCGGGTTCGATCTCTGCCGGGATCTGGCAGCATTGTTTTGTGGAGATTGATCATGAAATATTTTCTATGGTCATTCTCTCCCTTCTGCTGATTCAAGAAGAGCAGTTGTCAGTTTCTGGTGAGAGAATGTGCACAAGTTCTGGTTCACCACTTAGAGGACTAAGCCTGCCAAGGAAAAGTGGTTAGGTAAACTGACTGGCTCGACAGGACCTTAATAGTGTTGACTGGGCTGTTAAACTCCAAACCAACCAAACAAGTAACCTTATCTGGATCTGGTATTATCCTTTCTCATTTTTATGGCAGTGTTAACTCTTGCCGTGCTGAATAAAGATGCCACACCTCGAAGAATAGCAGAAGGGCATTAAGTGTTACCTCTGTCCGTCCGTCCATCCCGTACGTACGTCCGTCCCAATTTGTGTCCGGGCCATACCTCCTAAACCGTATGGAATATATTTATGAAACTTTACCGGTGCATGCATGACATTGAGACAGTGTGTTATGAAACAGGAATGTGCCCCCGCCTATTCAAAGAATAGTGGAAGGACATTAAGCATTACCCCTGTCCGTCTGTCCCATACGTACATACCTCCGTCCCAATTCGTGTCCGGGCCATAACTCCTAAACAGTATGGAATATATTTATGAAACTTTACAGGTGCATGCATGACATTGAGACGATGTTTCGTGAAAAAGGAAGACAACTCTTGCTTGTTTGGTTTTTGAATTATCTGCCCTTGACTTAGTTCCATATAATAAACCGTGCCCGGGCCATAACTCCTTACCCGTATGGAATATCTTTATGAAACTTTACAGGTGCTTGCATGGCATTGAGAGGATGTGTCATGAAAAAGGAAGACAACTCTTGCTTGTTTGGTTTTTGAATTATCTGCCCTTGACTTAGTTCCATATAGTAAACCGTGTCCGGGCCATAACTCCTTAACCGTACGGAATATATTTATGAAACTTTACAGGTGCATGCATGACATTGAGACGATGTGTCATGAAAAAGGAAGACAGCTCTTGCTTGTTTGGTTTTTGAATTATCTGCCCTTGACTTATTTCCATATAGTAAACCATGTCCGGCAGGGGTGGTCGGGTGAGGCAAAGGTGTCGTGTATCTTACGTCACCGGGGCGTCCAACTGATATTGGCTTACAGTTGTGCAAGGCCTGCAATCCTTGTAGCAGGTATGGGTAGAGGGGGAATGTTTTTATTTCTTCTGTTTCTTCGCTTTCATTCCTGTTAATCTTTCTTCCCTGTCCCTCTCTTTCATCTCTTCTACTATCTTTATCTCTTTTCTCCCTTTCTCTGGGAGACAACACAAAATGACCCACAAGGGTTGACATATTGTTAAACCCAACACAATCAAAAACTGTGTCCGGGCCATAACACCTTAACTGTATGGAATATATTTATGAAACTTTACAGGTGCATGCATGACATTGAGAGGATGTGTCGTGAAAAAGGAAGACAACTCTTGGTTGTTTGGTTTGTGAGGATATCAACCTTAATAATAACTTCATGCTGCACCTGTCGCAATTACATATGTAACCTTTTTCTGAATGGCATTTTGGCGGGGGCATCTGTGTCCTATGGACACTTTTTCTTGTTTTTTTCTGATAACTACAGTACCTCATGTTCTGTTTATAGGCTGACATCCAAGACCATAAATAGAGAGCATGTATGCCCAGGCTGATCTTGACATTTACATTTGTTTTTTCTTGACAGTGTCAGCATACTTGTATCTTCTTTTGTTTACAGTGGATAGTGAAACGAGAGTTTGCCAGATGGTTGGTGATGGCAATGATTGGAATACTGACTGGATGTATTGCATCTGTCATAGATATTTCTGTGAAATCTACATCTGAATTGAAGTTCTCCTACCTAAAGCATTGTATCCTTTGCTTATATCTGCAGTAGTGTACAGCAGAGTTCTCACTAGGATTTTGAAAGCAGGAGTTTAAGAATCCATCTCTGAGAAAAGTTGGAGTTAAAATTGAAAAATAGGAGTTTGACCTAGAAAACTTGGAGTTTTCGGCTAAATATGAAAACTTAATATTTAAGGACATTGTCTGGACAACTTCATTTTTCAACTATTAACCTTAACCACAGAGTGTCTGGTAAGGATCCAAAAGCTTTTGGGGCTTAGGAAATAGTGACAGGACTTCCATTAACTTCCAGACTCAGGAAGTCCCAGACTTCCTACCCCTCAAATGTGGAAGTCCCACAGGAAAAACTAGGAAGTCCCACTTTTTTCCCTGCTGCGGCAACCTGCACTTTCTTTAGTAGGTTCTTAATTCAGTGTCACACAGAATCATCATGATATACACTTCTCTTAGATGTGTTTTAAACATATTCTTGTCGCTTATTAAAATTCGATCGCATCTTTTTGGAAAGTCTGTACTTGTATGTCGGACCTTATAGAAAGCACCAACATTGGTCCAACCGCGTTCGTTTCAAAGCCCAGAGAAAGAAAAAAAGAAAAGAAAATACATAAGAGAAAACACCCAAAACATGTTTTCTTAAAAACAAACTATGCTGAAATTATTTTGCAGAAATGTATTTAATGAAATATTTGCTCGGATTGAAGCTGATCAACACGAGCGAGCGAGTTGCTTACTTCACAAAAATTGCGGGAAAACGGCGCCGACTCGTGCAACAACAAACAAATAAAAGGCAGCTCTCGATGAGTTACCAACAGCAATACGTTCGTTCGCGGAGAACAGCAAGCAAAACCATCGCAATTCGCCTATATTTAGACTTACTTTGCGTCTTTTCCGCGCTGGTAAACAGCGCAACCGGAACAAGGCTACGAATTTAGAAACGGGTTTTCCGAAATTTTGACGAAAAATATGTTTTCTTCTCATTTGAAAAATTGCTTTTGTTGTCATGACAAACATAAGCTTCTAAATTCGAATAGATTTAAATTTGCGTTCTGTGCATAATTGTTATTTATTTATTCAATTTCACTCGGTAACTCCCGGAAGTGTTGAGGTGTTTTCAGACGACACACGTTCTTAGCAAAATAATAATTTAAGATTTTAAGACGTGAATATTTAAAAATAATAATGACTTCATATAATTTCACCGAATATTTTCGGGTGTCGCAGAAGAAAGTTTAATTATATAAACATCAATTAATCAACTCAGCATGCGTGACAAATACACACAGTGATCACGCAGCCATCAAAAGGGTGCCGCGACGCTTGACACCGATGTCAATAAAACTCCCGCAAGCGGGAAGTGGGACGTCCTTAAAGCTCAGTCAACACAGGTAGCGAATTTCCAATAAGTAGGCGGGGCAAACATCATACAACTCATTAAAAGTGGGCGGGCTTTTTGACAATTTTTGGACATCTCGGGTATCGATTTCGACGGACAAAAGAAATTTCGGAAGTCCGCGGTACGCCTTTGAAGTTCAGTTTGGACGTCCGGCGGCAATAGAGCGTAAATGAGAATCCTCGGAAGGAAATTTTACGCGTACAAAAGCAAAAATAGGCGTAAAAATACGCCGGATTCGGCGTTTCCGAGAACTCTGGTACAGTATTGTGTGATGTATGAAAAAGTGCTAGCTGACTCACAAACAGTGCAGACCTTATAAAACTGCTCTTTTGGGACCACTTTGAGCTCGTTCTACATAGTTTGCTCAGGCATGTCTGTTCAAATATTTAGGTTTGGACTGCTGGAGTTGACAAAATATGGCAGTTTTACAGTTCTATAATATATTAGAGCTGTCAAGTCTCACATATATCATGTGAGACTCATTCATTTGTGCTTTAGCTCATTGAGCCGTGGGCTCAGGTTGAGCTATTGTGATCACTTGCCGTCTGTCATCGTCCATCCGACAATCCGTCCACACCTATGAATGACTTCTAGTCTGAAACCCCTCAGCCTATTTTCTTCAAACTTCCTGTCAACTTTAATGATGTGGAGCCTTCTGTTAAAGGGGTTTGTTCAAATGGTCATGATCTGTCAATCAAGATGTCCGCCATGCCCATATATGGTAAAAACACTTAAAAATCTTCTTCTCTAGAACCGAGGAAGCTTTTGGCTGAATATCGGTATATAGCATCAGGGACTGAAGGTCTATTGGTACCTCAGCCTTTTCAAGTTTGTGCAAATGACCTTTTTACAGTAAGTTCAAATTTGTGGCCTATACATTTGTATGGGGAAAATGTTGAAATGTCTTTTTTTCAAGATATATTAAAGACTAATGACTGAAAGTTACCATGTATGATTTAAGTAGTAAAACTTTTAGTTACAGTCAAAAGTTTGTCCTCTAGAGGAATTTTTAAATGTCTTCTTCTCCAAAAAATTGCTTGAGCAATTTTCACCAGATTTTACATGGGACCTTCTGTCAAAAGGATATTGACAATTTGTTCAAATGGTTCTGCCCATTGAACCAGATGGCGGCCATGCCCATATATGGTAAAAACACATAAAAATCTTCTTCTCCAGAACCAAGAAAGGTTTGGGGCTGAATCTTGATACATAGCATTGAGGACTCAAGGTCTCCCAAATTTTCAAATGATGGCCATAGGTTGACCTTTGACATTTTTACAGCAAGGTCAAATTTGCTCCCCTATACATTTGTGTGGGGATAATGTTGAAAAATCATTTTCTCAAAATACAAAGACAAATGACTGAAACTTACAATTTCCTTTGTAGGGAGTATCAGGGTGTCTTTGTAGATCAAAAATAGCTAGAATTTTGATTGGAAATCCAAGATGGCCGCCGTAGCTGCCATTTTGAAGATCTATTTTTACCTTCTTCTACTGAATGGAAAGGCCAATTGACTTGAAACTTGTAGTATCTGGGCCACTTCTAGATCAAAAATAGCTTAAATCATTCCAGTCGGAAATCCAAGATGAAGGCCATGTCAGCCATGGTAAAAATCTATTTTGATTTTCTTTTTAACTGAAAGGTCAATTGCATTCCGATTGGAAATCCAAGATGACCCCTTGGCCATCATCTTGAAAATCTATATTGAATTCCTTCTCTTGAACTGAAAGGCCAATTGACTTGAAACTTGTCTGGTAATCAGGTGAGCACTACAGGGCCATCTTGGCCCTTTTATTTTCTTTTTTTATCAGACATCTACTGGGTTTTCCCAATAGATGTCTGATAAAAAAGAAGAAAACTTTTCTCCCAATAGATGTCTGATAAAAAAAAAGAAAAAAAAATCCGAAATTTGAGTACAGCTCTAGATCTTTTAAATAATATATAAAGAATCTTTAACAGTTGACTCAGATATTGACAAATGCACTGTGAACTTGTGTCTCCCAGTACCATTTATTATATGGGTGGGATTTAATGCTCTCATTGTCATGGTAGGATCCCTGCTCACAGCCTTCTTAGAGGTTTGTTGATTTTATTATCTTTTAAAGTGATCTCACAACAACACAAAAAGTAAAACAGACTTTAACTCTTAAATTGCCATTCAGAATTGTGGTAGATGACATTCTATTTTTTTTTTTTTTTCAGAGCAAAAATCAGGCTTGACATTTCAAATGAATCATCTGCCTAGCAATTAATGTTTGACATTTTGAGCCAGTCATCTGGCAGATGATTGACTTGAAATGTCAAATATTATTTTCTCTGAAAAATAAAAGAAATATGATAGAATGTTATCTGCTGCTGTTATAACTTGCACTTTACAGGTTAACCCTTGTCATGCTGAATAAATCAAGATGCCACACCCACTTCTATTTTCCAGCCAATCAGATTACTTAATCCAAGTTGTTGATACAAATTAACGTAAACTTAATGGCAAACAGTGCAGATTCAGATCAGTTGGCTTCTTCTCTGGATCTACATTGTTTACAAAGGCAGGGTATATCTGGGTTCAGCAGGACTACGGTTAAGGTGATACGATCCAAGTCTGTCTATGTGAGATAAACAGATGAAAGAGGAAAGACATTTTCCATAGTTTTCTCAGACAATATTAAATGTGGCATTTCATTCAAAATATCTCCAAAGAAGTGTCACATCTAAGAATGTCATTTCTTTATCATCTGCTGTTAGTTAAGGTGAATGGCTTTTGCCCGTATTTTCAGAAAAGGGCAACAACTTTTACAGATGGGTAGTTGATTTCCTAGTGTATGAAACCTTCTAAAATGGAAGTTTTGCTATTCTTTTACCTTTACCATTCTCTGGGCAAATTCAGCAGACAACAAATTGATGGTATTTTCTTATTTTTCCCAGAAAAAACAGGATTTGATATTTCATGCAAATGGTCTCCATTGGAGACCATTTGCATGAAAGGTCAAATCCTTTTTCCCGGGAAAATAAGAAAAAAAATTAACATGACAAGTTTTTCTCTTAGAAAAAAAGTGCAAAAAAAATCATGCTCAGCTGATAATTCAACCAGATGTTTTATGGCTATTGCCCACAACTCTCCTACACTAATGAGTCTGTTCTTAACAGGTACTATTACCAGATTTACCTGGGGAACTACTTTTCTCTGATAACACTGGTTCCTTGCACTGCAAAATATAGTCTTAAAATCTTTATTTTTTAACATAGAAAACCATTTAAAATTTGTAATTTGATTAATTTTTGATGCAGATGTAGATTTTGGTATCGGTTTTGAGCTTCTTCATTTTGTTTTATATTTAAGAATTTTGTGTGCAGGTTTCCAGTTAACTGTCTTATCAGGATGACTTAACTAATTGCATAACAGAGCATCATTTTATTGGCAACTGGGCAGAGTTTTATGGTCTCAGTCATCAGAAACATATGAGAAAGCAATACCCCACTAACCCGACTTTGATATAGTAATAGTCGGGTTAGTGGGGTCAAATTCTCTAAGAGAAAAACATGGCATGATTGTCATCTGCTGAAAATTTTACCCAGAGTGCTAAGCTTTAAGGAAGGAGTTTGCTCCCATGCATAGGAATATCTTCCCTTTAAGAATAGCTTCCTGTACCCATCCTGACCACTACCACCCACCCTGCCCACCAAAGTGGATGTTATGTAAATGTGTGTTTTCCTTTCACAGCCTGTTGCTGCTGGGAGTGGTATACCACAGATTAAATGTTTCCTGAATGGTGTGAAGGTACCACATGTGGTGCGATTTAAGACCTTGTTTATCAAGATAATTGGTGTGGTCTCGGCTGTGGCCGGTGGTCTAGCTGTAGGAAAGGTATAAGGCAGTTCTTTGGTCTATAGTATGCTAGATTAACCCTTAAAACGCCAAGAAATTCTGCAGCTGAAAATGTCGTCTGTTTATGTTGTCTGCTGAATATTCTTGCAAACTTTTCAAACCTATTTTTGCACACAGGCAAACAGTGTGGACCCAGGTCAGACTGCTCCTAAAGGAGCAGTCTGATTTGGGTCCACACTGTTTGCAGAAATGACTTTTAAAATCACAAGCAGACGACAAAGCAGACGACAATTGTTGTGATTGGCACTTTAAGAGTTAAAATGTACACGTATATTCTAGCTTTCACTTTTTGCAATTTTCGGGCTAATGAAATAATTACTCCTGATAATGGTGGTACCATATCTAACTGTTACATTACTGAAGTAGTGCTGGATTTTTATTTCAGCAATGAAAATATTTATTGTGTGTGCAATCTATGAATATCATGACTATTTTTAACCCAAGTCCTGCTGAATCCGGATATGTCCAGTCGTTTCTAATTCTTAATTCAGGTCCTGCTGAAAGCAGATATGTCCTGCCTTTGCAAACAGTGTAGATCCAGATCAGTTGGCTTCTGAAGAAACCAGCTGATCTGGATCTGCACTGTTTGCTATTAAGTATGTGAATTTATATCAACAATCTGGATCAAGTAATCTGATTGGCTGAAAATTAGAAATGGGCGTGGCATCATTATTTATTCAGCAGGACAAGGGTTAATGGTTGTTCAGGTGGGTCTGGACTGTTACTATTTGTATAAGGCATTGTCCAGGCTTTCTTATTGCTCATTTTATTTTGTAGATATATGGGTCACATTGACCTTAATGTTGTATTACAATACTCGTCCTAAATTTTGAACAAGTCTATTTTACTACCTGTTGATTGTGTCCAAAAATTGCAGGATGAATGGCTACTTGTATAGGCCCTGATCAGATTTGCACTTTTTGATCAGGATCTACACTTTTTTGCCACTTCTTTAACAGTTTGTAGACACATAAACAAGTGGTAAAATGGGTATACAAACAGTGGTTAACAAATTGTCCTGTCCAACAGAGCTAAGTTGTCAAATTGTGCGGATAGGCATACTCTTCTGGGTCTTAACCCTGGTCCTGCTGAACCCAGATATGACTTGCCTTTGCAAACAGTTTAGATCCGGATCAGTTGGCTTCTGAAGAAGCCAACTGATCTGGATCTGCACTGTTTGCCATTAAGTATGTGAATTTAAATCAACAATCTGGATCAAGTTATTTGATTGGCTGAAAATTAGAAGTGGGTGTGGCATCTTAATTTATTCAGCAGGACAAGGGTTAATGGTTTGCATAAGACAAAGCAAGTAGACTTGTTATGCTTTCATTTTTCCAAAATTTCAGGAAGGTCCTATGATCCATTCAGGTGCTGTGGTAGCTGCGGGGGTGTCTCAGGGCAGGTCCTCGACATTCAAGTTTGATTTAAAGGTCAGTACCTACTTGTACTACCTGTGTCTCCTGATTTTAGCGTGTGATAAAGTACCACTGTTCCTTGTTACATGGAAGTACTCATTAAAATGTACATATATGATTGTTGGGCTTACAAGATTAAAGAAATAGGCACACTTCATGATTCATGTACATACATGTTAACCCATTAAAGACTGAATAAACTCTCCCACACTACATGTATACTAGAAGTCCATTTTTGATTTTAGGTATGTCAGGCTATATCATATAGATATTCCTAAAGAAAAATGTTTGAACTATTTGTAAACAGTGGAGACCCTGATCAACGTCTGCAATGTCTGATCTGGATCTGCACTGTTTGCCTGTTACCTGTTAAGGGACCTCCAGTCTTCAATGGTTAAGTGTATAGGTGGCCAAGGGTTAGCACTTTTGACTTTGGATCATAAGGTCCTGGGTTTGAATCCCGCTGCATTCAGAATTCAGCTCATAGCTGTACAGTGCTTCGTCACACAGAGCCTTTCATAATCACCCTTTCATCGCTCTGATATGACAAATGTTGAGAAGGACATAAAAGGCCAAACCATTGACATTGTACATACATGTATACCTCAATCAAAACAAATTAGAAAACAAACCCCTGATACTAGATTTTAGCATTAGAAATGCCATCCCGTTTGTTTGTAAGCAATTTTTTAAGATTTGGCAACCAGGGCCCAGTTGTTCAAAACTAACAATGTCATTAGTTAACATATAATTAAAACTTTGATCATTAAATATGGCAGATACACTAATATTTTTGCTGAAAAGCTGCTCACATTTTTTTTTTCAGCAAAAATATATGTGAAATAGATATTGTACTTACTAGAACAGTCAACATTTTGACCACTAATGAGCATGTTAAGATTACAATGCTTTGAACAACTGGGCCAAGATAGACATTTCAGAATGGAGGTCCCATGTCAAGCAGGCTATCAGAGATGTTTTCAAAGATTACTTCTTCTTAAATATTGGTTCAGTCTTTATGAAATTTTCACCAAATGAAACATCATTTTTTGTGAAGACTTTATGAGCTTTACAATGATTTTATTACGTTTTTGATTTGAAAATACTTGACATTGGTGTTGACATCAACAAATGTTTATGGCTTATGCTAAAGGTTTTTGTACGATGGACAAACTCCAGTGTAGGCAAGTTATCCTCTCCAGCAACATGTCTTGTTTTCCTCTCTGCTTTAGCTTCAAAGGTCTGTTTTTTCATCTAAAAATTCAGGATCCCATTGGTTCACATCAAACCCTAACATTGAATGACATTAACTCTAGCATTAAAGAGACATGCCCAAGGAGAATATGTGAAGGAGCATTTCACTGAATTCTGTTCTTTTAGTGCATATAGTCAAAATAATCATCTGTCTTTGGTTACAGTCATTTTTATTAATAACTAACAGTTGATTTGAGAAGATACAGCTTTCTGTTGTAAAATTCTGAGTTCTATAATTTTCTTTGTTTAGTTGTTCGAGTATTTCCGAAGTGACACTGAGAAGAGGGACTTTGTCTCTGGTGGTGCAGCAGCCGGCGTCTCAGCTGCTTTTGGTGCACCTGTGGGTGGGGTACTTTTCAGTTTAGAAGAAGGAGCCAGTTTCTGGAACCAGGCTCTAACTTGGAGAATTGTAAGTATACACAATATAATAATTACATATTTGCAATGCATTGCAGATACATCAGCATGGATCCAAAACAAAAAAACTGCCTTATATCATAGATAGGTCCAGCTAAAGGTAGTAGTCAGAAAATATCTTTTGTTAACCCTTAAACTGCCTATCACAACAATTGTAGTCTGCTTTGTCATCTGCTTGTGATTTTAAAAGTCATTTTTGCAAACAGTGTGGACCCAGATCAGACTGCTCCTTTAGGAGCAGTCTGACCAGGGTCCACACTGTTTGCCTGTTTGCAAAAATAGGTTTGAAAAGTTTGCAAGAACATTCAGCAGACGACATAAACAGACAACTTTTTCCACTTTGTGAACCTAGTCATTTTTCACCCTCAATATGTAGGTAATGGGTACCTCTTGTGAGCACAACTCCTCTTACAGTTTTGTACTGATTAATTTGTGAAACTTTGCATATGTTTTCTTCATGGTATAAGGATATGCATGTGGTTTGGATATAATTGTTAGGTCATTTTTTGTTCTTTTTTCCACATTGTGAACTTAGTCATTTTTCACCCTTTATATATAAACAGTTGGTACCTCTTGTGAGCGCAACTCCTCTTACAGTTTTGTACCGATTATTATGAAACTTTGCATGTATTTTTTTCATGGTATGAGGATATGCATGTGATTCGGATGTAATTGTTAGATTATTTTTTTTTACTTTTTCTGCATTGTGAACTTAGTTATTTTTCACCCTCAGTATATAGACAGTGGGTACCTCGTGAGCACAACTCGTCATACAATTTTATACATGTACTAATCTTTTTGGAACTTTGCACATGTTTTCTCCATAGTCTGAAGATGTGCACGTGCTTTTCATATAATCCTTGCCATATTGTTTGCCCCTTTTTTGTTCTTTTTGAACTTTGTCATTTACTGACCTCAGATGTATAGATAGTGGGTACCATGTCATTGCAACTTCTCATACAATTTTAAACCAGTTTTTTTTAAACTTTGCATGTTTTCTCCCAGATCTGCAGAAGTGCATGTGGGTTGGATATGATTTTATTTTTATTTTTTATCACTTCTTCTGCTTTAACTTTGTCATTTTCTTAACCTCAGATTTTTTTTCCACACTGTGAATTTAGTCATTTTTCACCCTCAATATATAGACAGTGGGTACCTTGTGGGCACAACTCCTCATACAATTTTATACCAATCTTTTTAAAACTTTGGAAAGTTTTCTCCCTAGTCTGAAGATGTGCATCTGCTTTTCATATAATCCTTGTCTTAATTTTTGTCACTTTTCCAACCTAGCACTGCTAAGAATGAAATAAACTTATTTAATAACCATGTTCTGATTGTGGCTCCTGTGACTTTTACCCCAGTAAGTGTGCCGCCGCCTTCTGCGGAATTCTGATATGATGAATGGATAGAGCTCAAGTAGAGTACTCTTGACTTTTTTAAGCTCAATTTTTACCTCCTTTTTCAAAGGGAGACCACCCCAGCAGAAATTTATTTGTTTTCCTGGTATATAAATGCCTTCTCAATGGGGCTACTCTTAAAGGAAAGAATTTGCTCCCAAAGGGAGCAAATACTTTCCTTTAAGAGGAGCCCCATTTTAGAAGGGAGGCAAGTACTTTCAGACCAGAATTATCTCCCTTTTATTATTTTCAGGTCAGAGTGGGCTTAATAGGAATGGATACACTTGTTACATTTTCTGCCATTTTTTTACAAGAGAAACAACTTTTTGGGAATTCCTGTTTTCTATATGCTATTTCCTTTCTGTAAATGGTCCACCCTAAAAGAAATAAATGTGTGTACAAAGTTTGCAGATTCTTTCTTGTAGGTGTAAACCGCTTTTCAAAAGGAAACACAAACAATTTTGACAGGAGTAGTCTCCCTTGAAAATTACCAATTTCCATTAAATGGATAATTTGTTATTCTTTCAGTTCTTTGCTTCAATGTTGTCTACGGTGACTCTGAATATCATAGCAAGTTGCCAGAAAGGAAACTGTCTTGATCTTTCTTCACCAGGTCTTTTTAATTTTGGAAAATTTGGGGTAGGTATTTTAGCCCTTAAATTGCCAATCACAACAATTGTCGTCTGCTTTGTCATCTGCTTGTGATTTTAAAAGTCATTTTTGCAAATAGTGTGGACCCAGATCAGACTGCTCCTCTAGGAGCAGTCTGATCTGGGTCCACACTGTTTGCCTGTGTGCAAAAATAGGTTTGAAAAGTTTGCAAGAATATTCAGCAGATGACATAAACAGACGACATTTTCAGATGCAGGTTTTCTTGGCGTTTTAAGGGTTAGTACAGGTTATATAAATTTAGATAATATGAATTGAATAGCTACTACCTATATCTGTACATCCAAGTTATCATCACTTGTTACATATGCAGGGTAGCCAAATTCAGTCACAAACAAGATTTCTTTTTTTCACTGACCAAAATCTACTTCAACCTGTCAGATCAAAATAATGATATCTATGGCCTCTTCTCTAATGGCCAAAATAATGTTGACTTTCCAAGATTTGTGTCAGAATGACAATAAAGTTCAGAAGATTTGTGAAACTATAGGCATTCTAAAAATCTGCTGTTTGATACACAAACATAGCCCATTGAAGTCTGGAGACCCCTAAAAGGGTAATTGGCAAACAGTGCAGGTCCAGATCAAACACCGCAGAACATGGCATCTGATCAGGCTCTCCACTATTTGCAAATAGCTTAGCCAATTTTCTCTAGGAACATCTAAATCACAAAGTCCAACCTACGCTACCTAAAATTGGAATTAGACTCTTCCAAAATATTTTGCAGCATCTGATCTGGGTCTATGCTTAGGCATAATCAGTCTGTCCCAATACTTAGGGTTATTACGGTATGCAGAATATCAGCCAATGCTTTTACAAATCTGGGCCCAGTTGTTCAAAACATTGTTAGCTTAACAAACTATTTAGTGGTCAAAATGTTAACTGTTCTTGTAAGTACAATAACTAATTCACAGGTATTTTTGCTGAAAAAATGTGAGTAGCTTTTGCAAATGCAAAAGCAACTCACATTTTTTTCAGCAAAAATATAAGCATTATATATGTCGATACTTAATGATCAAAATTTTAATGATACGTTAACTAATGACATCATTAATTTTGAACAACTGGGTCCTGATCGGAACCTTTGCTTTTTTTTCTTTTTATACAGACTCACTAGATACTGTAAATTATTGTAGACATATGGCAACGGCTCTGGACCTTTGCTGTTACATGTTTTATTATGGACTTTGTTATTAGAGCTGGCTAATCAGAGCTGAAAAGATAATTGATTATCAGTCCTGCTATTGTGATCGATAATCGATTAGTAATCACTTAAGATTTGGTCATAATTTTGCCTGTCTGAGCATGACTCATTAAATGTTATACTTTACCAGACAGGCCTAATCAAACAGTGTAGACCCAGATGAGACACAGCAAAATGCGGCGTCTCATGAGGGTTTACACTGTTTGCCGTTCATTCAGCTATTTTTAGACACAATAATGGGTAGAAAATTGTACTTGTTCAAATTTTAGATAAAGTATGGTTAGGTGTCTGTGTACTAAGGGTAAATACTGTAAAGTGACAGACACAGAAATCAAATGATCGATTACACGCAAATCTGTAACGATAGTCATTTTTGTGGAATGTATCAATCAATTATCAATCAATTAATTATCCGATTAATTGTGCCAGCCTTACTTGTTATGTCAAGTTCTTATTTCTTTGTCACATATTTTACAGAACTGAAATTGTTGTTATTGTTGTTTTCTTTCAGTCTATTAGTTATAACAGCATAGAAATATTCCTGTTCATTTTGATGGGTGTGATAGGTAAGTGATATTTTAACCTGGCCTTCTCTAGCTATGGGCCTACTTTTGGTAGCAGTTTCTATTTTGGTTCATATTGCAATTCCTTCTTCAGTTGTTGTAACTGAATTACGGTTCACTGCTTTGTCTGTACACAGTTAGGGGACCTTATACATTTATGAACAAGCCGGCCTCGGTGGCTCAGTTGGATGCGCCGTCCGACTGGAGACCAGGAGGTCGCGGGTTCAACCCCCGCCGAGGTCGGCAACATTCTTTCGTGGAGATTGATCATGAAATATTTTCTACGGTCATTCTCTCCCTTCCGCTGATTCAAGAAGGGCAGTTGTCAGTTTCTGGCGAAAGAATGTGCACAATACTGGTTAACCGCTAAGAGGACTAAGCCTGCCCAGTAAACGTGTGGTTAGGTAAACTGACCGCGCTCGACATGACCCCATTGGGTTGACTGGGCCGTAAAACCTCAACACAAAAAAAAAAAAAAAAAAAAAAAAAAATACATTTATGAACAAAATAAAACACCTGTGACCTTCAGTATATTTATGACATCCATGTAGTTTGATCAGAGTATATATTGTTTCCATGAAGAAACTTTGCATCCTTGGCTATCCAAAATGCACCCAGTGAAGATTCTGATCAGACTGTGCATGTGTGCAGACTAATCTGAATCTTCTCGTCGTTGCAGCTAAAATTGTTATAGCAATATGGTAACTCTACAAATGTTTGGATGTATTTATGTTCCCAGTTTCTACGGTCCAGGGCTTCCATTAACTTCCAGACTCAGGAAGTCCCAGACTTCCTACCCCTCAAATTTGGAGGTCCCACAGGAAAATCTAGGAAGTCCCACTTTTTTCCGTGCTGCGGTGGTCTGCCCTTTCTTTAGTAGAACATAGGTTCATATTTCAGTGTCACACAGAATCATCATGATATACAACTCTCCTAGATGTGTTTTAAAAATGTCCTTATCGCTTATTAAAATTCGATCGCATCTTTTATGAAAGCCTGTACTTGTATGTCGGACCTAAAAGCATCAACATTGGTACAACTTCACATTCGTTTCAAAGCCCAGAGAAAGAACCAAAACATGTTTTCTTAAAAATTAACTATGCTGAAATTATTTTGCATAAATCTATATAATGAACTATTTGTTCAGATTGAAGCTGATCAACACGAGCCAATGAGTTGCTTACTTCACAAAATTGCGGGAAAACGGCGCCGACTTGTGCAACAGCAAACAAATAAAAGGCAGCTCTTGATGAAATACCAACAGCAATACGTTTGTTCGCAAATTGCCTAAATTTAGACTTACTTTGCGTCTTTTCTGCGCTGGCACTGGTAAACAGCGCAAACGGAACAAGGCTACGCATTTAGAAACGGTTTTTCCGAAAATTTTGACGAAAAATATGTTTTCTTTTCATTTGAAAAATTGCTTTTGTTGTCATGACAAACATAAGCTTCTAAATTCGAATAGATTTCAATTTGCGTTCTGTGCATAATTGTTATTTATTTATTTATAGAATTCCACTCAGTAACTTCCGGATGTGTTGAGGTGTTTTCAGACGACACACGTTCTTAGCAAAATAATAATTTAAGATTTTTAGATGTGAATATTAAAAAATAATAATGACTTCATATAATTTCACCGAATATTTTCGGGTGTCGCAGTATACAAACATCAACTCAGCACACTTGACAAAAACACGCAGTGATCACACAGCCATCAAAAGGGTGCCGCTACACTTGACACGGCTTTCAATAAAACTCCCGCAAGGGGAAAGTGGGACGTCCTTAAAGCACAGGTAGCGAATTTTCGATAAGTAGGCGGGGCAAACATCATACAACTCGTTAAAAGTGGGCGGGCTTTTTGACAATATTTGGACGTCTCGGGTATCGATTTCGGACGGATAAAAGACATTTCGGAAGTCCGCGGTACTAATGAATATCTCCAAAATAGTTTTTTTTTTTTTAATATTTTAACAATAATTATTCTACATAGTCACCAAAACTGACTTATCATAACCTATGTTAATCTTTAGCATTTCTTGGGAAAATCAGCTGATGTCAAATTAATTATACTTATTTTTTACTAGAAAGTTGGGTTTGATATTTCATGTAAAATGTCAGACCCAATTTTGCAGGAAAAATATGATAAAGGGTTAATACTTATAACATAGGTTCAGATAAGGTGCTTTTTTTTCAATAAAAAATGATAGACATTTCTCGATGAAAAACATATGTTGTCGGTACTCATTAGAAGCATCTCACCAAGGCACTTCTAATGAGTACCACAGCACTGTTTTTCTAATACCCCCTTTTATCTGGAGCTATGTTCTAAGTTGTTACATTTCAGGTGGTCTTATTGGAGCGTTATTTAACTTCATCAACTACAGACTTACACTATTTAGAAACAGGTAAGACAATATGCATCTTTGGCAAGCTCTAGGTTGTTTCTTTCCTATCTATTGCTGTTTAGCTGTTCGTATGTTAATTTTTACATATGATAGCACATTTTTTACTGGAGTCACCTGGTTGAAAATACTAGTGACAAATTTGCTGCTATCTTGGTGAAATTTGACTTTTTTTTTTTTTTTGCAAACATCCACCGTTTACATTCACACTATCTTTCAGGCTGGTTACATGTTCAGTGAGTGCCTTAATTTACAAGCATGTAGATTTTGCAGGATGTCACTGCTAACTGTAAGTCTATACCAGAATAACATTTGAAGTTGTGATTTCCAGAACTGGTTAATTATTGATATGTCATTAGTTTGTGAGGTAAAGAGGCTTCAAGCATCTAGGGTAGTCTTGAATGTCGTCAGACAACTTAAGGTGCTTGTAGCTGTATTGTATTCTGTGTAGTTTTTAGCATGACACACAATCCTCCATTGAGGTGGAGTAATACCACACAGTCATCTTCATCATCTCATAATCGGATTTTTGATTAACGTGCAGGTACAGGGGCAACATCCACATCAGTGGGCCCCCTTCCAGATAGCTGGCTTGCTGCACGCATGGCAGATCTCACACCAGATCTCCAGGTACGTCTATCATGAGGGTTGATAGCCAAGAACTTCCACTCTCTGCAATCCCTCTCTGTCAGCTGCTTCCATGTCATTTTGGGCCTCCCAGGCCCACGCTTTCCATCAACCTGTATGTCAAAGGCTGTCTTGATTGCACCACTGGAACGTTCCACATGTCCATACCATCGAAGTCTTCTCTCCTTCAGAATGAGGTCCAGATCCTCAATGCCAAGCCGCACAAGTAGATCATTGGACCTGGTGGTGACAGTGTCTTGCGGCCTGACATTGCAGATCTGTCTGATCATTGCCCTGTCATTTCACTGCAGACACTGGAGGTTCGGCTTTGTCAATGGCCAAGTCTCGCTGGCATGGAGCATTGCGCTCCGCACGAGGTGGCATGAAGAGAGGACTGGTAGCAGATCCTTGAACTTCTTCCAGGCGGTTTTCACACGTGTTATGGTTGAAAGATCACAGCCACCTGCTGCTGAGAGCATGTCTCCTAGGTAGCAAAAGGAAGCTACCACCTCAAGCTTGTCAGGTCCGACAGTCATGAGTAGAATTTCACTTTAAGAGGGATTTGAACTATTGATAACAAAGTTTGGAGGGTGGCTGAACGTCATCTGTGCCTCCAGTATTTCTCAATCTTTAAAATATATACCAGATGTCAAATACAGATGGGTAATCCCTAGACTAATCTAAGATCTTTTTTTGTCATTCTTTTTAGTGCATACAAAATTCAGACTGTGTGCATTCATGCATGGGCAAATTCTCAAATAAAATAATCCCAGATAGACATCAGTGTATGTTATTCTTTTAAGAAAAAAAATATAGTTACACTACTTTAGTAATATTTGTGAAACCAGTATGATGTAAAAGTAGATAAATATTAAAATAAATAAATATCCTTCCCTGATACTGATCTACCTCATAGCTCTAGATAAGAGGGTATCCAGTTAAATATTTTCTTACTCTTCCAGGAAACTATGTGATATGCAACACACAAAAAGGGCTCTTATGCAATTTACAGACAATGCAGGTCCAGATCAGCCTTTGCATCTGTGCAGTCTTATCTGGGCATTTTCTGTTTGTCGACATAAACTACAGTATCCACTAATTCTGTAAGCAGACAACGAAGGCCCAGATCAGCCTGTGCTTAAGTGCAGGCTGATCAGGGCCTGCATTGTCTGCAAGTTACATAAGGGTCCTGTTTGTGCATTGCACATCATATGTTCTGGGTATTTACTGGAATCACCTCAGTGATCATATGCGTCATATGCCTTTATTTTTCTGCCGAAAATACATGAATTGATGTATTTTCTCAAGGAATATATATGTTGTGGTACTCACTGGAATTGCCTAACTGAGGTAATTCCGGAAAAATGAAAAATACCGGTACTTTTAAGACAAGTTCCATTGAGTATCACATTATGTTTACTTAGAGGAATAAGAAAATTATTAATACTTTTTTGGCAGAAAAAGGCATGCTGTGTAGAACAATGCTCCATTTTTAGCAATACAGGAGTACACCTGTGCTTTACTTTGCTTGCAGGTATATTCATGGTGCATTCTGGCGTGTTGTGGAGGCAATGATTGTAGCTGGCATCTCGGCCACGATCTCATTTCTAGTCATATTTTTCTATGATGACTGCCAGCCAATGAGAGCTGAACCAGCCTCATATCCTGTACAGGTATGAAATTAATATTTATTATACCCCTGGCATAGGAAGTATGTCGAGGGGTATATAGTTTTCGTTTTTGTGTCCGTTTGTCCGTTCATCCATCCGTCTGTCTGTGTGTGCATCCATACGAATGTTAACATTTTGTGTCGAAGTTTTGCGTGAAGTTTTTCCCTTTTGCATATATTTTTGAAAGCTTACTTTTTAGGATGTTGATGTGTGGTTAGCGTTACTACTAGATGATAACAGAATAGCTGACATCATTCTGCTGATGCTGCTGACCCAGTCAAGGTCATATAGAAAATAATGTGATGTTTACATCAAAGTTTTACGTGAAGTTTTTGTCTTTTGCTTATAACTCTGCAGCCACTGATCAAAATTCTTTTTTCATGTTTGGTATAGGGATATTTGGGAGGGTTCTCTTCCATTCTACATCTATGGACCCCTGGGTCATGATTCAGGGCAGGGCTAGAGGTCAAAATCTAGGACACCCCCAATAAAGTAGTATGTTGCAGTTGTTTATATAAACAACCTCTTATTAAAGGACGGGCATCAGACATGTTTATCACATCAACATTCCGTGTAATAAGGTCAATGTAATTGTGACCTTATTTTCATGCTTCAGTGATTTTGACTTATATTTTGAAGCCGATTTCATGGATTAATGCTTCAATAAAGTATAGTGTTGCAGTTTGTTTATACAAACAACTTCTTAAAGAAGGTTGGGCATCAGACATGTTTATCACATTAACATTCAATGTAATAAAGTCAAGGTCATTGTGATCATATTTTCATGCTCTAGCAATTTTGCCTTATATCTTGTAGACTATTTAATGTGATACTTGGAATATTGTTTCTGTGTGACACTACAATTGGCAGCATAACAAATGTAGGTCACCTTGGCCTATATTTCATGGTCCAGTAATTTTGCCACATATCTTGAATGTTAATTGATGTATGAACATCATTATTTGGGATTATGAATTAGTATGATCCAACAGTTGACCTAAAAGTAAATGTAGGTCACTGGTACCTATATTTCATGGTCCAGTGATTTTATGTTACATTTTGAAGACAATTTGATGTATTACTATCATACATGTATTTTGAGATTATGTGACCTATATTTCATAGCCCTGTGATTTTGCCTTATATCTCCCACTGTTTGATATCTAAATGTCATATTTACATATAATAACACAGGGTGACCCAAACTTTCATCTCAAAGTAAATATAAATCAATATGACCTAAATTCCATGGTCTAGTGATTTTGCTTAATATCTTTGAGATTATTTAATGGATTAACATCATAGTTGATATAATGCATCAGTGTGACCATCAGATTAATTTCTCAAGTTTGTGTAGGTCGGTGACCTATATTTTATGGCCCAGCAAATTTGCTTCATGTCTTGAAGACTATTTACTCAAGGAAAGTTGTACTTGGGATGATAGATCAGTGTCACTCAGAGACTGACATTGTAAACTATAGCTTGCCTTATATCATTGTCATTAACTTTAAAATATTTTATAATTAAAACATGGCGCGGGCCGGGGGTATTCGTGACCCTCTGGGCACTTGCTCTAGTTGGTTTTAAATTATCAAAATGAATCTGTGTATTTGGAAAGGATCCTCTGGACAAATAGCATAGACCCAGATCAGACTTCTCCTTAGGAGCAGTCTGATCTGGGTCTGCACTGTTTGTCTTTCAGCCAAGAAGTTAGTAACGCTTAAACATGCATTGTATAGTCAGATCAGAAATGTTGAAAAGTTTTAGAAGAACCATGGTAGTGTGGAATGTGTCCCAGTTGTTAAGTTATCATGGTCACTGGCTTTTTTGGCAGCAGGTTTTGTTTTAAACATTTGAGGTTTTTATATATAGATTACATGGAAATTTTCTTTAGGGACACAGATTAACCCTTAAAGCGCCAATCACAACAATTGTCGTCTGCTTTGTCTTCTGCCGGTTACTTTAAAAGTCATTGTTGCAGTCTGATCTGGGTCCACACTGTTTGCCTATATGCAAAATGTAAGTTTGAAAAGTTTGCAAGAAGATGCAGCAGACGACGTAAGCAGACGACATTTTCAGATGCAGATTTTCTTAGCGCTTTAAGGGTTAATTTTGGTAAAACTTATCAGGAAATGGGGTTATTCTTTTGGATAGGGATTATCTGAGAGCAAATATAAGGATATTGTGATTAAATTATTTTTATAGAATTGTGGGTAATTGTTGCTAAACATGTAAAACTTAGAAGAATATGGACTGTTGATAACGCTAACTTCCATACAACCTGATTCATCTGATAGTTAAACCTCTGTGTTATCTTTTTTCACAAATATCCCCCCAAAAAAGTGAATGGCTCCAACATTCTATTTAATGAAACAAGTCTTGAAGAAAATGAAAGTAAGGATAGAAATCTCATTTTACACTGCATATTAGAGTCACAGTGTAAAGTAGCTTCTTTAGAAGAATGATATATATAAAAAAAAAAAAAAAAAAAAAAAAAATGACAAATTCCAGCATGGTGTCCCATCTAAAAATGACATTTTGCATGAAACAAGCTTACATGAACCAATGTAGAATATATTTCTTGACAATATGTTTGCTTACTTGACAAGATCCTTACTTGAACTTTATCTTACAAGACTAAGTCTCGATATTATGTGTATAGAAAAATGGGCAGGTCACATAGCTCTAGATAAGTTGTGTACAGATATTTTTTTTCTCATTCCTCCACAAAAGCAAAAGATAAATTGTTGGTTTTCATTAGAAGCACCTCTAATGAATACCACAACATATATTCTTGTAAAGAAATAAGAAAAATACCAACATTTTTAGTAAAAAAAAACCCCAAAAAAACGCATTATCGACTTTGGCTCTATAGATATTTCAGGCTGCTCTAGGATTTTGTTATACATGTATACAAAAGTCTATTTTTCTCATGATATGTCTCAGTTTTTAACCCTTAAAGTGCCAAGAAAATCTGCATCTGAAAATGTTGTCTGTTTATGTCGTCTGCTGAATATTCTTGCAGACTTTTCAAACCTATTTTTGCATACAGGCAAACAGTGTGGACCCTGATCAGACTGCTCCTAAAGGAGCAGTCTGATCTGGGTCCACACTGTTTGCAAAAATGACTTTTAAAATCACAAGCAGATGACAAAGCAGACGACAATAGTTGTGACTGGTGCTTTAAGGGTTAACATGTGTAACTGTTTCCTTATGAGACTGAAATGTTTCCCTGAAAGCTACAAATGGCATTAGGGTGCAGTTTTGACACCTGTAGCTATTCTCTTTTCAGAAATCAGCATTTAAAAAGAGCATTTAACCCTTGAAATACCACACGGCATTTAGAAATATTTTTCTGAAAAAAAAATAGGGCTTCACTTTGCATGTGAGTTGTCTCCCATGGAGAAAATTTGTATAAATTATGAAGCCCTATTTTCACAGCAAAATAAGAAAAATGTCACAATATTATCTGCTAATTTTTGTCTATGGTGACAACTTGCTCAAATGTCAGACTTTATTCCACCAAAAAAAGAAAAAAAAATCTGCATGTTTTTAGTTCTCAGGAGACAGTTTAGAAGAAATGTCAAGCTCTAGTTTTTCAGTAAAAATAAGAAAAACTAATTTCTTGATACATATGCTGATGGTTAATATGCACAAGATTTCAGATATTTTCAGAATCTTTTTTATTGTAGTTTTTCTGTAATGATGGGGAGTACAGCTCTGCAGCAGCCATATTCTTTCAAACACCAGAGGAGGGTGTAAAACATTTATTCCATGATACAGAAGGTATGTATACATGAATAAAGAATTTATATCTGCATGAAAATAATTGTAGTTATTAACACTTACCACACTATGGGCAGATTCAGCAGAGGACAAACCGATGATATTTTTCTTATTTTTCCAAGAAAATAGGATTTGACACTTCATGCAAATTTTCTCCTAAAGAGACAGTTTGCATTAAGTGTCAAATCCTATTTTCTAGGAAAGATAAGAAAAATATTTCAAAATGTCATCTGTTGAAATTTTTACCCAGCATGCAAAGTGTTAAACAGTATCAGGATAAAGAGTGCTCTATATAAAGTATAAAATATTATTTTTGCTGCTGGGAGAGTTTATGAAATAAGGTTTTAAAGAGCTGTTTTAAATGCTTGTGCTGTTTCATTTGCAAAATGAAGAAGCCAATAAAGTAAGTATGAAATCAATTTTTGATATTATTGTTTTTACAAAGAAGGAAAATTCATGAAAATATGTTGAATCTCAATGGCTGGAACATTTTTGGGACCATGGACATTTGTTTGAGATATGGGTAGTTCGAGCCACTGAGGGTTAACCTTTCTCTTGCTGAGCACGACATGCCCTGTCTTAGCAAACAGTGTAGATCCAGATCAGTTGGCTTCTGATCTGCACTGTTTGTCATTAAGTATGTGAATTTATATCAAAAACCCAGATCAAATAATTTGATTGGCTGGAAATTAGAAGTGGGCGTGGCATCTTAATTTATTCAGCATGACAAGGGTTAAGTATGATGTCAGGTCAGGAAACAAATGACAGTAATTTAGGGATTTTTTTTTTTCAATCTTTTAGACAATAATGGTATGTTGAGTGTAGTCATTAAAATTGCTTTGATGAGGTGATTCTAATGAGTACAAATAACATGCAATACATGATAAAATAAGAAAATTTCCTTAAAAATTAGTTTTCTTGAGCTATTGGAAGAAATTCATAAGGACTCAAAAACGAGTACGAATTAGTCGTGGTATCGAAGTTAGAGCTGTTGAGGTTCAACTGTGACTAAATAGGGCAGAAAGAAAGTCCTGATCAAATGGTGTTGACCCTGATCAGATGCCACAGAATGTGATGTCTGATCAGGCTCTACAATATTTGCCATTCATCCAGCAGTTTTTAAACACATCAACAGGTTGTTACATAAAAAGGACTTACCGTATTGGACCCTATTACCGCACCGTGGCCTTAAGTTTTTCAAAATTACTGGGAAAACTTATGTTAAAATTTTTCTACGGTCATTCTCTCCCTTCTGCTGATTCAAGAAGGGCAGTTGTCAGTTTCTGGCGAAAGAATGTGCACAATACTGGTTAACCGCTTAGAGGACTAAGCCTGCCCAGTAAACGTGTGGTTAGGTAAACTGACCGCGCTCGACATGACCCCATTGGGTTGACTGGGCTGTAAAACCTCAACACAAACAAATTTATCTGCCTACCAAGTTACGCGTTTGGTTTAAATAATATTTTATTTTAACTCCAACAGATGAACAACAAAAATACACAAAATACAAGATATATGAGGATCAGAACGGAAGCCTATGGCTTATAGAATTCATTTTCTCAAGTTATGCTTTTAAAAAAAAAAAGATCAGCAAAGGATCTATTTGATGATGCTTATGCGATTATTATAATAAAAGTATATGTTGTGAGTACTTATTCGAATTGCATCGACAAGTCGATGCAATTCAAATTGGTACCCACAATATATGCCTCTATAAAGAAGTAGACAAAAAACACACTGGCTGTTATCTGGAATTGCTTGACTGTGTTTATAGGGGTATATGCAGTAATAAGGTTCAAATATTAGGACAAGTTTGGTAAGGAGTTAAGTCTCCAAATATTTAGGATAAAAATGGCACATCAAAATTACCCGTTGTATGCTACGCTAAAATTATAACTAGATTTTCCTGCACTCCTGCACACCTTGACAAGTAGTATTCATTGTTGACTTTACGACTGCTTGAGTCATAGGTACTACTATGTTATACTGTATTCATAAGCCAGATATGAAATTCTGTAAGTGGACAGTGAAGACCATTATCAGTCTGTGCGATAGTACAGACTGATCTGGCCATTCTTTGTCTGCATATATAATAAGAGCCTTTTTTCTCATGTTGTGTTTCGAGTGTATTTAAGGTACATACATTTTTTTCTCGTGTCTTTTGTTCTGTCAGTTTGATGTCACTTCCAGTCACATGACCATATATTGGAGGTGAAAACTTACATATTCCACTACTTTACCTTGCCAGTTTTTTATCAAAACAGCTTCAGAAAAAAATATAAAATAAAAATCATTTTGAGCACTTAGTATTTATTGGTTTAACTCTAAATTCCTGAATAAATTTTGCAAGTAATGAAGTTATGATTGACAACAGTTATGCTAAATTTGAAACAGCCACCTTGTATCTGGGCTCTTAATGGCAGCTTGTATGACCTTTTCTTGTTTCATGACACTAAAGAGTTCCTTACCAGCCTAACCAATGGTTCATGTGTATTTCAGGTACTTACAGTACTGCAACTCTTCTTCTGTATTGTGTGACATTTTTCCTGCTTGGCTGTTGGACATATGGTCTGGCAATTCCTAGCGGATTATTTATACCTAGTTTACTCATTGGAGCAGCATGGGGACGTCTGTTTGGACTCTGTCTTCAGCTCATGTTTCCAAGTGCCGTATGTAACTTAATATGAATACTAACCCTGGTCCTGCTGAACCCTGATATATCCTGCCTTTGCAAACAGTGTAGATCCAGATCAGTTGGCTTCTGAAGAAGCCAACTGATCTGGATCTGCACTGTTTGCCATTCAGTATTTGAATTTATATCAACAATCTAGATTAAGTAATCTGATTTGCTGACAGTTAGATATGGGCACGGCATCTTAATTTATTCAGCATGATAAGGGTTAACATATTTACCCTATAAATTCAGATGGACATGCCTGAACAAACATCATTATCCCTGATATATTGTCACCTTAGTACAAAAAGTCAATAATTCCTTTAAAATATATAAGAAGTTTTTGTGCTTAGGTGACGATATGTATTAAGGAAATATTGGGTAACTTTTGCACAGAAAAATTTCCTCAGTGTTTGAGGATGTTTAAAGGGAATGCCCAGTCCAGACTGTGAAATGCACTATCTGGTCAGAGAATGCACATATCGCTTTTTTTTCTTTTTTTTTTTTTTTTAAATGCTGGATACTACTGGATAAAACATTCAGCAAACGACAGTTTGAAATAGTTTTCTTCTTTTCACAGAAAATAGAGCTTGATCTTTATGTAAATTGTCCCATAAAAAAGACACTTTACATGAAATGTCGAATTCTATTTTCTGGGAAGAATAAGAAAAATAACAGTAAGTTGTCTGGTTAATTTGCTCAGAGTGTGCTAAATGTTAACTAATTCCCCCAGTTTTCACCATGCCTAGAGCTATATTGGTTGAATCACACTGTTGCATTGCCACTTCAGCAAGTTTAAACTGATATAACAAAACTTCTGTGTAGGTGGTTAGTGCCCTTTACTTGTAAGTGGTAGGTCAAAATGGAAGGTCATAGGTTTGAAGAATATTTTTAATCACTAATTTATACATGTACACAGCACATAGGTCTAGATAAGAGTGGGTATCAGGTAAATAGTTTTCTTATTTCTCAACGAAAACATATGTTGTGGGTTCTCATTTGAAGCACCTCACTGAGGCGCTTCTTATGGTACCCACAACATATGTTTTCGTTGAGAATTAAGAAAAAAGCACCTTATCAAGAGCTATGACATCATACCCTAGCATGACTAGATAAGAGCTCTCACAGACAGTGTAGCTCGCCTGAATCGCACTTTGCCTCTAAAACTTTATTCAAAAACTTCAACATACAGTCGAACCTCGATGGCTCGAACAGCGATGGCTCATTTACCATGGCTAATTTGAACTCGTTTTTGAGTCCCTACAAAGTTCTTCTGATAGCTCAAGAAAACAAATATTTAGGGAAATTTTCTTATTTTATCGTAAAATTGTATGTTGTGTGTACTCATTAGAATTGCCTCATCGAGGTGATTCTAATGGGTACACTCAACATACAATTATTGTGTAGAAAGTCGAAAAAAAATCCCTAAATTATCACCATTTGCTTCCTGACATAGCACCATAATTAACCCTCAGTGGCTCGAACCACCCATGTCTCGAACAATTTTCTATGGTCCCAAAGATGTTTGACTGTATTTTTTAGCTCACCTGAGCAAAAGCTCAGGGTGAGCTATTGTCATCACCCTATGTCCATCATCCATCGTCGTCAACAATTAGTTAGTTAACACTCTAGAGGTCACAGTTTTGACCCAATCTTGATGAAACTTGGTCAGAATGTTTGCCTCTATAAAATCTAAGTCAAGTTCGATACTGGGTTACTTGGGGTCAGAAACTAGATCACAAGGTCAAATCAAAGGAAAAACTTGTTAACACTCTATAGAGGTCATAGTTTTGACCCAATCTTGATGAAACTTGCTCAAAATGTTTGCCTCTATTAAATCTAGGTCAAGTTTGAAACTGGGTCACTTGGGGTCAAAAACCAGGTCACCTGGCCAGATCAGCAGAAAACCTTGTTAACACTCTAGCGGTCACATTTTTGAAGCAATCATCATGAATCTTGCTCAATATGTTTGTCTTGATGATTTCTAGGTCAAGTTCGAAACTGGGTCACCAGGGGTCAAAAACTAGGTCACCGGGCCAAATCAGCACAAAACCTTGTTAACACTCTAGCAGTCACATTTTTCAAGCAGTCATCATGAATCTTGCTCAAAATGTTTGTCTTGATGATTTCTAGGTCAAGTTCAAAACTGGGTCACTTGGAGTCAAAAACTAGGTCACTGGGCCAAATCAGCAGAAAACCTTGTTAACATTCTAGCGGTCACTTTTTTCAAGCAATCATCATGAATCTTGCTCAAAATGTTTGTCTTGATGGTTTCTAGGTCAAGTTTGAAACTGGGTCACGTGGTGTCAAAAACTAGGTCACAAGGCCCAACCAGCAGAAAACCTTGTTAACACTCTAGCGGTCATACTTTTGAAGCAATAATCATGAATCATGCTCAAAATGTTTGTCTTGATGAGTTCTAGGATATGTTTGAAACTGGGTCACGTAGGATTAAAAACTAGGTCACCGGGCCAAATCAGCAGAAAACCTTGTTAACACTCTAGCGGTAACATTTTTGAAGCAATCATCATGAATCTGGCTCAAAATGTTTGTCGATGATTTCTAGGTCAAGTTCGAAACTGGAACACCTGGGGTCAAAAACTACCGTATTAATCCGCCTATAAGACGGGTATTTTTCCAAAAAAAAGCCCACAATAATCCAGACCCGTCTTATAATCAAGGTCTTTGGCCATATCGGTATTTTCGGCAAAGTCCGGTAGTGCCACGTGGTCACGGAAAATGCCGATCTTCGAAAACGGTAGAAGGATATAATGTTTACCTTCGTCCCTTGACAGAAATAGCAGCAAGGTAATTTTGTAGGTGAAGTACCGAATTTTTCTGCGTATTACTCGCACCCGTGTATAACACGCACTGAATATTTGCTAAATAGTTTTGAAATAAAAAAACAAAAAACAAAAAAAAAGATGTTCCTATGTAAAACACAAAGAATTTATCCGTGCATTATTTACTAAGTTACCAGATACTAAGTGTGTCATATTTCACTAGGATTGAGTTGAAAATGGCCAAACTCGGAAGGTTTAGAGTAGAAACAGGCCGAATTTATGATAATGCTAACTGAATTTTCGTTGTGCAGCTCTGTTACCATGGGCCTCAGGCAACTTGATGTGGTGTAGGCAGTTCTTCGCTTCCCCACTGCAGACGCTATGATAATAAAAATGTAGTTATTTCTTTTGTGTTCTCATAATTAACACCTTCTTTGTGTCACTTTCTTAACTGAGACGTGAAATTATCAACTCATTGCCTCAGGGCAATGCAAACAACAACTAAAGTCGACTAGTTGTCATTCTGACTGCCAATTAACCAATTAAGAGCACAGATGTATGCTGGTAGTTTTTTTTTCTTTATCATAAACATTGTTTATTTCAAACAATTTTTTGGTAAGTTGGAAGAAAAGTTTAAAAAAAAAAAGAAAAAAAAAAGATAAACATATGGTAAGAAAATAAAAGATAAAATGCAAATGACCGATCTACCTACCTCAAAAGCCCAGTTGGTTTTGTTTATTATCAATAATTTTAATAATTGCATAAACTTAAATACTTTTTATTTTTTCAATGTATGATCGTTCGTGCCAATATTTATGTTCTACCAAATTTATTTCCTATTTTGAACTACAATAAATCAGTTGTGCAGACTGACGATGTGAGTCTTGTCAAAGTCCGGTAATCAATACAGATTCATATGCATATGCCTGTTTGAGTAGTTTCCCTTTGAAGAGATCACATGATCAGCAAAATAAAAAAGCATAAACAAAAAGAGCATGGATATGAAAAGAATATCAAATTACTGCAAATCAGATCGAGTTGCTTGTTTTGAGCTGCCAGAACCCTGGTATGGGCAAGATTTTTAACTGGCGATCGTGAATGTCATGTGTTTTCGCGACCGATTATCTTGGCGATTTCTGTCCCGATTTTGGTGTTCCTATAAATAATACACATCAGATTTTTACAAACGTTTTCTTGGTAAATAAGGTGCGTGTTATACACAGTTAAATACGGTATGCATGCTTGTAAGTGGTGTTGGAAGTTTTTTTAATTGCTGCTCTGTGATAAATTCACTTACAAATCTGACCAATCATCGCCGATGTCTTAATGTACTTTAGGAATTTCTGAGTGGCAGGGAATATCTCCGACAGGCGACTTTTTTTAACCCGTCTTATAATTAAGTAAAAGCAAAATCCTGCCTGGGAAGGGCACAAAAACAGCCCCCGTCTTATAAACAAATCATCTTATAGGCAGATTAATACGGTAGGTCACCTGGCTAAATCAGTGTAAAATCTTGTTATCACTCTAGCGGTAACATTTTTCAAGCAATCATAATGAATCCTGCTCAAAATGTTTGTCTTGACAAGTTCTAGGTCAAGTTCGAAACTGGGTCACTTGAAGTCAAAAACTAGGTCACCGGGCCAAATCAGCAGAAAACTTTGTTAACACTCTAGCGGTCACATTTTTTAAGCAATCATCATGAATCTTGCTCAAAATGATTGTCTTGATGATTTTTAGGTCAGGTTCAAAACTGGGTCACCTGGGGTCAAAAACTAGGTCACCTGGCCAGATCAGCAGAAAACATTGTTAACACTCTAGTGGTCACATTTTTCAAGCATTCGTCATGAATCTTGCTCAACATGTTTGTCTTGATGATTTCTAGGTCAAGTTTGAAACTGGGTCACGGGGTCAAAAACTAGGTCACCTGGCCAAATCTGCAGAAAACCTTGTTAACACTCTAGCAGTCACATTTTTGAAGCAATCATCATGAATCTTGCTCAAAATGTTTGTCTTGATGATTTCTAGGTCAAGTTTGAAACTGGGTCACATCAGCGGGTCAAAAATTAGGTGACCTGGCCAAATCAGCAGAAAACTGTTAACACTCCAGATGTCACATTTTTGAAATAATCATCATAAATATTGCTCAAAATGTTTGTCTTGATGATTTCTAGGTCTAGTTTAAAACTGGGTCACTTGATATCAAAAACTAGTTCACCTGGCCAAATCAAAGGAAAACCTCCTACAGAGTGATATTTGGTACTTGTGAAGTGTTTGTGTTTAGGTCAGTTTCTCAGTAACTATTGCTCCTACAGCCAGTGATACTTAGTACATGCATACATCTTAGCATGGCCTCTTGAGTGCAGTCATCCATATTTGACATTGACCTTTATTTCACAGTCCATTAGACATGCTACATTGTCTTACTTGTTAATATAATCATTTTGAACTATGATCAGAATGTTTGCCTTGATCAGTTCTAGATCAGGCTCTCAAAGTGCTATGTTGCTCAGGTGAGCATTACAGGGCCATCATGGCCCTCTTGTTTTCTAAGTAAGGTGTTTCATGTGGGTCAGGATGATACAGCATTAAATTTCAGACCAGTAACTAACATCAGGGCAAGTTTAAACCACTTCCATCCAAAGGTTCAGGAGATATAGCCTTTTAAAAATTTTAGTCAAAAACTTCAACCAATGCTGACGCCAGTGCTGACACCGGTGACTGCTATAGCTCTACCTGTACTGTCATACAGGTGAGCTAAAAATAGATGGTCACATTTGGTGGCAGGCATTGACAGGCAAACTAAATATGCATGGATGATTCATGAAAACGACCCTTTACAGGTGCATTTGCATGCTGTGCTATAGATAGGGGGATTATAAGAGATAAATGAGCCATGTCACAAGAAAAATGCTCTTCAAACTTTCAGTGGAATCAATCTCACAGTGTGCATGCCCTGCCCCTAAGCAAGGCCAAATGTCTTTTAAAATGCCCTGACTTCCTTACTATTTGAAATTCCCAGCTGCTGTGTCAGTACCCTCTCTTCTTAATGTCCTGACCCCCATGTCAGTAGTATCTGTAGTAGGGAACTGTTCCCATTGGATGCACATATCAGTATTTTTTTTGTTTTTGTTTTTTTTTGTGCTGAAAATACTATTTTATCTAACCCTGTGCTTTGACAGCCATCTAATATTCAAAACCATCTTATAATGAATCATTTATATAAGAGCTTACTTACAGTGTATTTTGGAATAAAGCATACCTGGTAGTCTTTGTTAGCATAGGTCTAGATAAGAGTGGGTATCAGGTAAATAGTTTTCTTATTTCTCGACGAAAATATATGTTGTGGGTACTCATTAGAAGCGCCTCACCAACATAGGTTTCCATTGAGAAATAAGAAAAATTTAGATACTTTTTGGTTGAAAAAAAAAAAGCGCCTTATCAACATATCAAGAGCTATGAATATATATATATATATATATATATATATATATATATATATTTTTTTTTTTTTTTTTTTTTTTTCAGAAATGGTTAGATTCAGGAAAGTATGCTTTAATAGGAGCAGCAGCTCAACTGGGTAAGTAGTAACAATCAGGTAACATTTGCATAGCTTTTTGATAAAGAAATTGATATTTTTCTAATTTCTCCTTGAAAATATATGTTGTGGATACTCATTAAAAGTGCCTCACAAAGAACCTTCTAATGAATACCCACAACATACGTTTTCATGGAGAAATAATGCACTTTTTATATATATCTACATATGTTTTTGTGGCGATGTAAGAAGAATATTTATCTTGGTATCTCTTGTTTCTAGTCTGGCATTTGGCAATAACTCAGTTCTGCATGGTTTTGGTGTTAGAACTGGTAGCATTAAAATTATACTGCTGCCCAAATCTTTTGTTCCGAGACAGTTTAACAGAAAGGTGTATATATACATGTAAATCTTCAAAAGGACCTGTTTGTGAAATCCTTTTTGCTGTAGTTATAAGTTATTTTCAAAAACTATGTATTTAGATATAAGCAAATGACATTTATATGAAATGAGGCTTAGCAGAGACCAACCTACAGTTTTGGAGACAGCTTTGTGCCTGGGACAGTCTCAGATGTAACTGCCCTCTATGTCTGTTGCTATAACCTTATTTTTTCCTTTTTCAAATAAGGTCTTGGCTAATACAGTCCATGCCACAGTTATCAAAAATTGTATTGTCTGATTTTAGTGTGCTCTGCTTCTTTTTCCCTTAAGGAAATTACATTATTATTTTCAGTGCTTCCTCATAGGCAACTTATTTAACCCATTAAAGACTGAATAAACTCTCCCACACTATATATTGGAAGAGTCCATTTTTTATTTTAAGTATGTCAGGCAATGTGATGTTGATATTCCTAAAGAAAAATGGTTGAACTATGTGCAAACAGTGGAGACCCTGATCAGATGACACATTCTTTGGTGTCTGACCTGGGTCTGCACTGTTTGCCAGTTACCCATTTAGGGGTCTCTAGTCTTCAATGGGTTAACTTCATGTATTAATTTGTTCATATTTTGTGAATTTTAACCTTTCTCTTGCTAAACACGACATGCCCTGTCTTAGCAAACAGTGTAGATCCAGATCAGTTGGCTTCTTCAGAAGCCAACTGATCTGAATCTGCACTGTTTGTCATTAAATATGTGAATTTCTATCAAAACCCAGATCAAGTAATCTGATTGGCTGGAAATTAGAAGTGGGCGTGGCATTTTAATTTATTCAGCAAGGCGAGGGTTAAGATGATATCCTCTCAAATTCTTAACTTTAAGAGCTCTTTTTCCTGTGTCTCCAGTGATGTGTATTTATATATATGAAATTATTTTTATCTTCTATGTTCTGTGATATTTGTTATCCATTACCCTAACAACCCTAAGTATTGGGACAGATAGGCCTTTGCAAACAGTGTAGATCCAGATCAGACACCACAGAATGCATTGTCTGATCAGAGTCTACACTGTTTGTCATAGATACAGGAATATTTTAGACACATCAAGTAGTAGTAGAATAAACAACAATCAACTCTCGTTATCTCGAATTCAAAGGGACACATAGAAACAGTCGACTCTCGTTATCTCGAATTCCAAGGGACTCACTGAAACACTTCGAGATATCCGTACCTCGACATATTAGAGTTGAGAGAGTGAGGAAAACAATAAATTGAACAACCACATTTAACAAATGAATATGTAATTTGACTGCTGAAGTTAGAAATAGATATATAAAATAATGTGGAAAAGAGGAGAAATTGCTCCTTAGGAGCAATTTCTCCTCTTCTCCACATTATTTTGTTACCTGTTGTCATAGTTTCATGTTAAAACAGGGACCAGAATTTCACTTCGAGATAAGTGGTAATTCGAAATAAGCGAGTTCGAGATAACGAGGTTCGACTGTATTTCAAAGTTTAGGACAAGTATGGTATGTAGATAAGGGGTCCCAATACTTAGGGTTATTACGGTACTTTTGTTTGTCATAGTGAAAGCCCTACATTATGTCATAAAGTTACTGATATCTGACACAAAACAAATCTTCTATGTCTATGTCTAGCATTTCTTGAATTGTCTCCTTGAAGTCACATGAAATATCAAGCCCTTTTTTTTTTTCAGAAAAATAGAAACATCAATGGATTGAATAAGTATAGTAAGGCATTTTTGTATATCCAGATATTTCCTCAGTGCCCAGTAAGCAGACAGTAAAGGTCCTGATTAGACTGCTCAGATGTGCAAACTGATCTTTTCCTTTGCTGACTGCATATGCCTAAAATTTCAACTCTCAGACTTATTACATCCTTCACTTTCAAGCTGTTGACTATGAAGCAGGTCTAGTCATGTCCTAAATTATAAGGTAATTGCACAGATATTGGTGAATATTGTCTAGAGTTGGAAATCAAATGATTCAAGGTTGCTAGTGTCCTTTGATATCCAAACTTTGGCAGTAGTCACCAATATCAGTGCAATAACCCTTCAGTTAGGTGTGACGTCATTGCCGTATAATGTCATCAAAAGCATTGTCATGTAACAGTAACAATCAAAGGCATCTGAGTAAGCATGCAATATCAAGTAACCATGCCGATATCAGGTGATAACTGCATGTTTACTCAGTTTTTAATCATTCAATATTTATAGCTGTATAATAAAGTAAAATGTTGGATACTGCAGAATATATCAGTGTGCAATAAAGACTGTGATTAAACTAGTGTGGTGGTGGGGTGATCTCAACCATTGCTGTTCATGTTTTCCCTAAAAAAAACGTTTTGCTTAATCTACTAATTCTTAGCATTAAAAAAAAAAGACATTTGGCAAACAGTGTAGACCCAGATCAGACACAGAAGAAATCAACATCAGGCCCCAAGGTTATAAAACTTTTTTTCATGCTCAACTCAGCTGAGCAGGAAATTTTCTTTGCTAATGAATATGAAAATGCCAACAATAGTTGACATTTTCATATTTATTAGCAGAGAAATTTTCATGCTCAGCTATGTTTAGCAAGAAAGAATTTGCAACCGTTAGTAATTAAAGATTTATTGGCATGAAAAATTTCATGCTCAGCTGAGTTGAGCATGAAAAATGTTTTATAACCTTGGGGCCTGATCAGGGCAGCAAATACAGGATATTACCGGTACTATCAAAAATATATATAAACCCTACACTGGAATTTGAGTTGTCCAGTGAGTGAGCTAGAAGAGTTCCCTGGGCTGTAATGGGCTAAGGAAAAAAATATTCAGCTTTAGAAAACAAGCATCTGGGCACAAAAATGATCAAAATCGGTTAAGAAGTAAGAAAGATGTTGTGGTTTACTGGTTTGGTAATTGTGAGCTTTGGTGCAACCATTTTGAATATTAGATATTTAATATTTTTAAGACTTGAATAAAGTCCACTTGTTGATTAGAATATGCTGCTTATGTTAGCAGTTTATAAGCAAATGAACAAATCTACAGGTACATAACAACAAAATATTGCTTTAGATTTGATTTAATTTTTGCATATTTAATTAGGTGGTTACAATGTCACTAACTTGCAAAAATGGCAGCTTCCATGATGCCTTTTTCTAGATCTCCAAAACCAAATAGCTTCCTTATTTATCAACCTAGTTTTGTATTTTTTTTTTTTTTTTTTTTTCATGAAACTGCTGTTTATTTTCCAATATGTTTATTATTTGCCATGGATTTTCCTTTAATGTAGCCCATATAATGCCTCAATAACAGTACTTTGTGAATTTTATACTAATAATACATTATGGTAAATGTCCTAAAATTTCGAACACTTTATTCTCTACTATTCTGGCCTAAATTATGCTTCTTATGCACTTGTTTCTTAAAATGCTTAGTGGAATGGCAAACAGTGTAGACCCTTATCAGACTGCTCCTTCAGGAGCAGTCTGATCTGGGTCTGCACTGTTTGCATATGTCATTTTATCAGAAACTTTGGTGTTCGAATTTTTAGGACATTTACCATATTTTGCTGACACAGGTTACAGACAAATTAAAGCAACAATACCGTAGTTATTTCATAAATATTAGCCTCATGTCTTACTGTTTATACCACAAAATTGATTCCAGTGACTACTGTGTCTTTGCCCAAGCTGGGCAGCTGTGTGTCATTATTACAAATTAAAATCAAATAATAGTACAGTCGACTCCCGTTATCTCGACCTCGCTTATCTCGAATAACCACTTATCTCGAAGTGAAAATCTGGTCCCTGTTTAAACCTGAAAATCTAAGAACAGTTAACAAAATATTGTGGAAAAAAGGAGAAATTGCTCCTAAGGAGCAATTTCTCCTCTTTTCCACAATTTTTTAAATATATTTCCAACTTCAGGAGTCAAATTACATATACATTTGTAAAATATGGTTGTTCGATTTATTTTTCCTTAATTCTGCAAACCTGATATGTCGAAGTACGGATATCTCGGAAGTATTTCAGAGAGTCCCTTGGAATTCGAGATAATGAGAGTCGACTGTATGTGGAAAAGTGTTGATATGTTGTGAAATATTAAATCATTTGACCAGCCAAATGTTCTTTCATTTTAAAATTCAAACAGAAAGATAGTGAGACTTAAGTATGTTATCTGTCCTTACCACTTAAACACTGGGAAGTAACCAATAACCTTAATTGCCACCTTTTCCAAAATCATAGCTCCAGATAAGAGCATCTTTTTCATCCAAAGTTAGTTTAATTGTCACTCTTTCCAGATTGATTGTTTTGGGGTTTTGGGGTTTGTGGGTCATTTTGTGTCGTCTCCCAGAGAAAGGGAGAAAAGTGATAGAAGAGATAGTAGAAGAGATGAAAGAGAGGGACAGGGAAGAAAGGAACAGGAATGAAAGTGAAGAAACAGAAGAAATAAAAATATTCCCCATCTATCCTTACCTGCTACAAGGATAGCAGGCCTTGCCCAACTGTAAGCCAATATCAGTTGGATGCCCCGGTGACATAAGATATACGACACCTTCGCACCACCCAACCACCCCACACTCTTTCCAAAATCATAGCTCCAGATAAGGCACTATTTCCATCCAAAAGTGCTGGGCCCATTTGTTCAAAGCATCATTAGTTTAACGAGCTTGCTAGTGGTCAAACTGTTAACTGTTCTAGTAAGTACAATATCTAATTCTCAGGTATTTTAACTTCGTAATACATTAACCTATAGATAATGTGCTATTCTATTCTGTTATTCACCCCCTCCACAGAAAAAACGACCTTTCAGTCGTTATAAAGTCTTAATTCAGAAGGTCCCTTTAACAGTTACCTGTATGACGTAGTTCCTCCCGCTCAAATGATCACGTGTCAGTTTCTTTTCTGTGGACTTTGAATGTTCAAGGATTATTATTCTGTGTTAGAAAAAATGGATTAAAATTATTCTACACGGTTAAAATTTTTATATCCTTGACTTTCTCTGGTTCTATATTCACTCCTTCTACTATCTATGTACTTATTTTCGAAATATCGATCTTAGATTTCTTGTTTTCTCAATGTTAAATTTCTTCCTTTGTTTCCGCGTCAGTCGATGCATTTCGCCCGCGGCAACTGTGGCCATTTAAAAGCTAAATGGGATACACATTTATCTTGTCTAACTTGTAATTCTTGCACACGTATCTCTCCGTGTTATATTTGTAGTTCCTGGACAGAAAAAGTTTGGAACCTAGCAGAAAGAAGACGCCTTCATGCTACTAGAAAATCAGTTATGACGCAGAAGAGAAAACAGAAGAAATCAAAGAAATCCAAGAAGTCCCAGTCAGACATGTCTGACAACGGGACAGTTGATGGGAGCACCGCCCCTCATAGCTTTACTGCTCGGGGCAGGACCCATCAAGGTGGCAGCCTGGCGGACTAAGAGTCTGACCGGGCACTAAGCCCACCAGTCACCAGTCACCAGTCACCAGTCAACCAGTCACCAGTCAACCAGTCAACCAGTCACCAGTCAACCAGTCACCAGTCATCCAGTCACTGGGCAACTTATCTCCGTTCATCCAGTCACCGGTCATCCAGTCGCCAGTCAACCAGTCACCAGTCAACCAGTCACCAGTCAACCAGGCACCAGTCAACTAGGCTCCAGTCAACCAGGCATGGGTTTACAGTCATTCGCGTATGACCTACAAACACAAATTCCGCCTGGTTATATTCCTATAAATGTGCCTGTACAAAGCTACGCTCCGTCCATAAGTAGCCATATTTCACAGGGTAGTGTCCACAGACTATCCAATGTCTTTATTCCTGGTTATGAATGTTCTAATAGACTAGAACTTCCTAATCCAGCTTCTTCATCTAGACAGATTATTCCACTCGAACCTGATTTTTCGCAGGTCTCAGATCCGAGTGTAATGATTTAGCCTCCAAATTCAAATGATTTATCTATCTCCAGACCTTCAAGGAAGGATCAGTCAAAAAGAGAGCATAAATCTAAAAAGAGAAGAAGACATCGATCGTCCTCTTCTTCTATCTCTACTTCCAGATCAGACTCTTTGAGTTCTTCTCGGCGAAAGAAAAATTCAAAGAGATCTAAGCACGCTCATAAAAAGAGAAGAAGACGATCGATGACGCCTTCTTCTTCATCAAATTCTTCCCAATCTCAACTTGACATTGGTAGATATACAAGGGCTCATAAATCTCCCCAGGTTGTTCAAACGCCAACTCCAATACAACCTGAGGAGACTAATTTTAGTCAAATCACTAATCAACCTATTAATTACGATCAGATTCAGCCGAATCTCACTCAACAGAATAAGGAGTCAGATTCGGAAACTGAATCCGAAGTCTGGTCATTTGATCGTGCGATTAACGAGGTCTTCCGGCTTCTTCCTCCTGAGTTATGCCCCAAAACTCAGCAGGATCAAGCTCCATTAAAACCTCTCTCTGGGATCGAACAATTAATGGAGTCTCGTTCCACTCCATTACTTGTCCTCCCACAATCCAAATTAGTACAAAATACAACAAAATATATTCAAAATAGACTAGAATCGGACAAATTTTCAAGAGATTGGATTTGCCCGCAAAGCTTGGTTTCGGCTCTTGCTCCGACTAAATTCTACAAGAGCCAAAACCAATATTTGCCAACTGATAATATCCCTCAATTAGAAGCGGATGCGTCGCTCCTAGACATTTCTAATAAAGGAAGAGCTTCTATTCCGCTCAAGAATCTAGAAGCATGGGAAAGGAAGGCTAGAAAACTAGTCGCTATTAATTCTCATGCTGATCTATTTTCTTCAGCTGCCTTCCTTTCATTACAACAGGAATCGATGTCGGTTGCGGCCCTTTCCAGACTTCTGGAGGCCGTAGCCAAATCGATTAAACATGCTACTGCCATGTCTACACTTTTAACTACTGAATTATTCCAAGCTAGGAGGGACGCAGCCCTAGCTTCGTCTAAACTACTACTCGACAATTCCACATACGAGTTAAGGAACGCTCCTATTAACTCAAAGTCCTTATTTGACGGCAGGATAAAAGAAATAGCTAAATCAAACTTCGAAGCTCAACAGCAAAGGTTTCTAGCTTCTACATCCATTCAGTCACAATCTCATTCTTATAAGCCTCCTTCGCAGAGCAGAGCTTTCAAGATACCTAAATATCCTGCTAAACAAACAACATCCAGACCTAAACCTACGCAGTCATATAGGTCCAAAAATATTTCTCAAAGCTCATCTTCTCACATTAAGAAAGATAATATCAAGAGGACTGGTAACATCCGTTAGTTCCCCTCCTCTAAACCTGCCTCTTCCTCCGCAAGATTATGAAGGCCCGCCCTTTCCACTGCCTGCTCTTCCGCTCGCGGACATTCCAGTGGGAGGACGATTGGCCCATTTTGCGGAAAAATGGGAGGAAATAACAGACAACAAATGGGTCCTCTCTATCGTACAAAACGGATTCAGGATACCATTCATCAAAATTCCTCCTTTGTCATCTGTTCCGATCAGAATGAGTCAATCCTCCTCCCCGTTTCTCAGAGAAGAGATCGAAAATCTTCTCAACAAACGGGCAGTGGAAAGGGTACAGAATCCGGAAACTCCCGGCTTTTATTCCCGGATATTCCTTGTGCCAAAAAAGAACGGAAAGTTTCGTTTAATATTAGACCTGTCTTTATTAAACCGTTACATAGAGAAACAAGCATTCAAAATGGAGACAGTCAAATCGGTAAGACAAGCGATGAGACTCAACAATTGGGCTGTCTCCATAGATTTAACAGATGCATATCTACATGTGCCGATACATCGTCAATCCAGGAAGTATCTTCGTTTCGTACACGAAGATCAAGTATATCACTTTTCGGCCCTACCGTTCGGAATGTCCCTAAGTCCGTTAATTTTCTCGAAACTGATGGACGTTATTGCAGCTTTTCTACGCCAACGTGCCATATCAGTTTTTCCATACCTAGACGATTGGCTGATAAAAAATCTGATTCACAACCGTCTGATTACTCAGACAAAGATTTGCATTCAAACTATTCAAAGCCTAGGTTTTCTGCCAAATCTCAAGAAGTCAGACCTCTTTCCTGCTCAGAAATTCACCTTCATAGGTATGGAATTTCTGACGCAACAAAATTTAGTCAGGGTTCCAGCGGATCGTGTACAGAACCTAATTCTAACAATCAAGAAAATAATGTCAGCAAAACATGTATCGGCACGAACTTTCCTTTCTCTTTTGGGCAAACTCAGTGCTGCAGCAGACCTTGTTCTCCTGGGCAGACTGCACTTACGTCCTCTTCAGATGTGCCTGCTGTCAGTCTGGAAACCTCATATTTTTCCTCTCGATCACCCGATCTCGATAAACGGCATGATTCGATCTCACTTACAATGGTGGATAAACCCCATTCGATTCGAGACAGGGACTTCAATCCATCCTCCAGACCCCAAATTCTTCCTTTATACGGATGCCAGTCATTACGGATGGGGAGCTCATTTAGAGCCGACAACACTGTCCTTTCATGGTCGCTGGACAGAAAACCAATCCCAGCTCCATATCAATATGTTAGAAATGATGGCCATACGATTAGCACTGAAACAAGCCAAAACATTTATTCACCATTCTTGCATCATGATATCCACAGACAACACAACGGTGGTCTCATATATCAACAAACAGGGTGGCACTCATTCCCCCAATCTTTGCGTAGAAGTTTGGAAAATACTCAATTGGTGCCTGGAACAAGACATAGTTATCAGAGTACGTCACATCCCAGGCAAATTCAACATTCTTGCAGACCGCCTCTCAAGACTAGACAAACCTATCAAGACAGAATGGTCTCTGGATCAAACAGTTGCGAATTCAGTATTCCAGATGCTCAACTTCCCAAATGTGGATCTGTTTGCGACAAGATTCAACCACAGACTCCCATTATATGTCTCTCCAGTACAAGACTACAAAGCACTAGCGATAGATGCCCTGTCCATGGACTGGAATCATCTTCATGCATATGCTTTTCCTCCTTTTATTCTGATACCTGCTGTTCTAGAGAAAATCCGACAACATCAGTGCAGAATAGTTCTCATAGCTCCGTTCTGGCCACAGCAACAGTGGTTCTCAGAACTTCTTCTTCTATTAGTGTCAGCTCCGATTCGTCTGCCACTAATTCCAAGACTACTGACTCAATCCAAAGGAAGATTTGTACATCAAAACCTCCCAATTCTCGACCTTCACGCTTGGGAGTTATCAAACAATCAATCAGAGATAAGAAATTTTCACAAAACGTTGCAGATTTTGTCTCCAGATCAAGAAGAGCATCTACACAAAAAGTCTACGATGCAAAATGGACCATCTTCTCTAATTGGTGTCATACAAAAAAGGTTAATCCGATCTCGGCCCCTATTACAGTTATAGCCGATTTCTTAATCTTTCTTTTTTCGGAAAAGAAATGTCAGATTAGTACTATTAAAGGTTATAGATCTATGATCTCTAACACTTTAAAATTCAAAACTGGTAATAGAATCGGATCTAATCCAGTTTTATCTGAACTTATCAGATCCTTTGAACTTCAACGACCAGTACAAAGATCTCTTACACCTAAATGGGACTTATCATGGGTTTTAGTATGTCTACAAAAACCACCTTTTGAACCTCTTGATAAGGCTTCTAAATTTCACGTTACTATTAAGACAGCCTTTCTCTTAGCTCTTGCCACTGCTAAAAGGTGTAGTGAAATACATGCTCTAGCTATGGATTCACAACATTTAAGATTTAATCAATCTGATGGTTCAGTTTCCTTGATTCTTAAATCTGGTTTTTTAGCAAAAAACCAGCTTCCTTCTGTTAAACCAGATCCTATTGTTGTTCCTAGTCTTGCTCGAATATGTAAATGGGAACATACTGACAGACTTCTTTGCCCCGTTAGGGCTCTGAAATTCTATCTCAAAATGACTAGCTCTTATCGCCAAAATAGAACTAGACTTTTTCTTCCTATTAAAAGCAATAAGGATATTTCTAAAGATACTATCTCGAGATGGATATCTTACACTGTTAAACTTGCCTATAGGAAACTCACTAAACGAGATATCTCTTTCCTTAAAATCAAAGCTCATGAAGTTAGAGCTCTTTCCTCTTCTTGGGCTTTCTTCGACAAAGTTCCTCTCAATGATATACTTCAAGCAGCGGTTTGGAATAGTTCATCAACTTTTGCCAAATTCTATCTCAGAGACATGTCTCAACAAGCACAGAATCTCCAAAGTTTGGGCCCCATTGTAGTGGCCCAAAAAGTGGTGGGGGGCCAACAGCAATCAGCTATGGATGTGTAGACAACGTCAACAGCCCCCCTAGACCTGATGCTATACTAGAGAGGTACTAATTATATCTTTATTATATATATATGTTAACCCTGGATTACTTTATCCTTGGTTAAAGGATCTTATTATTGCCTTAAGCACTAATTATGTCCTCATTATATATATATAAAAAAATAAATCCTTTTATTAAGCCTTAATTCAGAAGTTGGGACTAACTTATTAGGAGAAATCCTCCCTCCTATTCTACAAATTCTAGCACATTATCTATAGGTTAATGTATTACGAAGTTAAAATGAAATTTTTTAAAAGTAAAACATATTTTAACGAGTAATACTTAACCTATAGATAAGTATTTATCGTCCCACCTCCCTTCCCTCGCTCCTTTCTCCTAATTGTGTATTGTTTTACAGTTTACACATAAAAGAAACTGACACGTGATCATTTGAGCGGGAGGAACTACGTCATACAGGTAACTGTTAAAGGGACCTTCTGAATTAAGACTTTATAACGACTGAAAGGTCGTTTTTTCTGTGGAGGGGGTGAATAACAGAATAGAATAGCACATTATCTATAGGTTAAGTATTACTCGTTAAAATATGTTTTACTTTTAAAAAACTTCATTTTTGCTGAAAAAATGTGAGTAGGTTTTGCAAATGCAAAAGCTACTCACATTATTTCAGCAAGAAAATTAGCGTATATGCCATTTTTAATGATCAAAGTTTTAACGGTTCGTTAACTACGAAATTGTTTGTTTTGAAAAACTGGGCCCTGATATTTTTTTTATCCTTCCACAAAACCATATGTTGTGAGTACTCATTAGAAGCATCTCACTAAGGCACTTTTAATGAGTACTCACAGCATATGTTTTCATGGAGAAATCAGAAAAATATTATGTGGATACCCCCTCTTAACTAGAGCTGTAAAATTAATTTCTTTTGTCATTGATTTTAGTTTGCATTTAACCCTTGTCATGCTGAATAAATTAAGATGCCACGCCCACTTCTAATTTCCAGCCAATCAGATTACTTGATCCAGGTTTTTGATAGAAATTCACATACTTAACGACAAACAGTGCAGATCCAATCAGTTGGCTTCTTCAGAAGCCAACTGATCTGGATCTACACTGTTTGCTAAGATGGCATGTCGTGTTCAGCAAGAGAAGGGTTAATTTTTCTTTTGGATGTAAGATTTTGCTCTTTGAATTGATAGAAATCATTGTAAATTTGGTCCAATTTCAGGTGGTATTGTTCGAATGACAATAAGTTTGACTGTGATAATTTTAGAAGCAACAGGAAATATTACTCTAGGCCTGCCAGTTATGGTAGTATTAATGGTAGCCAAATGGGTTGGAGATCTTTTTAATGAAGTAAGGGTACTAATTTACTGTTTCATTGATTTCTTTGCTTTGTAGGAAAACACATACTATCTCATCAAATTGTCTTTTTTTCCTACTTTTTAGGTATCTGCTTACTGTTTTTCTGCTTTTTACTCAGAAATCTGCTACTACGCTGTTTTTTGTTGGTTTTTTTTTTTTTGGCCATAAAGTGTTAAATTCATCATTGGTTTCAGGAAAAGCTGATGTTGCACAAGATTGCATCATTTACTCTAGATCCCTGGTTTAATATTGGTTTGTCAGAATTTTTGACAATCACATAAAAAAGAACAGACTGTTATCATAGATTTATTTTAGGAGGCATATTAAACTCGCAGTATACTTAAATGTATGGAAATGACTTACAAAACTCCTTTTTTTGCTGATTATGCCTCAACTTTGAAGGAGAAGGGAAGGCATATTGTATTGGGCTTGTCTGTCTGTCCATCTATGCTTCCATCTGTCCATCCATGCGTACATCACACTTTTGAGACCTCATATCTTTGGAACCAAGTATGCTGGGATTTTGAAATTTCATGTATACATTGTTTATGAAACATTTGATGACTGGTACATGTATTTTTTTTTTTTGTTTTTCTGTCAGATTCTTTATGGTGGAGTTAGTCCGCTTTTCAGACTTAGGCATTTTAGCAAATGAAAATATTGTAAGCAAAATATCTAAGGAACCACTTGAGTTAGTCTCATGAAATTTTGCAAGCAGTTTGGAACCAATTTGTAGATGACCTGATTAAATTTTGGTGAACTTATATTCCTCAAAAATAGACATTTTATTATCCAAGAAAGGTTTAATAAAATGATATATGGTATTAATACAATCATAAAATGCCAGCCTCAGTGGCACAGTTGGATGCGCCGTCCGACTGGAGACCAGGAGGTCACGGGTTCAACACCCGCCGAGGTCGGCAACATTCTTTCATGGAGATTGATCATGAAATATTTTCTACGGTCATTCTCTCCCTTCAGCTGATTCAAGAAGGGCAGTTCTCAGTTTCTGGCGAAAGAATGTGCACAACACTGGTTAACTGCTTAGAGGACTAAGTCTGCCCAGTACACGTGTGGTTAGGTAAACTGACCCCGCTCTACATGACCCCATTGGGTTGACTGGGCCGTAAAACCTCAACACAAACAAACAATCATTAAATGTGGCATCTGACAGCCTGTAAAATTTCAGTAAGTCTCTTGTTCTTGAAATGAATTAAAAGTGAAATGATTTTTTATGGTATCTCTGAATTAATGTTGACTGTTTTTTAATGTCATCATAACTGTAATTCTGTTTCAGGGTATTTATGACATGCATATACATGTCCAAGGTGTTCCAATGTTAGGATGGGAACCACCACTTATGTCTTCAAATATATCAGCCAGGTAGGTTTTTGTTTGTGCACAATGCAAACTGATTCCTACTTATGCACTTTACCAGATTTGTTTTTAAGCTTGATTTATTTTTCTAATCTCGTGTACATTGTATCTCTGCATGGTAACGGTAAATTCTGCAGAATAAATAAGTGATATTTTTTCTAATTCTTCCCAGAAAGTAAGGCTTGACATTTCATGTGAGATTCTTATATAATATATGTCTCTATTTTTCTGGTAAGAGTAGATTTATTCTACTAAAAAAAAAAAAATAATTTACATGTAAACAACTAATGTTAGAGATGTTTATTGCTTTGTTTCACCATAAAGAGCAATATAGATTTTCTGTCCCTGTTCAAGTAATAGTACTGTTAAAAAACTTCATGACATGTCATATTTTTTCTCTTTTCAGAGAAGTGATGAGTCATCCAGTGACAGTGCTGCAGACAAGGGAGAAAGTTGGCAAGGTAGTTGATATTCTTAGGACAGAATCTCATAATGGTTTCCCTGTGGTGCAAGACTATACTCCATCCTCCCACAAGGTAAGGCTACCTATTCTTCAGAGGGGTGTCAAAAAATTAGCAAATTGCAAATGTGTGGTTCTGTTTCTTATGTTTCGAAGAAAATAGGACTTGGTGTTTCTTGTGGACAGTCTCAAATGTCAAGTCCTATTTTTTTTTTTTTTTTTCTAAAAAAAAAAGAAAAATTATTATACAAAGTAATGAAATATAGAGAATTATTAATGAAATAAAATGCATATTTCGAAAAAGTTTTATTTTCACTAGTGAAAATATAAAACATATTTTCACTCCTCTGAGCAGTGAAAAATATAAGATCTGGAACTACTTTTTTTCTTATTTACATTAATGGTCAAAGGGAAGCATGTTCAATACCTAAATTCATGTTCAATACCTAAAATGTTTCTTGTTTATTAAATTGAACTAAATACAGTTGATTTTATTGCTCATATCCCTTAATTAGACGCTTTTAGGCTGAAATATTTCGGGGACTATGTTCTTTCGGAAGTAGGTTTCCCGCTGTTATGCGGTTCTAATATGTCACCGCCAAGGGACAAAACAGCGTGTCAGACTTCCCCTTGCAAATGCAAGATTTGCATCTCTTCTATCGAAAATGTTGTGTATAATAAAAAGAAAATTCAAATGTTTGTCGTGAATATGACTTTTATTTCATCTCGTGAAGTGAAAAAATGTATATTTCATTCGTGCCTTCAGCACTCATGAAATATACATTTCCAAACATTTGAATATCCTCTATATATATATATATATTTTTTTTTTTTTTTTTTAAAAAGTTATAAAAGTTTCTACTGCCAACATTTATGTCCCCCCCCCCCCTCCCCCCCCCCCCCCCCCCACTCCCTCCACACACACACACACTTAAGGGAAGGGGGACATATTGATTTTGGTGCGGATCCTGTTGATGTCAGTGTTGGCATTGTCGTGACATTTTCTTGCCTGCACCGTACCTTGTGAACCAGTGGTTAGATTCTTACCAAATTTTCATGGATGAATAATTGAGATAAGATTAGATTTTGGTGACCAACCTAATTTTCAAGGGCACAAGAGTAGAAAAACTGAAAGTTCAAGGTGAGGGGTCATCTGTTTTCTCTGAGAACATTGTTACAACGTGTAGTTAAATTTGGCACTGTAAGGAATGATCGGGTTTTACAGTTAATGTGTTTTCCTATTCTGCATAAAATGTAAACTGAGCTAGCGCATGTCAAAATCACAAAATGGCATGTGCACCCAGCGAAGACTCAGATCAGCCTGGGCTTCTGCCCAGTCTGTTCAGTCTTCGCTGTCTGAATGAAGAAACCTTGGGTCCTTCGCTACCCATTGAGGCACAACAAAGACTCTGATCAGACTGGGCAGATCCTTGGCTAATCTGAGTCTTTGCTGGGCACACAGGCCATTTTGTTGGTTTAGTCATGTGCTGGCACAATTGTGAATACTCATTAGATTGTGCTGATAGAGGTTTTTGCTGTTTGCATATACATAACATTTTTTTTTAACCCTTATTATTATTATGTTTTTTTGTTTTTTTTTGTTTTTTTTTTCTTTTTTTTTTTTTGATTCAGCTCTAGCTCAGAGAGAAAGTATTGATATTGTTGTTATTTTTCCACGAAAAAATATGTTCTGTTACTAATTAGAAGCACCGTATGTTTCTAGATCATGCAGCTTATATTTATTTCATTTCCAGGATGGCCTTCAAACATTTGGTGCTTTCAGAGGTGTTGTTTTAAGGTCTCAGCTCATTGTTTTATTAAAACTAAAGGTGAGTAAAGTTGTCACTGTAAGCCCTATACATTCTGATTAAAAGATCTCTATCTCTGTCTCCATTTCTGTCTGTCTGTCTCTGTCTCTGTCTACCTGTCTGTATCTCTCTCTCTGTTTGTCTATCTCTATCTCGCTCATTCAGATGGTGCCCTATTCAAACTCCCTTTTTGAGCAGTTGTTGGGACATCAGCTTTAAAATTTCTACTGAAAATTTATTCCAAACATTTATGCTAAATTCATTGTGACTATACATCATTCTACCGTGGAAGCTGCACAGAACTTGACCTCTCAACAACAGACCTCCCTAAACAACCACTTTTCTGGGCCCAGTTGTTCAAAGCGTCGTTAGCTTAACAAGCTCGTTAAGGGTCATTTCGTTAACTGTTTTAGCGGATTCACTATACAATATTCTGATATTTTTTGCTGAAAAAATGTGAGTAGCTACTCACATTTTTTCAGCAAAAAAATTACAGCATATTTGCGTATCACTTGATGTAAATTTTAACGAATCGTTAGCTAACGACATCGTTAGCTTGAACAACTGGGCCCTGATTTCCCCACCAGCCTCAGTGGCTTAGTCGAATGCGCCGTCCGACTGGAGACCAGGGCCCAGTTGTTCAAAGCTAACGACATCGTTAGTTAACGATTCGTTAAAATTTACATCGAGTGATAAGCAAATATGCTGAAATTTTTTGCTGAAAAAATGTGAGTAGCTTTTGCAGTGCAAAAGCTACTCACATTTTTTCAGCAAAAAATATCAGAATATTGTTTATTGAATCCGCTATAACAGTTAACGAAATGACCCTTAACGAGCTCGTTAAGCTAACAACGCTTTGAACAACTGGGCCCAGGAGGTCTGGAGTTCAGTCCCCGCCGAGGTCGGCAACATTCTTTTGTGGAGAATGATCATGAAATATTTTCTACAGTCATTCTCTCCCTTCCACCGATTCAAGAAGGGCAGTTGTCAGTTTCTGGCGAAAGAATGTGCACATGTACTGGTTAAACACTTAGAGGACTGAGTCTGTCCAGGAAAAGTGTGGTTAGGTAAACTGACTGCACTCAACATGACGCTAATGGATTGACTGGGCTGTAAAACCTCAATCAGTCAATTCTGATTTCCCAAAGTACTGTTTTACTGTATGGTTAACAGTCAAAAATTTTTTTTTTAGTTTTCAGAGAAAACAAGTGTTGATATTTCATGTGAATCGTCTGTCAAGCAGACGATTCACATGAAATGTCAAGACTTGTTTTCTCAGAAAAATAAAAAAAAAAAATAAAAAAAAATTGTCATCTGCTGCAGTTGTGATTGGCACTTTAAGGATTAATGTCTCTACAAAAGTCACCTCCCTACAACAGGCAGTGTTTTGACATCCCAAAAGTGGCTTTTGTAGAGAGGTTGCACTGGATATGCAATGCTAAAGAGGAAGGTGCTCATCTTTGTGTGTTGATAATTTATAGCTTCATATAAGGCATTTTTTTCATCCAAAAAATACTCAATTTTTTCTTATCTCTCCATGAAAACATATGTTGTAGTACTCATTAGAAGCACCTCTGTGAGGCATTTCTAATGAGTACCCACAACAAATGTTTTCATGGAAAAAAAAAAAAGAAATATATTTATCTGGATACTACTACTAATCGGATCTATGTCAGATATCTTCAGCATTAATGTAATACACTGTCAATTTTCCTGTTTATTTTGCTCTAAATTTGTTGCAGGTATTTCAGGAGAACCCAAATATAGATAGAATACTCTCAAATCTGACTTCAACTGATTTCAGAGATGCTTATCCAAGATTTCCACCTATACAGGTTAGTCCTTCTCTTGTTGTTTTGTAGATTGGTATGCCATTAACTCTAAAAGCACCAGTCACAACTGTAGCAGACGACAGTTTTTATTATTATTATTTTATTTTTCAGAGAAAACAAGTCTTGACATTTCATGTGAATCATCTGCCAAGCAGACGATTCACATGAAATATCAAGACTTATTTTCTCTGAAAAAATGAAAAAAGAAAATAATAATAAAAATTTTAATATGTCGTCTGCTACAAATTTTGCGTGGCACTTTAAGGCTTAAAGTAAAAACAGTTATACAATGTATTTCTACAAATGGCCAAGGCCTGTGAAAACCTACACAACCAGTCTGATCAAGGTCTTTGTTAATCACTTACTGAATCTGTGGATAATTTGCAGTCTGAACTTATAGGAATAAAGTCAAATAATATTAAGGGGGAGGATTTTCAGGGGAAACAGATTGGTCAGAAATGTTCTGAAAAAAAAAGAAGAAAAGTCTACTCTTAAAAGAAATAATTGCTCCCCTTGGGAAGGGCTTGGTGTGCAGAAAGGCAAACAGGAAGTCATAGAAGTTGTCTCCCTTGTTAAAAATGGGAGATGATATTTTCTTATACATGTGTATTTATTAGCAAATCTAGCTTAGCTTTTCATTCAGATGTTACCATAGCTTCACAAATAAGACGGCCCTGATGGCTCAGTTGGATGCGTGTCTGACTGGTGATCAGGAGGTTGCGGGTTCGACCCTTGCCGGGTCAGCAACATTCTTTTATGGAGATTGATCATTAGATATTTTCTACAGTCATTTTCTCCCTTCCCCTGATTCAAGAAGGGCAAATTGTCAAGTTCTGGTGAAAGAATGTGCACAATACTGGTTAAACACTAAGAGGACTAAGCCTGCCCAGTAAGTGTGGTTAGGTAAACTGACCACGCTCGATATGACACCAGTGGGTTGACTGGGCCATAAAACCTCAACACAAACAAATTCACAAAGAAGGTCATTTGATTGAAATGTCAGGTTGTGTACCATCAGAGGATATATTATGTTCCAATGGTTTTCATTATTCCAGATAAAAGCAGTATTCAGAAGATACCCTGTTTACCCTAAATATTGGGACACCTAATGTGTTACTATACTTGTACAAAAATTTACACATGTCCATTTTACCACCTTCTGATATGCCTTGGTCCTGCTGAACCCGGATATACCCTGCCTTTACAAACAGTGTATATCCAGATCAGCTGGCTTCTTCAGAAGCCAACTGATCTGGATCTGCACTGTTTGTCATTAAGTATGTGACTTTGTATCAACAACCTGGATCGAGTAATCTGATTGGCTGAAAATTAGAATTGGGCATGGCATCTTAATTTATTCAGCATGGCAAAGGTTAAACCTCCTAGATGAGTGATGGCAGTGTAGATCAATAAAATGCACATGAAAAGTTGAGAAAAACTTCTTAAGCCATATGAAACATTGCATGTCATATATCTTATGTTTTAATATATGTACTGTCACTTTCTTTCACAGCAGATCCATATATCTCCACATGAGCGTGATTTTACTATTGATCTGGTGCCATTTATGAACCCTGGAACTTATACAATACAAGATGTAAGTACTGCTGCATAACCATACTCAGCATTAAATACTTTTTCATCTTCTGAATATTCCTTCCTTTTTGTGGTGCTAAATTTGTCCACAGTATCAAAAAGATTGATGTAGAATACCAACTCATCTTAACCTTTTCTTCTTCTGAGCCTCTTTTGGCATTTTATGTGATTGAAGATTGTATTGTTGTATTATGTCCCCCAACATATCGGAGTGGGGGGGTGGGGGGACATTGATTTGGTGCAGGTCACGTTGCGTCTGCGTTGATGTTGGCATCAGCATGACCCTTTCGTCTCTGCAAAATATTTTATGAACCAGTAGTTGGATTCTTATCAAATTTTCATGGATATATAATTGGGACATAGCAAAGAAGTGAGTGGATTTTGGTGACCTTGACCCGATTTCCAAGGTCACAGGAGTAGAAAAACTGAAAATTTGTGGTTTGGGGACATTTGTTTTCTCTTAAAATACAGTTACTAGTTGCCCATTGCTGTGTGTATGTGTGTACACATGCATGTGCATGTGTATGTGTTTCTCAGCCATAACAAGGAGGCTGCTGAAAGCATTTTCAAACTTTTTACACAGATGTACAGGACAATTAGGTGTGTTAGGCACAAAAAGCAAGTTTGCTCATGCAAGTTAAATGTAATAGTGGCAGGTTATTGATAAAAAATATGGATATATCCAAAACTATTTTACAACTGTAGAAATCTTATCAAACTTTCCACAAATCTGTATTGTAATGACAAGGTGTATCATGTACCAGACAGTAACAACACAAACATGCATTTGCCAAGTCAGAGTTACAGTGGCAGATTATTAGCTCAGACTGTCATAATTTGTGTCTCAGCCTATCTCAGAGACTATATTTAAAGAGCAGTTTATTCAGCATTGTTTCTGTTCAAGCAGCAGAGTTAAGACATGTCATCAGATAGTCAAATGAATTTGTTCAAATTTTAGGATAAGTATGGAAGGAGTTACAATGTCCAAATATTTAGGGCATTTGCCAAGCCAGAGTTACAGTGGCAGATTATAATCTCAGACTGTCATAATTTGTGTCTCAGCCAATCTCAGAGACTATATTTAAAGAGCCGTTTATTCAGGGTCTGCAATGTTTGCTGTTGAAGCAGCAGAGTTTAGACATATCACCAAATAGTCAAATGAATTTGTTCAAATGTTAGGACAAGTATGGAAGGAGTTACAGTGTCCAAATATTTAGGGCATTTGCCAACCTTGAGTTACAGTGGCAAATTATTATCTCAGACTGTCATAATTTGTGTCTCAGCCCATCTCAGAGACTATATTTAAAGAGCCATTTATTCAGGGTCTGCATTCTTTCTGTTCAAGCAGCAGAGTTTAGACATATCAGCAAATAGTCAAATGAATTTGTTCAAATTTTAGGAGAAGTATGGAAGGAGTTACAATGTCCAAATATTTAGGGCATTTGCCAAGCCAGAGTTACAGTGGCAGATTATAATCTCAGACTGTCATAATTTGTGTCTCAGCCAATCTCAGAGACTATATTTAAAGAGCCGTTTATTCAGGGTCTGCAATGTTTGCTGTTGAAGCAGCAGAGTTTAGACATATCACCAAATAGTCAAATGAATTTGTTCAAATGTTAGGACAAGTATGGAAGGAGTTACAGTGTCCAAATATTTAGGGCATTTGCCAACCTTGAGTTACAGTGGCAGATTATTATCTCAGACTGTCATAATTTGTATCTCAGCCCATCTCAGAGACTATATTTAAAGAGCCATTTATTCAGGGTCTGCATTGTTTCTGTTCAAGCAGCAGAGTTTAGACATATCACCAAATAGTCAAATGAATTTGTTCAAATTTTAGGAGAAGTATGGAAGGAGTTACAGTGTCCAAATATTTAGGGCATATATGGTATTCTTATAGTCAAAAAGTTCTTGCTATAGCATATATTTTTTATTTGTGAATATTTCAGGGCCCAGTTGTTCAAAGCATCATTAGCTTAACAAGCTCGTTAGTGGTCAAAATGTTAACTGTTCTATTAAGTACAATATCTAATTCACAGGTATTTTTGCTGAAAAAATGTGAGTAGCTTTTTCAAATGCAAAAGCTACTCACATTTTTCAGCAAAAATATTACATATATGCCATATTTAATGATCAAAGTTTTAACGATACCTTAAATAATGACATTGTTAGTTTTGAACAACTAATCCCTGTTCATAAGAAGCAGTACTGTTTATTTCCTGTCAGTAGTATATCTTATTTTCTGTTTCAGTGTGCATCATTACCAAGAATATTTAGATTATTCCGAGCCTTAGGACTGAGGCATGTTGTTGTTATTAATCCTCAAAATCAGGTAAGTGTACTATTTGTTCAAATAGCCAAAATTATCATTTTCTTGGTAAATGTATGAGATGCAATATTTCTGAAAAAAAAAAAAAAAGAGGCAAGTTTTTGAAAAAAAGAAAAAAAAAAAAATGTTAGCTCACTTTATGCTTTAATAGCACTCTGGGTAAAATTTTAAGCAGATGACATTGTGAATTTTTTTTTTTTCTAATTTTCCCCAGAAAACAGGTTTTGACATTTCATGCAAATTATCTCCACTGGAGACAATTTGCATGAAATGTCAAAACCTGTTTTCTGGGAAAAATAAGAAAAACATTATCAATGTGTTGTTTGCTGAATTAGCCCAGAGAGTTGTAATGGTTAAATAAACTTTTGGGAGATTAATATTCACTTCTGCATGTGTGTGTGTATGTGTGTGTGTGTGTGTGCGTGCGCGCACACGCACATTGCCATTAATGTCCACTTTTTTTTTTTTGTTAAAATTTTAAAATTATTATATATCGGCATCCGTATCTTACTTACCTTTCACATTTGGAACTACTTAACAAACTTCATTACATCTCTTCCTGTGATTGTAAAGGAACAGTTTGATTAGGGTGTACACTGTTTGTCATTCAGCCAGCATATTTTGTAGTACCATAAAGAATTAACCTTGCCATGCTGAATAAATTAAGATGCCATGCCCACTTGTAATTTTCAGCTGATCAGATTACTTGATCCAGACTATTGATACAAATTCATGTGCTTAATGACAAACCGTGCAGATCCAGATCAGTTGGCTTCTGAAGAAGCCAACTGATCTTGAGCTACACTGTTTGCAAAGGCAGGGTATATCTGGGTTCAGCAGGATCATGGTTATGGTGTACATTATATTTAGAGAGAATATGGCAAATGATTAATTCATGACACTTACTGTCCAGGGCCAAGTAGTTCAAAGCATCATTACCTTAAAGAGCTTCCTAATGACAAACTCGTTAACTGTGGTAGCTTAGGTATTTTCAAATACATTGATATTTTTTGCTGCAAAAATATGAGCAGCATTTGCAATACAAAAGCTACTCACATTTTTTCAGCAAAAAATATCAATATATTTGCCATATTTCAAGATAGAAATTTTAACATCACGTCAGGTAACAACTTCATTAAGTTTTGAACAACTGGGCCCTGATGTTAGGCTATTCATGGTTTGTGAATAAAATGTGGTTAAAAGTTTATTAATTGAGCCATGTATTGAGAAAAGGGGATTTATGATATATGTGGACAGTGAAGACCAGTCAGTCAGTGAATCTGCATATCAGTGGAAAGCCAAGACCCTTATGAGACTGTGCTTAGCCACAGGTTATTCTAGGCTATCCTTGTCAACATGTGATAAGAACCTTTAATTTTGACCTAGCTTAGTTGACCTTTACCACTGTCTGGGCTAATTCAGCAGACAACAAATTGATCATATTTTTCTTATTTTCCCCCAAAACAGGCTTTGGCATTTCATGCAAATTGTCTCCAGAGGAGACAATTTGCATGAAATGCCAAAGTCTGTTTCGGGGGTAAAATAAGAAAAATATTTCAAAATGTCGTCTGTTGAAAATTTTACCCAGAGTACAAAGCATTAGTCATGCTCTTATTTCAGGTGATTGGCATGGTAACAAGAAAAGATTTAGCCAGATATAAAGTATCACATCGAGGTGGAAAGATTAGTTTTCACGAACTTCGGGTTGCCAAATAAAAACAAAAGTCAAAGCTGAGCAGAGTTGTAATGTTTACATTGCTTTGTACTCAAAGACATTTGTCCTTTGCAAACATTGCCCATATTATTGAGATGAACAAAATCAAAAGCTTTGATTATGTTGTTAATGATGCTGGCCAGTCACAGTATAATAAAAGCCTGTTTGGTAAAACATACAAATCTAAGTATCCGCACAGCCTAGTTGGGGTCTTCTTTGATTTCATCATACATTCTAGAAGTCTATATACATGTATTGTGTTACGCATGGGGCCAGTTGTATTGACCTATAATACCATAAAACACCATTCAAAATTGTTAGAGAAAATAAGACTTGATATTTCATGTGAATTGTATGCCTAGCAGATGATTCTCATGAATTTTTTTTTGAAAAATAAAAAACAAAAAAAACAACAGAATTACGACTGTCATCTACAACTATTTTGAATGGCACTTTAAATGTTAGTTACATTACAATTGGTTACATTACAATTATTTTGGAAATTGAAAAATATTGTTTCAGTTAACCCATCCTTATGAAATGGAATGGGAAACTTGAGCAGAGAAATGAAAAAAATCAGATCAGCCTGTGCATCTATGCTGTCTAGTACAGTCAACCCTCTTTATATCGACACTCGATACAATGACAAAATACGTTATAATGACAATTTGAATGTCACGAAACCTTAGCTCAAGAGGTGACAGTTAATGAGAAATTGCGCAAGAATGTTGCATTAAATTTTCAAGCAACATATGTTTTGGATATTTGTTAGAATCGCCTCAGGCGATTCTAACAAATATCCAAAACATATGTTTGGTGAAGAAATAAGAATAAAACACGGTCTTTTTTACAGATCATTTTGTCCATTGAAGATTCTTTACAACAGCAAATTCATTTTAATGGAACATCTTTGGAAACAAATGCTGCCGTTCAAACGAGGGTTCACTGTAAATCTTTTACTGATCTCTAAATAAACTGCCAAAGATTCCAGTACCATAGCTGTAGATAAGATTTTTTTTCAGCTAAAAGTACTGATATTTTTCTTATTTCTCTTTGATTTGTTTGTAATGAGGTTTTATGGCCCAATTAGGGTCATGTTAAGCATGGTCAGTGTACCTAACTACACTTTTCCAGGGCAGGCTTAGTCCACTAAGCTGTTAACCAGTACTTGTGCACATTCTTTCACCAGAAACTGACAACTGCCCTTCTTGAATCAGCAGAAGGCAGAGAATGAGTGTCAAAAATATTTCACGACCATGATCAATCCCCGTGAAAGAATGTTGCCAGACCCAGCAGGGAATCGAACCAGTGACTTCCTGATAACCAGTCAGATGCGCATCCGACTGAGCCACAGAGGCCTGCTTTATTCCTCTTTGAAGAGCATGTAATGAGTACCCACAACATACAGTCAAACATCCTTTGGAACCATGGAAATTTATTCTAGACATGGGTAGTTTGAGCCACTGAGGGTTAAACATAGCGCCAGGTCAGGAGGCAAATGGGCATAATTTAGGGATGTCTTTTTGATCTATAAAATAATGATGTGTTTAGTGTACTTATTGGAATTGCTCGATGAGGCAATTCTAATGAGTACACACAACATACCATTATTATATACAAAAAGGAAAATACCCCTTAATATTTGTTTCTTGAGAGCAATCGAAATTATGTCCTAGGGATTAACACTTGTCCTGCTGAACCCGGATATACCCTACCTTTGCAAACAGTGTAGATCCAGATCAGTTGGCTTCTTCAGAAGCCAACTGATCTGGATCTGCACTGTTTGCCATTATGTATGTGAATTTATAGCAACAATCCGGATCGTAATCTGATTGGCTGGAAATTAGAAGTGGGCATGGTATCTTAATTTATTCAGCAGGACGAGAGTTAAAAAATGAGTGAGAATCAGCCAAGGTAAACATGCTGTAGGTGTTCGAGTCATTGAGGTTTTATTGTTCATGTTCGTTCTTAAGCAGAAATAAGACTCCATAGCCCATTCGCAAATTCAAATCCCAGTTCGGCCACATAACTTACATGGAGATTGATCATAAAATCATTTCTATGCCCCTTTCTACCCCTTTGCTGATTCAAGAAGGGCAATGCCAGTCTGTGCACAAGTACTAGATAACCCCTTAGCGTCTGTGCACAAGTACTAGATAACCCCTTAGAGTCTGTGCACAAGTACTAGATAACCCCTTAGAGTCTGTGCACAAGTACTAGATAACCCCTTAGAGTCTGTGCACAAGTACTAGATAACTCCTTAGAGGACTAAGCCTGCCTAGGAAAAAGTGCAAGTAGGTTAACTGACCAGCTCGAAGTGACCTTAACAGTGTTGACTGGGCCATTAAGCTCCAACTCAAACAAATACAAAAACTATTTATCTTGATATCCGTCTTCTCTACAGCTATTCTGGTACTGTTTGTGCCATTGATATTGACCATAACCAGACTGTATGGATGCATGGGCTAACTTGGGTCTGCATATTTTGTTCTGTGTTGTATTTTAGTACTTCATGTGTCTTAGTTATCATCTTGCTATGCAGTGTCATAGCCAGAACCGAAAAAAATCTTATGTATCACTTACAAAATGGATCTACCCTTAACTCTTTGACTGCCACAGGCGATTATAATAGGCTTGTGCAAACAGTGTAGATCCAGATGAGACGGCTCATAATGAGCCGTCTCATCAGGATCTACGCTGTTTGACATTCTGTCTTTCAACTTTACATATAAACTTCTTTCCGATCGATAGTTTGTTAAAAAACCCAAAAACGAAAGCAGATGACAAATGTAGTCTGAAATTTGGTGCTGAAAAAGTTAAAGGAAAAAAAATTGCTCTCAAAGGGAGCAAGTTCTTCCCTTTAAGAGCAGGCTGTATGAGAAAGGAGCAAAATATATTTTAAGTTAGGTGATCTCTCTTTATTAATATTTAGCTTATGCACATGCATAATGTGCATAATGAATGTTATGCCTATGCTATGTATTATATATATAATTCTACGTTTAATTTTAGGATCTGATTATTTGTGTTCCTCGGTGTCAGTGTTCTCTGGATATTTTATTCATTTGATGGGCTATATGGAAAAGTGATCCATTTGGCATATGAAAGCAATGCAGGCACAAGTCAGCCTGCATGTCTGCACCCTCTGTTCAGGGCATTTTCTGCCCCCATACAGAACCTTAACTGTTTTGCATTATGGCAAAAGAGCCCTTTTCCCATGTTGAACACTATTTAAAAAATGCCATTACTCTCCTGATGGCGGAATTAGCAGACATAGACAAATGATAATATTTTTTCAAAGAGATGACCTGGGTCCAGTTGTTCAAAGATTCCTTAGCTTAATGAGCTCATTAGTGGTCTTAACTTTTTTAGTAAGTACAATATCTAATTCACAAGTATTTTTGCTGAAAAAATGTGAGTAGCACTTGCAAAAGCTACTCACATTTTTTCTGCAAAAATATTAACGTTTAAGCTGTATTTGATGATCAAAGTTTTAACGATACATTAACTAATGCCGTCGTTAATTTTGAACAACTGGTCCTGAATGCTGAGACTCCCTGGGCTTTATTTAATCAGCAGTCCTTTTCCAAAAACATGTCCAGCTTAAAGTCCAAAAATAATATTTTACCCAACTTTCCTCATTTTACAATCTTGCATTACAGTATCCTACCCAGACAGAAGTTTGTCCATTTAACACTGTTTGGCATTACTGATCTTTATTTAACTGTGAAACTTGTTTTTACCATTTTATGGGATAAATTTAATAGAGTACGGTAAACAATCTGATTAAAATCCAATGTTTACTTTGTTATCTACAGTAACATAATAGATTAAGATCGGATTTCAATCAGATTGGTACGGTAAATGTCCTAAAATTTCATACACCAAAGTCTGACAAAATGGCATAAGCAAACAGTGCAGACCCAGGTCAGGCTGCTTCTGAAGGAGCAGTCTAATTTGGGTATACACTGTTTGCCATTCCACTAAATATTTTAAAAACTGCATAAAAAGCAAAATTTAGGCCAAAAAATTATGGAATAAAGTGTTTGAAACTTAAGGACATTTACCGTAGCCTTAGTATTCTGGCACCTAAACTCTTTACCATACTTGTCTTAAAATTTGAACAAGTCCATTTTACTATATATGCTGATCAGGGTTTACACTGTTTGCCAGTCTGTCCAGCAGTTTTCAGGCATATAAGCAGATAGTCAGAAGAACTTGTTCAAAGTTTAAGACATGTATGGTAAGGAGTTTAGGTGTCCAAATACTTAGGGTAAATATAGTATTTACCTCTTTTCCCACTAGTGGTGACTCTTGTCGTCTGCTGATAACCTTTGCAAACAGTTTGGACCCAGATCAGGCCCGACATAACGTCGGGCCTGATCTGGATCCAAACTGTTTGATACTCTGATGGTATTCCTGAAAGATTTTTTTGAAAATGTTAAACTTTAAAAAAAAATCCGCAGACAACAAAAAAAGCATGCAAAATTACCCAGCATGCAAAGAGTTAAGAAATGTGCAAATTCAGTTCATCATGAGCAGCCACAAATGCTCATCGTCACTTTTCGGCTTTGCCCTTCATTTGTACATTCTAAAGTAGCCAATAACACTGCTATTGGACAGTGAAGACCCTGGTCAGATTGCATGGATGTGTGGCTGCCCTTGGTCTTCACTGCCATACATGTATTTGAACTTTGATATACTTACATAGTGAACAGAGGAAAAACTAATGGGCAGGCTGGTCTATGCTTTTGTTGTTCCCATATGCCATGTTTTGCTGTAGCCCAGCTTCTGTAGCATTCGGCAAGCAGGGTAAAACTTTCAGAAGACATCATTTTAAAATACATGTATTCTTACTTTCCCAGAAAACAGTATTAAAGAAAAATATTATGTATTTGTCGTCTGCTGAATTTGCCAAGAAACAATGAAAAGTTAAGGATACACAGTAAATGTTCTTAAAATTTGGATAGTTGGATCTTAATTTTAAAAAAAAGACAAAAAAAAAAAAACAGAAATCTTTGAAAAATGTTGTAGGGAATTTTGCAAAAGGTTGCAGACTGGAAAATTAAATTTAATTTGCAATATTTCCACTTTCCTATGCTTCTCTGCTAAAAAGAGATAATATGTGTAAATTTTTCATAAACCTTTTTTATAGCCCTGCTTTGAAAAAGTGGGTCTATACTGGATTTGCCATGTCCTTCCGTGATTCCGTGACCCGTTATTCCGTGACTGCAAAATTAAAATGCATTTTGCTTGATAACTTTTATGTTTTGTGGTCCTACTACACTTGGTCTCTAACGTAAGTAAGGTGTAGTCGAAGATTAGTGGCCAAGGGCTCATATCTCTTTGAGTTTTGTCCCTTGGTAGGTTTTCAAAATTTAAAATGCAATTTGCTTAATAACTTTTATGTTTGTGGTCCTACTTCAATGAACCTTATACCACACTTGGTCTCTAAGGTAAGGAAGGTGTAGTGGCAGAATGGTGGCCAACAGCCCATTACTCTTGGAGTTATGTCCCTTGATAGGTTTTCAAATTTTGCCATTCTTGAAAATTTTTGTAACAGATTTCTCAGGAACTGTGAAAGCTAGAAAGTAGTTGTGGTCAAGGTACCCAAGCCATAATCCAAACTCATAAATCATTAACTAATGACAAATCAGAATGTTCAGACTAACAGAAATGGACCCCAGAATAAAGGGTGTAATCAGGCGTCCACGGATAGTAAGCATTACTTGGTAAGCAAGCTTCGCCCACCATGCGCATAGGCCTGAACGAAGGAAATGTAGGTAGAAGCGTATGTCCAGGGTTTTGGAAGTCTACTTATGGCTTGTCATTGGCAAAAACATCAGAAACAATTCTGGAAATTGCCATATTGTAGGGATTGACCAGATCATGAACTTCCCATAGAACTTCTCAAGTGTTGCTACCAGTTTGGTTTTTTGATACCCCTGGCTCAACAACTTTGTAGTGAGCACTTTCCCACACTCCATGAAGTGCTGATAATTTGAACAGGCTCTGGCATAACGGATTAACTGTGATATGTAAACACTGTATGCTGGTGCAGAAGGGATATTATTGCTCAGGAATGGAAAGTTAACAATGGGAAAATTGAAGTCATCTGGTTTGTCGTAAAGCTTAGTAGTAAGCTTTCCATTGTCAAGTAAAAATAACAATCCAAGTAAGAGGAGGAGGCTGCAGTCTTCCTTTATTTTAAATTCACGCGGATAGATGAATTCATACAAAGTTCATACAAACATGGACAATGACTGGATGTATTTTGTATACTGGAATAGCGGCCAAGGGTCCATAGTTCTTGGAGTTATGTCCCTTGGCACTGTAGCTGGGGCTACAGTCAGATCCTCTGACAGCTCTAGGTTTTTTGTTGTTTTTTTTCTTTGGTTTGAATTTTAAGGACATTTACCCGATTAGTTAAGTGCAATAAGTTTTATACCATGTATATATGTAAACCAGTTTATCTTCAGATGTATATTTTTGTGTTCAATTGTTGATGAGAATTTTTTTGCTGCATAGTGTGAAAGAGGCCTTAGTGCATATGCGACAGCTAGGACCCAGATCATTGCAGTCAGATGGGGATGTAGTTTGATTGGGGTGTTTTCTGCTCATCTGGAATAGCCTGGGCACTATAGAAGCAAGTGATTGGCAACCAACACACAGACACAGAAACCCATACAGATACACCCTTACAGACACACACACACACAGAACACACACACAAACACACACACACACACAAACACAAAACAACAACAGCAACAAAAACAACAACAAAAAACGCATAGCAACCTTTTGAACAACAGGTCATGTTATGTATTTAGGGTAGGGTAGTCAGTGCATGAACCAGAGCTCCAGATAAGAAGAGTATAAAACACATGTTGTGGGTGCTCATTAGAAGTGCCTCAGTGAGGCACTTCTAATGAGTACCCACAACATGTGTTTTAGTGGAGAAATCAGAAAATATCAACATGTTTTGACTCCAGGTCATATAACATCTCTTTAGGTATTCAAAGTAAATGAAAAGAAAAGGTTGAGTCATTCACAGTTACTACATATCTTCAAAAGTATAACGAAGTGAATTTGGTAATTTTAAAGTATTTTCAAGCCAATAGATGTGTAGGGGTTGAAATAAGATTTTTAACAGCAAGCTGGATGTCAACATATCCTTCTGCTTGCCAGCTTGCCCTCAAAGCCATAAAATAAAAATGCCAAAAGAAACTACTTTACCATAAGGTAAAGTGTTTTTATACCTCATTCCTAAATAGCAGTGGGTATTATACTATAATAATTTAATACCATTCGAGTGTCCATCCATCAGCAATTCATTTCCACTCGCTACCTTGAGTATTTTTTTTTTTTTTTTATGAAATTTCTTGAAACTTTGCATAGGTGTTGATATTGGGGAGGAGTTAAGATTGTAAATGAGGAAATTTCATTTAACTTCAGTTCTGGCCCTTGATTAATGTCAGTAATTTATTTCTATTCAATATCTTGAGAACAATGAATGGATTTTGATGAAATTTATGTACACATTAACATTGGCTAGATTTAGGTTGGGATTGAAAATGGGCTAATTTTGTTAGTACATGTATTCAACTTGTAAAATGGTCTGAAAATTCTGTGAGATTTGAATTTTTTATGGCAATTGCCTTTCAGATGGGCCAAATTCTGTGAGATTTTATCTCACAGTGTGAGATATAGCATGTATGCTTTAACTCCTTACCATACTTACTCTAACTCCTTACATTTTTATCCTGAAATTTAAACAAGTCCGTTTGATGACTCTGTGATATGTTTAAAATGTTGCAACAAATGGCAAACAGTGTAGGTACTGATCATATTGATCCTTGAGAAGTCATTTTATCTGCATCTAAACTGTTTACCCAAGTCTTACTGTCCCTATACATGTATTTAAGTTATATACAGAATAGTTCAAAGTAGTAATTGCACACACACACACATATATATACATGTATATTTTAATTTTTCATTCACTGTTAATATTCTCATTGACACAGTAGATTTTTAAGATACTCATGTATTTTTTACTCTTAAAATAGATCTGCATTTCATTTCAGTAGCCTCAAAAGAGACAGTTTGAATCATTTTGTAACGAGCTAGAAAAAATTTAAACGGACTGGATACAGTTGTACACATGGTTGATTTTCTACTATTTTTTTTACGGAGACAACTTTTGTGACTTCCTGTTTCCTTTCCTCCACACTAGACCCCATCTGAAGAGTTCTGCTCTGAAAGGAAAGAATGTGCTCCCAAGCACATTCTTTCCTTTTAGAGCAGACCTCATTTCAGAAGGGAGGCAAAACGAATTTTGACAGTGTTACCACTAATGGAAGTGTATCTATTCCCCTTAACCCTTAAAGCGCCAAGAAAATCTGCATCTGAAAATGTCATCTGCTTATGTCTGCTTATATCGTCTGCTGCATCTTCTTGCAAACTTTTCAAACTTACATTTTGCATATAGGCAAACAGTGTGGGCCTAGATCAGACTGCTCCAGTCTGATCTGGATCCACACTGTTTGCAACAATGACTTTTAAAGTAACCGGCAGAAGACAAATTAGATGACAATTGTTGTGATTGGCGCTTTAAGGGTTAAGGAGACAGTCTGAATGTAATGTCAACAACTGTTTAAAAGAATCATTGTTGTCTGTAGCATTCTAGGCCGAGTTGTTCAAAGCTTCGTTAGCTTAATAAGCTTGTTAATGACAAACTCTTTAACAGATTTAGCTAAGGTGTTTTCAAATATATTGAAATTTTTGCTGCAAAAATGCAAAAGCTACTCACATTTTTTCAGCAAAAAAATCAATGTATTTGCCATGTTTCAAGATTGAAATTTTAACTTCACGTTAGCTAACAACTTTATTAAGTTTTTAACAACTGGGCCATGATGTGTTTTTTGAATACGTGTTCTAATGGTACATATTTCATTATTTAATGCTAATTACCCAAAATGTTTGGACACCTTAAAACTCTTTACCATACTTATCCTAAATTCTGAACAAGCCCATTTGGTTACCTGGTAATGTGTCTAAAATGAGGGACTGAATGGCAAACATTACAAACCTGACCAGCTGCCACATGCTACGTCTAGAACTACATTGTTGCTTAGGGTAAATATGATAATACCCCGCCACTATCCTATTGTGGGCAGATAACTCGCTCAAAAATTTACAAAATTTGCTCATAAGCAATCCCAAACCAGATCTCCACAATATCAATGCACATAGCAAGTTTGGTGAAAATCCATCGATATTTACCCAAGTCATCATCTGCAAACAAGCTTACGGACATGTCATGGGCAGATAACTCTGCTAAAAATTGATGAACTTTGCCCTTTAGCAATTCCAAACCAGATCTCTACAATATCAATGCACAAACATGTTTGGTGAAAATCCATTGATATTTACTCAAGTTGTCATTCAAAAAAGAAACAAAAAAGGTTGTTGTGGGCAGATAACTCTGTCAAAAATTGATGAAATTTGCCTATTAGCAATTCCAAACCAGATCTCCACAATATCAATGCATATACCGAGTTTGGTGAAAATCTACTGATATTTATTTACTCAAAGTTATTATCTGAAAATGAAAATTCGGATGACGGGAGGATGGATGGACACATGGGCAACCAACGTAAAACCATAATACCCCACCACTATCATGTGGCAGTGTATAAAAAGTCTGTTATAAGAGGTAACTTTCAAGTCTGACTGCTAAGAAGCCTCTTGTCTAAGTTGTCCTTTGTCTTTAATGCTTAACATGTGGATAAAATTTTCAACAGTGACATATTGAAATATTTTTTCTCAGAAATTAGGCTTTGACATTTCAAGCAAATCGTCTCCACAGCAGAGAATTTGCATGAAATGTTAAAGCCTATTTTCTGGGAAAAATAAGGAAAAATATTATCAATTTGTAGTCTGCTAAATTTGTTGTTTGCTGAATTAGCCCAGAGAATGGTAAAGTTTATATTCTAACTAAGTTCTGTATATAATGTGTTCAAGAATGGTGGCTGGATGATGCTGAATTGCCTTTGCTAAGTCAGTTAAATGTGAAAAATGTCCTCTGTTGAAATTTTTACCCAGCATGCTACGTTTATTATGTTTTCGTTCTATTTTTATATTTTCAAGCATATATGACATCATTTTAGCTGTTTCAATACATGTACCAAAACAAGTTAAAATACCATTTTGACGCAAATGACCCTTGTGAGTTGACTCGTCATCATCATCGTCATGTTTATTATGTATACACTACAACCTCTTTATAACACTGTTCATTATAAAACGGTTTTGGATATAACACAGATCAAAGATGGATCCCAAAAATGTATAGATTATATTGAAAAATAACCATAAATGGTCATTTTTCAATATAATCTATACATTTTTGCTTGGATATAACACGGTTGTTTAACTAACACGGTTTATGTCATGGACCCCAAGGATAGTGTTATAAAGAGGTTGTGGTGTACTTAGTTGTATATTTTATAAACTGTGCCGTGTGAAAATGTGTCTTCGGGCATATGTGGACAGTGAAGGCACTGATCATCCTGCACATCCGGGCAGCCTGATCCAGGCCTTCGCTGTCCACAAACAGAATCATTGAATACTATAGAATGTTTCAATGGAGAGCAACTGCCAGGATGAGATTTGAGCATGTACATGATGATGTGAATCTGTACAGTTTGAGCATGTTCAAAGGCACTTTTTCACTTGACATGGCCCTTCTAAACATCTGGGCCCAGTTGTTCAAAGCATCATTAGCTTAACAAGCTCGTTAGTGGTCCAAATGTTAAATGTTCTAGTAAGTACAATATCTAATTCACAGGTATTTTTTGCTATAAAAATGTAAGTAGCACTCACATTTGTTCAGCAAAAATATCAGCAGATATGCCATATTTAATGATCAAAGTTTAAAAGGGATGTTAACTAACAACATCTTTAGTTTTGAACAACTGGGCCCTGTTTGTGCAATATTTTCTATTATTCTAGTGTTTGAATAAAATCCTTAAAATTGTTAATCACAACTGCAGCAGATACTTTGAATTTTTGTAATTTTCAGAGAAGCCTTGACTTCTGCTAGGCAGATGATTCACATGAAATGCCATGTCTAATTTTCTCTGAAAAATAACAAAAATAGAATGTCTGCTACAATTTTGCTTAGTGTTTTATGGTTTAAGGCCTGTGTTCTTATTTATATAGTGTGTGTGTGTGTGTGTGTTTGTGTGTGTGTGTGTGTGTGTGTGTGTGTGTGTGTGTGTGTGTGTGTGTGTGTGTGTGTGTGTGTGTGTGTGTGTGTGTGTTGAGCAGAGGAAATGTTATGAAGGGTTTCAAAACAGTTTTGACAGGGTTACCTCCCCTGAAAGTGTATCACTTTCCATTACGAAAGTACACCTATTCAAATATATTGAAAATTTCACCTCCAAAAACTGAAAATTTTTCAGATAAAAAACTGTGATATTTTTCATATTTCTGCTCAAAACATAGATTGTGGGTACTCGTTAGAACTGCCTCGGTGAGGCAGTTCTAACAAGTACCCACAATCTATGTTTTTGAGCAGAAATAAGAAAAATAACATATACTCCTGTAAACCCCAGTTTCACTATATAAAAGTGGGGTTTAATGGGGTCAAAATTATATAGGCGTGTTTTCATGATGTCTTATTTTGTACATCATTTATAATTTGAGCCAGCACAACAAAAACCTACAATAAGACCTGTGTGACCAGTAAAGACTCAGATCAGCCTATACATCCACCCAGAATGGCAAGGGTTCTTGTTTATCCCTCTTTGGATAGCCTGGAGGCTGTAGAAGGCACATTCAATCAGCAAAGACTCTGATCAGACAGCAGTGGATGCGCAGGTTGATCTGATGATCTGAGTCTTCGCTGATCGCACAAGTCTTAGTCTTGTAGGTTTTGTAGTGCGCTTGCTTATTTATTTTAGTTGGCCCAGTTGATTAACAGTCAGCTACTGTGCAATTTGCTCAAGATCTGACTACTCAAAAAATGCATGAGTGTTTTGAACATTCCATAAACCTGTTCACATGGGACACAAGTCGTAAATACCAGTTTAAGAGTCAGATTAACAGTCAGCTACTGTGCAATTCACAATAAGTGGCAATTGCTAACCTTTACTCAAGATCTGACTACCAAAAAAATGCATGGAGTGTTTTGAACATTCTGTAAACCTGTTCACACAGGACACAAGTCATAAATACCAGTTTCAAAAAATCACCAAATAAGCTGCATTTCGAGGGCTGAGCGCAAGACTATTGTAACTCAAACATATTTTTGAAACCCTTGTTTAGGGGCAACTTGGACCCCTTTGTAAACAATGCAAATTTAGGTGCCATTGCTCGTACGAGCAATGGCACCTAAATTTTCATTGTTTACAGAAAAAAATGTTGTAATCTTCATAACGCCTTCATGGTGAGGAGATTAGGTTTGGGGAAAAACAACCATCTGACTTACGCTAGTCTTGCGCTCAACCCTCGATTTGTGAATTTGATAGTAGATGACCTAGTATTGAATAGTAGATAGATAATGTGAGTCACATTTTCACTGTTTATTTATATCAATGTGACTGGGCTAGAATAGCAAATCATGCTTATAATTTTTAGTATGTTAAATGTAAATACAAGCAGATATTGTTGTAAAGTATTATTTTCTATTTTTCTCCAAAGATATTTACCATGTCGTCTTTTTCTTTGCCTTCAGCATGCAAAGGTTGTTCTCTTGACAGATATCAATAAAACATTCCATGTTACTGTTCTTACTTAGTCTTTTTTATACCAGGCCCCAGTTGTTCAAAGCGTCGTTAGCTTAACAATCTCCTTAAGGGTCATTTCATTAACTGTTTTAGCGGATTCAATATACAATATTCTGATATTTTTTGCTGAAAAATGTGAGTAGCTTTTGCACTGCTCACATTTTTTCAGCTAAAAATTTCAGCATATTTGCATATCACTCGATGTAAATTTTAACGAATCGTTAACTAACCATGTCGTTAGCTTTGAACAACTGGGCCCAGGGTATTATGGTTCACATTGGTTGTCCTTGTGTCCATCCGACGTTGTGTGTCCGCATTTTTGTTTCTGAACAATAACTTGAGTAAATTTCAATGGATTTTCAACAAACTTGGTATGTGCATTGATATTGTGGAGATCTGATTTGGTAATTTTAATGGACAAACTTCGTCAATTTTTGACAGTTATCTGCCCATGGCACGTCCTTATTTTCATCTCCAGATGATAACTTCAGTAAATATCAATGGATTTTCACAAAAAACTTGATATGTGCATTGATATTGTGGAGATCTGGTTTGGGACTGCTAATATGCAAATTTCACCAATTTTTGACAGAGTTAGCAACCTGTAACGCATCCGTATTTTGGTTTCAGGACAATAAGAGTAAATCTCAATGGATTTTCACAAAAACTTGGTATGTGCATTGATATTGTGGAGATCTGCTTTGGGATTGCTCACTGGCAAATTATGTCCCCCAGCCTATGGGCTGAGGGATATATTGATTTTAATGTGGATCCCGTTGGCAGCGTTGTGACGCTTGTCTGCACAATATCCTGTGAACCAGTGGTTGGATTCTTACCAAATTTTCATGGCTAATAATTGAGACATAACAAAGAATTGATTTAGATTTTGGTGACATTGACCTAGTTTTCAGCAGTAGAAAAACTGAAAATTCATGATTGGGGGACATCTGATTTCTCTGAAAACACAGTGACTAGTTTGTGAATTTTTTATAATCTGCCCGCGACATGTTATTGGCAGGGCACTATTGTTTCATGTTTTTATTGTGTTTCATGATTGATTTAGATTTTGGTGACATTGACCTAGTTTTCAGCAGTAGAAAAACTGAAAATTCTTGATTGGGGGACATCTGATTTCTCTGAAAACACAGTGACTAGTTTGTGAATTTTTGATAATCTGCCCGCGACATGTTATTGGCAGGGTACTGTTGTTTCATGTTTTTATTGTGTTTCATGATAAAATGTTAATTTAGCATTTTTATTACATTTTCTATTTTATTCCCAAAAAACAAATTGCCAAGACAATCTGAATAAGGCCAGTTCATAGAATCTATATACCCTGCTGCAGGTGGTTTTTTTTTTAGCTCACCTGAGAACAAAGTTCTCGGTGAGCAATTGTGATCAGTCAATGTCCATTGCGCAGTGTCAACAATTTGCTTTAAAAGCTTACTCCTCCTACACCCCTGGGTCAATGTACTCAGAACTCGGTAGGAAGCATCGGGGTGACTTGTAGATCAAAAAAGCTAAAATCATTCTGATTTGAAATCCAAAATGGCCTCCATGGCTGCCATCTTGAAAATCAACTTTTCGCTTCTTCTCCTGAACCCAAAGGCAAATTTTGAAACTTGGTAGGAAGCATTTGGGTGACTTGTAGACTGAAAATAGCTAAAATCATTCCGATCGAAAATCCAAGATATATGGCAGCCATCTTGAAAATCTATTTTGCCCTTCGTCTTCTCAAAGGAAAGACCAATTGACTCGAAACTTGATAGGAAACATCGGGGTAACTTGTAGATCAAAATTAGCTAAAATTGTTACAATTGGAAATTCAAGTTGGCCACCATGGTGGCCATCTTGAAATTCTATTTTGCCCTTCGTCTCCTGAAAGGAAAGGCCAGTTGACTTGAAACTTGGTAGGAAGCATTGGGGTGACTTGCAGATCATAAATAGCTAAAATCATACTGGATGGAAGTTTAAGATGGCCACCACGGTCATCCTGAACTAAAAGGCCAATTGACTTGAAACTTAGTTAGAAGTATCAAGGCAACTTGTAGATCAAAACTAGCTGTAATCATTTCATCCGAAATGTAAGATGGCCACCATATTTTGCACTTCTTCTCCTGAACCAAAAGGCCAACTGACTTGAAATTTGGTAGGAAGTAGCGGGGTAACTTGTAGATAAAAAATGGGTCAAATCATTCCGATTGGAAATCCAACATGGCTGCCATCTTGAAAATATATTTTGCCCTTCATCTCCTGAACCCAAAGGCCAATTGACTTGAAACTTGGTAAGAAATATCTGAGCAACTCGAATAGAAATCCAAGATACAGCGGCCATGCCCTTTGTCTCCTGAACCGAAAGGCCAATGGAATTGAAACTTGGTAGCAAGTATCAGGGTGACTTGTAGATCAGTAATTGCTAAAATCATACCCATCATCAGAAATCCAAGATGGCCACCATCTTGAAAATCTATTTTTCGCTCTTCTTCTCCTGAACAGAAAGGCCAATTGATTTGAAACTTGGTAGGAAGTATTGGGGTAACGTAGATCAAAAGTAGCTAAAATCATTCTGATCCGAAATATATTTTTGGCTTCTCCTGAACTGAAAGGCCAACTGACACAGAACTTGGTAGGAAGTATCAGGGTGACTTGCAGATCAAAAACAACTAAAATCGTTCCGATTGGAAATTCAAGATGGCCACCATATTGGAAATCTATTTTTGTGCTTCTGAACCAAAAGGCCAAATGACCAAGAAACTTGGTAGGAAGTATTGGGGCAGCTTATCAAAAATAAAATAGTTCCGATCAGAAATCCAAGATGGCAACCACGGTGGCCATCTTGAAAATCTATTTTGCACTTCTCCTGAACTGAAAGGCCAATTGATTCTGAACTTGATAGGAAGTATCGGGCAACTTGTTCAAAAATAGCTAAAATGGTTCCAATCAGAAATCCAAGATGGCTGCCACAGCTGGCATCTTGAAAGTCTATACTGAACTTCTGCTTTTGAACCAAGATGCAAACTGACTTGAAACTTGGTAGGAAGTATCAGAGCAACTTGCAGACCAAAAATAGCTAAATTTGTTTCGATTGGAAATCCAAAATCGCTGTCATGGCCACCAGCTTAAAAATCTATTTTGAACTTCTCAAGAACCAAAACGCCAATCGACTTGAAACTTGGTTGGAAGTCTCTGGGTGACTTGTACATCAAAAAGAGCTAAAATTGTTAGGATTGTAAATAAATATGGCTGCCACAGTTGCCATCTTGAAAATCAATTTTGAACTTCTTCTCTTGAACCGAAAAATACCAACTGACTCGATTGGAAGTATCAGGGTGACTTTCTGATCAAAAATAGCTATCATCATGATCAGAGATCCAAGATGGCCATCATCTATGTTGCCCTTTCTTCTGAACCGAAAGGCCAATTGACTCTAAACTTGGTAGGAAGTATCAAGGTGACTTGCAGATCAAAAATAGCTCATTCTGATTGTAAATCCAAGATGGCCGCACTCTTTAAAATCTATTTTGCGCTCTTTTGAACCGAAAGGCCAACTGACTTGAAACTTGTCTGGTAATCAGGTGAGCAGGCCGTCTTGGCCCTCGTTTTTTTTTTTTCTTTGGTACCTGTCCACACCTAAAGTACCCTTTTGCCCTGCCAGGGCAGTTGTAAGTTTCTGATGAAAGCAGGGCAGTTGTAAGTTTCTGATGAAAGAATGTGTGCACAAGTACTGGTTAACTGCTTAGAGGACTAAGCTTACCCAGGAAAGGTATGGTTAGGTAAACTGACCAGCTCATCATACCTTAATAGTGTTGACCGACCAACGTTTTTACCCTGCACAGAAATACAATGGGTGTAGAATGCAAGTGTTCCAAGCATGTTCTGTTCTTCATCACATTCAATCTGATATGCCACATGATGAGGATGACGATTTGGTGTTTTACATCCCTTTCAACATTGTCATGTTGAGACAGGAATGGTGATGATGAAAGGCTCTGTCCAATAAAGTGTCATAGTCATGAGCTGAATTCAGCGAGATTCAGAGATTCAAACCACGGACCTTGTGATCTTGGCCCAGTGGTTCAAAGCATCATTAGTTTAACAAGCTCGTTTATGGTTATAATGTTAACTGTAAGTACAATATCAAATTCACAGGTACTTTTGCTGAAAAAATGTGAGTAGCTTTTGCATTTGCAAAAGCTACTCACATTTTTTCAGCAAAAGTATTTGCGTATATGCCATATTTGATGATCAAAGTTTTAACAATACGTTAACTAACGACATCGTTAGTTTGAACAACTAGGCCCCGATCATAAGCCCTAACTCGGCAATCCGGATGCTTCTATATGCAATATGACAATATTCTGAAAAAATTTAGTTTTTGACCACTGTCAGAACATTCTTCAAGTTCATCCTGGGGCATGATGAGGTGACCAAGGGTAAAAGCAATCAAATACATCAATTCTGGTGAAACTATTAGTCTGAGAATATCTATCTATGCAAAGAAGTGTACATACCACTAGCTGATATACTGAAATTACATCCCACTTGCCTGATACAGCTTGAATGCTAGAATAGGACTGCAATGTTGCATTTAACTGGAAAACAAGCTGGGGTATGAGAGAGACACAAGAGAGTAACTGATTGACAATGAGTTTAATTTTTTTTCACATATACATGACCATAAAATCATCACAGACTTATCAACACTCTAATGAGTGGCCCTACCACATTTAACAATGAATGATGAACATGTTTTATAAGACATAAATTGCCTCTGACATGTCAGAAGTGAGCTGTAGAATGACCAGTCTTTTACACTTAGCTCCTCAATTTCTACAAATATTCAGCAAAGAAAATATACAATTTTAATACAAGCTAATATACGATTCTGATATACTTACAGTAATCACTCCAATGTTGCACAGTACTAAATTCGATTGTTTACCTTTTTAAAACCTATTTTTCACAATATCTTTAAGATCAGATTTATGAAAAATATGTTCCTAATATACAACTATTTTCACTTTTGGTGCATGGTGGTATTACTATGAACAGAAAACAAAACTTATATTTCAACCAGTTATCGGTGCTCTTTGATACATTTTTTATCCACAGATGAGCACACTTTCTTCAGAAAAACATGTATCTAGAAGTATCTGAAATTTTTACCCAGCGTTACCATAGAGCTCAACATGTAACAGCAGCCGCTACTTGTGAAATGTCAAAAGCAACCTGTTTTCTTCAATAAACATGTACAACTTATGAAGCAGGTTAAGACTATATCGTATTTACCATATGTATTCGGACAGACAGGCCTGTGCAAACAGTATAGACCCAGATGAGACGCCGCAAAATGAATGCGTCTCATCTGGGTCTACACTGTTTGCCACTCATCCAGCAATTTTTAGACACATCGGGTAGTGAATTGTACTGGTTCAAGTTTTAGAACATATATGGTAAGGAGTTGTGGTGTCCGAATACTTAGGGTAAATACGGTACTTAATATATACATTTAAATACCCAATGGCAGTGAAAAACAGTAAATGCAAGTATGGGGCCTGTCATGAGAAAAGGAGTCCATACTTCTGGGCCCAGCTGTTCAAAGCGTCGTTAGCTTAACAAGCTCATTAAGGATCATTTCGTTAACTGTTTTAGCAGATTCAATATACAATATTCTGATATTTTTTGCTGAAAAAAAATGCGAGTAGCTTTTGCACTGCTCACATTTTTTCAGCAAAAAATTTCAGCATATTTGTGTATCACTCGAAGTAAATTTTAACGAATCGTTAACTAACGACGTCGTTAGCTTTAAACAACTGGGCCCTGAAATGTATTGACTCTTAAAGTTCCAGTCACAACAGCAGCAGACATTTTTTTTTTTTTTTCCCTTTGAGAAATAAGGCTTCATAAGAACTGTCCGTGTGCTAGGCAGAAAAGTCTCATAAACTGTCGAGTTTTATTTTCTCAAAACAAAAAATAGAATATCATCCACTACAATTCTGAATGGCACTTTAAGGGAAAAGCCCAGATGAGCCTATGAACCTATAAAACCTGAACAAGGCCTTCACTGTTCATAGTTATAATGCCAGATAAACTCTACTATTTATTTTTTTTTTTTTTTTTCATTTATTTTTGCAAGAAAGCATAATCTTACAGGTACTCACTGGAATAGGCCCAGGCAAAGTCTGAGAACCAAAGCTATGTTTTCATGAAAAAAATTATCCTGCATTATTGCCACAAATATTGCCTTACTGAAGCTATGCAGAATACCATAATAACCCTAATTATTTTATTGTTAGCAGTGAAATCAATGTATATCTACTTACCATACTTGTCCTAAAATTTGAAATAGTCCATTCTACTACCTCTTGATGTGTCTAAAATATTGCTGTGTGTATGACAGTGCAGAGCCAGATCAGACGCTGCATTCTGCGGCGTCTGATCTGGGTCTACACTGTTTGCAAAGGCATATCTGTCCCAATACTTAAGAGTTATTATGGTACATTTAGTCTGTAAAAAGAAGAGGCCCTGACCTGGCTATGTAGAAGTGAAGGCTGAACTGAACCTTTGCTGTTTGCATATTCTGTAAGATCACAGCTACAGGTAAGGTTACAATTTAGGATATTTTTTCTTTTTCACCAAGGCAATTCAATTCCTAAGAGTACCCATAATATATGCTTTGGGGCAAAATTACAAAAAATCGCTTTCTAAATACTCTTTTCATCTAGACCTGTAGAAACCCATTCAGTCATGAAACTGCTCAAATACTGAGTACGGGACTTCAATTATACTGTGCAGCTGTACAGTCTGACGCGAGTTCACTTCTCACATACAGGCTACATCATAAGGTTGTCAAGGCATATGCAACCAGTGAATACCCAGTTAACTTAAGCACCCATCAATGTTCTCTGATCAGGGTCTTTGCTATTTATCATTACAGAATCCAGTAATTTTGTAAGTGAAAAGCAACAATCAGGGCCCAGTTGTTCAAAGCGAGCTCGTTAAGAGTCATTTCGTTAACTGTTTTAGCAGATTTAATATACAATATTCTGATATTTTTTGCTGAAAAAATGTGAGTAGCTTTTCCACTGCAAAAGCTACTCACATTTTTTCAGCAAAAAATTTCAGCATATCTGCGTATCACTCGATGTAAATTTTAACGAATCGTTAACTAACGACATCGTTAGCTTTGAACAACTGGGCCCTGGTTAGGATTAGCATTTGAGGCTGATCTGGGCCAAAGCTATCTGTATTTGTCCCAAAGACTATGGAACTGATACTTAAAGTGGTTGCCCTCAGCTTGCCTCAATTATTTTTTCCAAGCACTGCGATATTAATACCAAAGTAACTCATTCGTAACCTTGAAAATACTGTTTCTGCCTGAGATACTCGGATAGACAGACTAAAGCAAACTGTGTACACCCAGATCAGACAATGCAGAACACAACATCTGAAACGTGTCTTCATTAGTTGCCACTAGTCAAGTTTTAGACACATGCACTGGCAGTAAAATGAGTTTGTATTATTAGACAAGTACGATGACAAGTTACTTATCCAAATATTGATCTTTATCACTCTCTGGGCATATTCAGCAGACGACAAATTGACAATATTTTTCTTATTTTTCCCAGAAAATATGCTTAGACATTTCATGCAAATTGTCTCCAATGGACAAATTGCATGAAATATCAAAGCCTATTTTCTGGAAAAAAAATTAGAAAAATATTTCAAAATGTCGTCTGCTGAAATTTTTACCCAGAGACCTAAAGGTAAATACCGTATGCTATAAACATTACTGCAGCAAAGAAAGATACAAACAAATCTGTGCAAAAGCTGACGGAGGAACAATCAATAATAAATACATAAGGAAAAGAAATATTTGTTCTTTAATTTAACAGTTTATTAAATTCTTGGCAAGCTAAAAGATACCTTATTAACACGAAATGCATGAAGCAATGGGCCCTTGTATGCAGTGACCAGAATGCTCTTTTCAGTATCTATACATCAAACTTCAGACAGACCCAGGTTATTCAGTTCTGCAATAATGTATAATAAGGTATTTCATCACCTTTGTTCATTTTGTTCTTCAGATTAACAGAAAAATTTAAATCTGAGGTCACTGTAGAGGGGAAAAAAAACAACAATACTTTCAATGATTTCCTCAGTGAGAACAATAAAGATCCCTCACAGCCAGCAACTCTGCGCAGTCTGGCTGGAACATTTCCCATACATGTGGAAAGTAACATCCAGATAAATATTTTTTCTTATTTCTTATTGAAAACAAATGCTGTGTGTACTCATTAAAAACACCTCGTAGCCACTGATCTGGATCTGCACTGTTCAACTGATATGGTCTGCATGCTTTGCTATTCAATGTGTGGGTTAGTATAAAAAATTGGGATCAAGTGGTTTGATTTGCCAGAAGTTTGAAAAGGGAATGGGTTGAGGAATGACAATAAAAGGTCATTTTTCAATACAGTCCTTAAAATTATTGTGAGTTTTTGGTTGCTGCTTGATACCAGTTACTCTTACGTATGGTGTTGTCTCTGGTACTAGCAACTAAGTGTCCCTCCAGTTGCTCTGTTCTGTACTAGGATGTATCAAAATATTTATTTTATTTTGTATATTAAGTAATCTAGATATGGTGCCCCATACATCAGAACTGGAAGATGTTTTGTTATTGTCTGTCTATTTTCGTTTTCATATTTTTCCATATTTACGTTATTTTATGTATATGTGTAGTGTTGCATATTTCAAAGGTTGTAGCTTTACTGGTGTGGGAATGGAATTTAAAATTAAACTTGTTGAAAGAGAATGTCTGAAACTTTAAGTATATACAGTCAGAACTGCAGGGGTTTGAATACTATGGAAAAACGAAGGGATGTATTTCAATATTTAAGAAAGAAAAAATATGATATTATTTGTCTTCAAGATGTTCATTTGGAAGAAAAGATGGAGTTATATGTTAAAAGTGAGTGGGGGTTTCGATTGTACATGAGTCCCTATAAGAGTAATTCTAGAGGTGTTATGGTTTTAATAAATAATACCTTTGAGCATGAAATAGGAAGAATAAAAAAGGATCCTAATGGTAATTTTATTATCATAGAGTTGACAATTTTGGGTAAAAAAATTACATTAGTAAATTTGTATGGTCCCAATGATGACAAACCTCAGTTTTATAATACAATACAACAGTATATTTCTGAATTTGGTAATGAACATGTTGTATGGTGTGGAGATTGGAACCTGGTCCTTAATAGTGATCTCGACACAGTAAACTATAAAAATATAAATAATCCAAGAGCCAGGAATACTGTTATAAATATTATAGATGAAAACGGATATGTTGATGTCTGGAGGGTTTTAAATGATACAAAAAAGAAATTTACATGGAGAAGACTAATTCCAGATAGAAAACAAGCACGGTTAGATTTTTTTATTGTAAGTGAAGATATGTTCACATTAGTTCATGACAGTGATATAGTGCCTGGTTATCGAACTGACCATTCTGGTATTATTTTGAAAATCAAATTACAGGAAAATGAACGTGGAAGAGGATACTGGAAATTTAATAATTCACTATTAAAAGACACAAATTATGTAACAACAGTTAAAACTGTAATTGACGATACAATAAATTTATATAAAATTAATAATAATAATAATAATAATACTGTTCCCGATGATAATATCCAATTCACAATAAATGATCAATTATTTTTAGAGACATTACTTATTATGATTAGGGGGGAAACCATTAAATATAGTTCTATAAAGAAAAAGGAAAATATGCAAGAAGAAATTAAATTAGAAAAAGAAATTTTGGAAATAGAGGAAAACATTAATAATAATACCTTAAATATTCACATAAATGATTTGAATAGTTTAGAAGAAAAAAGAAATAGATTATATGAGATAAGAAATAAAAAAATGGAGGGAGTTTTATTACGATCGAGGTGTAGATATGAAGATCTCGGGGAAAAGCCAACCAAATATTTTTTAAATTTAGAAAGTAGGAATTTTACCAGTAAGGTTATATCTAAGTTAACAAATGAACAGGGGGAGGATTTTACAGATACTCCAGACATATTAAATTATCAGAAAAGTTATTATAGTACTTTATATTCAGAGACTATAAACATTGATGATACACCTATCTCTGAAGAAATTGGGAGGAATCCAAGAAAATTATCAGACAATGAATCTATAAAACTAGAGGGTGAAATTACATATGCAGAACTACTTACTGCTTTGAAAAAGATGAAAAACTGTAAAAGTCCAGGAAATGATGGTTTTACTTCGGAATTCTTCAAATTTTTCTGGTCAGATGTAGGTGTTTTTATATTGAGATCTTTAAATTATGCTTATAGAACAGACTCGTTATCAGTTACACAAAAACAGGGTATTATAACCTGCATACCTAAACCAAATAAGTCAAGGCATTTTTTAAAGAACTGGAGACCAATTTCTCTCCTAAATGTCATTTATAAATTAGCCTCCTCAGTAATTGCAAATCGGATTAAATCAGTTTTAGATAGTATAATTCACGAAGATCAGAAAGGCTTTATTGCTGGTAGATTTATTGGTGAAAATGTCCGATTAATATATGATGTTTTATTTGAAACAAAACAACAAAATATACCAGGTTTATTACTTTCTATAGATTTTCAACAAGCATTCGACTCTGTTTCATGGAAATTTATTTCGAAGACTTTAGATTATTTTAATTTTGGTCCCTCTATCAAGAAATGGATTAAACTTTTTCAAAATGGAGCAGAATCATGTATTCTGCAAAATGGTTTCTTGTCAGAGTTTTTCTATTTACAAAGAGGGTGTAGACAAGGAGACCCTATCTCCCCCTACTTATTTATTCTCTGTGCAGAGGTGTTGAGCCTAATGATGAGAAAAGAAATTGCAATTAAAGGAATTGATATAAATGATAAAACCTTTTTACTTAGTCAATATGCAGATGATACTCAGATATTTTTAAATGGGTCCGAAACTTCACTATTAGCAACTTTAGGTATTTTAAAAAAATTCCACTTAATGTCAGGGCTGAAAATAAATGAGGATAAAACAAAGGCTCTCTGGATAGGTTCAATGTCAAGATCAGATTTGAGGTTATGTCATAACTATAATCTTGATTGGGAGCAGGGTCCAATTAAAATACTAGGTGTTATATTTACCCCTGAAGTTTTTAATATATGGGATTTTAACTCCTTAGAAACAGTACGAAAAATGGAGAAAATACTACAATCGTGGTCAAAAAGAAAGCTGACTCTCCCAGGCAAGATCACAATCATAAAATCTTTAGCATTTTCAAAATTTATTCATCTATTTACAGCTCTTCCAAACCCCCCGGAACAGTTTGTCAAACAGTTAGAGAAATTATTTTATAAGTTTTTGTGGAACTCAGGGCCCGATAGGATAAGTCGTAATGTTATTATACAAGATGTTAAGGAGGGTGGACTAAGGATGATAAAAATAAACAAATTTATCGAATCACTAAAAGTAACATGGTTGCGTAGAATTTTAATTAGTACAAACGAATGTTCTTGGAACAGACTTTCCCGTGTTGACTTTAGAAAACTTGTTATTTTTGGAGATGGTTATGCCAAATTTTGTGCTTCAAATCTAAGTAATCCTTTTTGGATTGATGTTTTAAATAGTTGGAAAGCTTTTTTAAAATGCAATCCAGCAAGTCAAACTGAAGATGTTTTAAACTCACCAATATGGTTTAATTCAGAAATGCAACACGGTGGAAAATTCTTCATTAAAAATTGGTATGAGAAAGGAATAAGGAATATAGTTGATCTTGTTAATGAGAATGGGGTGTTTTATGATTTTAATCAGTTCAAAACTTTGTTTAATGTTCGAGGCACAATTTTAGATTTTCAAGGAGTAATAAATAGAATACCACAGGTCTGGAAGAATTTATTAAACAATAATATTCAAACCTGTATTGATATGAAATATAATGTAATATGTTCAAAATATGTTAAACTTATTCTTAAAGATAAAAAAGGTTGTAAGAAAATTTATGACAGTTTTATAAAAAGCGAAAATGATTTACCAAATAGATGGCAACGAGATCTAGGGGATATTTCAAAGGAGGAAAAATGTCAATATAATATAGCCCTTAATGATATCAAAGAGGTTAAATTGAAAGATTTCCAGTACAAAATTAATAATAGAATTTTGACAACCAATTCATTTTTATACAAAATCAATAAAATAGACAGCAATAGATGTTCCTTCTGTGAACAGGCAATAGAATCAATTAAACATTTATTTGTAGACTGTCCTAAAGTAAAAGCGTTTTGGAACACATTGAAAAACTGGCTACAGCTTAATGGGAACATAAATTTAAGTATCACTGATAAAAATATCATATTTGCTTGGCCACATGAATCATCCTTAATTAGTTATCTCATAATTATAGCTAAGTATTATATTTATAAAACAAAGTTTTTATCCAAACATTTGAGTATACAAGGATTTCAATCATTGTTGAAAAGAAAATTTAAAAATGAACAGTATATTGCAAGAATAAATAATAAGTATGATAAATTTCTGGGAAAATGGTCTTCCTTGGTCCGTCCGCTTAACACAATGTGAGAAAGGAGTTCCGTTTTTTTTTTTTTTTTTTTTTTTTTTTTTTTTGTTGTTTTTTTTTAATATAATTAAAACAGTTCTGACACTCTAAAGTATACAAAGTCTTAGATACCTTTAATTTATATTCATATGTAAAAGATAAAAAAATTATAACCCACCCAGGACTACACACCTGCGAACTATGAAAGAAAATCTCAGTACTAAATATAGCATGTGACATTAATATCTTCTTGGATAGATATACTCGTAATATATAATTGCAAAAAAGTTGTCATACAATTATAAGAAACTACTATTTTTTTGTTATATGATAATGTCTAAATGTACTTTGTAAAGACAAAAATTGTCACATATATGTTTGTGTATGTCTATATATGTTTGTGTATATCTTTAAAAGAATAAATATGGAAAAAAAAAAAAAAAAAAAAAAGAAATGTAAAAAAAAAAAAAAAAAAAAACACCTCGTAGAGGCACTTGTAATGATAACCTATAGATCCAGCTAAGCTATGTTTTTTCACAAAAAAAAGTAGATATTTTTCTTATTTCTCCATGAAAACATATGTTGTGGGTACTCATTAGAAGTGCCTTGGTGAGGCACTTCTATTGAGTACCCACAACATTATGTTTTCATGAGAAATAAGAAAAATATATTCTGGGTATCTCCTCATATATGGAGCTATGATAACCCACAACATATGTTCTCATGGAGTAATAAGAAAAAATATATTTACTGAAAAAAAGCTCCTTATTGGAAAACTGTGCTGTTCACTGACACAGTATTGGGACATATACAGAGATTATATAGAAAAACAGCAAAACATCTGGCCAGTCTAATACTGATAAACAGGCCAACAGCAAAGCATCTGGCCAGTCTAATACTGATAAACAGGCTGGCCTGTGTTTTTGATGTTTGCATTTGGGGAAAATGAAGTTTTTTGTTTTTTTTTCTACAGCAGGCCTCCTTACTTTGATCTTCAAATAAATTTTATTTCAACAGTTATGTATCATAAGTTTTTGCCAGCTAATAATTATAACAACAGATCTATTACCCTTCGGTGTGTTGCAGCTGAAAATTAACAGACTATAATCAGAACTAGATATTTAAAAGGCATATCCAGATTTTTTTTTTTTTTTCTATTTCTAGATGAAAACATTTGTGGGTACTCATAGGATGTGCCTCACCAAGGCATTTTAAGGCTTAGCACTCTGGCAAAAATTTCAGAAGCTGACATTTGGAAATATTTCTCTTATTTTTCCCAGAAAACAGGATTTGACATTTCATGCAAATTGTCTCCAATGGAGACAATTTGCATGAAATGTCAAATCCCATTTTCTGGGGAAAATAAGAAAAATATCAATTTGTTGTCTGCTGAATTTGCCCAGACAGTGGTAAAGGTTCACAAGTTCCCACATCTTTTTCCCCTAAAAATCAGAAAAATGTCAATACTTTTTGGTTGAAAGAAGTCAAGCTATATGCATTGATTATAATGTTTTGTTCTTCTAATTTTTAGGGGAAAAGAAAAGGCTGGATTCAGATCATCTTGTGTATCTGTGCAGTCTGATCAGTTTTTGCCCTTTGCAGAATGTATCTACAAGCAATGCATCTGTAAATGGACAATGAAGGCCCTGTCTGATCAGACTATGAATGTGTAGATTGACCTAGGCTTTGGCTGCTTGCATATTTCAAAACACCTCAGAACCACGACTTAGTACACTGTTAGGATGCTGTGTTTTCTCTATATCCATAAATGCCTTTTTATACATTTTCTTATTTTTCACTTGAAAATAGTGCTGAACATTAAACTGTCCACATCATCTTTTCTTGTGACATTTTACAGCGTTTTCAACAGAAATAAGCTAGGGAAGAGAAAGTATCTTATTGGAAAGTGACAATGCAATTATTTTATTATGTGCTGTCCTGTACTAATCTGGGTCTTCACAATTCACGTATGCCACAAATCCCCTTTTCTCAAGCCTGCTAAAGGAAAACCAATTGCACTGGTCCTTTTCGCACAACCTCGGGCTTGTTTTTTCAGCCTTTCAGCCGATAACGCAAGTACCTTCTATTTGAACAAAGAACCCTGACTGTGTTTTTTATTTCAAAAGGATATGCTAGTAGGTGTCAAAGCCTTACTGATAAATTACAATGCCAATATGATTCCTGAGTTCTGTTATATTGAACAATCACGTGAGTGACATGTGAAAATGTGAGTCATGTGACACGAGTCATACCACAGAAATACGAATATTTTTTTTTTTTACAAACATGGAAAATAGTTTGAACTGTCCCTTCCAAGCAAAAAATCCAGACATAACCCCAATGTGACAAAAACTAAATAAATGGACCATGTCAAGCAAAAAATGTCTTCGAACATGTGCAAAATGTACAGAATCAGATCATCCTGCGCATGCGCAAAGTATCATCCAGGCCTTTGCTCTCCATTCATACATTCTGTAGTATCCAATGTTTCTATTAGCTGACAGTGTAGGCCCTGATCAGCCTGCGCACATGCGCAGGCTGATCTGGGCCTTCGCTGTCCGCATACGCCCGAAGACATGTTTCCGCATGGCGCAGCCCAAATGAAAGGTAAGCCAGCTCAACTTTCAAGTACTAAAACATGTTGGGAAAAATTTCCAGGCAGTTTTCAAAATTATCCAACTGTGAAAATAACTGAAAATTCAACATCTCATTTTTGTTTGACATTATTTTTTGTTTTCTCGAAGTCTCCTCAAATTTCATCGAATCTGCCATTAAAATTTAAAATAAATACAAAATCTATAATATAAAAATAAGTAAAAATCTGAATTACAACAACATTTTGTCATGATAAAATAGTCTCATTCATTTTAGTTCTCTTTTATTCACAACCAATCTTCTAAATAAACCAATCTACCATATATACCCTAATATTGGGACCTTTTAACCCCTCACCATACTTTTCCTAAAATCTAAACAAGCCCATTTTAACCCTTGTCCTGCTGAACCCGGATATACCCTGTTTTGCAAACAGTGTAGATCCAGATCAGTTGGCTTCTGAAGAATCAAATAACCTGATTGGCTAAAAATTAGAAGTGGGTGTGGCTCTGTTAGCCCAGGCCTGTCTGTCACAATATTTTGGGTTAATATGGTACTTTACTCCGAAATATTTCTCATGCTCTTGTATAGTTCTTTCCTCTGTGCTTCAACGAACAAGTTTGAAATGCTGAAATATTTAACACAACCATAAAAGCACAGCAGGTAGAAGCAAAGGAAGACGAACAGATATATCTCAAAGGGAAACCACTCTTGCCAGAATGTATTTGCCGCCCCTCTTAATAGGGCTATCCTTGAAGGAAGCAGTTTGAGAGCAAATTCCTTCCTTTAAGAGTATCCCATTTTGGGAAGGGATTCATATTCTTTTCCACTGGAGCCGCACCCTGCAAAAAAGGGAGGCAAAAACTAGCAGCTAATAAGTGCTCTCCCTTTAACTGGTATCCATTCATCTAAATATATTTATAGACTCCAAATTAAGGGAGACAACTGTCAAAACATGTTGTCAAAAGGGGATCTACTCTATAAGGAAAGAAGAGCAAATTCTTTCCTTTTAGAGTGAACCCCTTTCAGAAGGGGTTTTGTGTGCTGGAACACAAACATGAAATTACAAAATTTAGCTCCCTTGTACAAAATTGTGTGTGGTAATTAGGTTGAAAACAGTATTTCTGTTATATAGCACATTTTCAAAACAGTATTGTTTAATGCTATTCGCTGCTTGAAAACAGCTGATAAATTACCGTTTTTACCCTAAGTATTTGGACAAACAAGTCTGAACAAACAGTGCAGACCCAGAAAGGACGCCACAGGACAAGGCATCTTATCAAGATCTACACTTTGCCACACATCCAGCAGTTTTAGATACCGTATTCGACTTAATTACCGCACTGTGCGCTAAGGTTTTTCAAAATTACTGGGAACACTCATTTGTGGTCTACCTACTAAGGATACACTATAAAAAAGATCAGAAAAGGACTTATTTGATGATGATTATGCGATTTTTTCTGATTTTCTTTATAAAGACATATGTTGTGGGTACTCATTTGAATTGCATCGACAAGTCCATGCAATTCAAATGAGTACCCACAACATATGCCTTTATAAAGAAGTAAAGAAAAAGTACACTGGCTGTAATCTGAAGACTACGGAATTTCTTCGCTGTGCGCTTATAAGGGTATGTGCGGTAATTAGGTCGAATATAGTATATCAAGTTATCAACAGGTAAATGTAAAATGGACTTGTTCAAATTTTCTGGTAAGAAGTTAAGGTGTCCAAATATTTATGGTAAAAAGGTAACTCTAGGACACTTGCACTGGCCCAACAATTTGATTCACTATCCGCTGTTACATGTACCCTGGTATAGTCATATACCCCTGAATTAAGTGGTCTCACTTTTCCTGATATAAATGTCAGATCTAGATGAACAACCATTTCCTATGGTTTGCAGCTTTACCTGGGAAATATACCCAAATGCTTCCCGACTTGGCCAATGGGTCAGGTCAAGCTTGCCAAACACCGTCGCAACATTACTGGAGCCAAGCTTGCCAAAAATTGACAGCACTGGGTCAAGCATGCCGAAAACCACTTGGCCAAGCTGGCCACTGAAGCCCTGCTTCAGATTCTTCCTTGGAAACCACTCTCCTGATGACCAGGGCCCAGTTGTTCAAAGCTAACGATGTCATTAGTTAACGATTCGTTAAAATTTACATCGAGTGATACGCAAATATGCAGCAATTTTTTGCTGAAAAAAATGTGAGAAGCTTTTGCAGTGCAAAAGCTACTCACATTTTTTTCAGCAAAAAATATCAGAATATTGTGTACTGAATCCGCTAAAACAGTTAACGAAATGACCCCTAACGAGCTCGTTAAGCTAACGCCACTTTGAACAACTGGGCCCATATGTTTTATTTCAGTCGATCTTTTCAACTTTAGCAACAACTTTTCCCTCGAACATAGGTAGAATGCTGTTGTCATCTTTGATCTCTTCAAACACAACGTCTGAATCAAAGTCGTTGTTGTTTGTGTGTGTCTTGAAGAAATACCTGCAACAGAAGGTAGAATAAAATACAGTCAAACCTGTGTTAGTGGTCACCTCTATTAAGCAGCCAACCTGTATTAAGCAGCCAGAGGGAAGTTGCCCGAAAATTCATAAACTTATATATTTGAACTGTATTAAGCAGCCACCTGCCTTCAGCAGCCACATTTTAAGCTTCCCATGGGTGGCTGCTTAAGACCGGTTTACCATCATTTCCCTACCATCTTAGGTTTATAAAGTCACACAAACATTCGGTTTTCTATAATAAATTACAAAACTGAGTGATTCCATAAATACTAACAGCAACATTTTATCATCTAGATTATTTTTCACATCATACCCAACTGCAGTAGGTCACAAGTTTTGAACTTCTTCATAACTTTTTCAAACGAGAAATGCGTGTTTCTAAAACACTATGCCCCCAACTATGTGCTTGTTCCTACACATGGGACTAACTCCGGCATTTTTTTTTCAAATTTATCCAAAAGTAAACCAGGTAATCTAATCCTCATCCCCAATCAGCATATCAAATTTCAAGACTCTACCTCAAACACTTTTCCAGATATCTTGCTAACAAGATGTGAGACAAACAAATGAACCAAGGGGCAATCAATCCAAAAGCAATATGCCCCTCCAACTTCGACAGAAATCCTGTCAATAATGGTCCAATATAGATTTAAGTAGAATGCTAGCTGGGTCTAGAGCTATGAGTAAATATGATAACACAACACTGTGACCTACCTAAAACTCCCTCTCTTTCCAATGAGCTGTTTCAGTTGACCTAATGTTACGCTGGGTTGTGGTACAGTCACCCTGTAAGGTATTGGTTCACTGCAGAAGTAATACCCTATGACCGTCTCGTCTGGCTTGCTTGAAGTTGATGTATTGCCACTACCCGATGACCTTTTCTTCTTACTGAAATGATTGTTACAGACTTAGTTCCCTTTGCCATGAATACATGAGGATTATTTGAAAATAATGAAACAAACTTAATATGCCAACAACTGCAGCAGACGACTCTTTTAAATATATTTTTTATATTTTTTTTTTTCTTAGAAAATAAGTCTTGACATTTCATGTGAATTGTCTGCCAAGCAGACCATTCACATGAAATGTCAAGGCTTATTTTCAAAGAAAAATACTTTTTTTTTTAGAATGCTACAAATTTTGCTTGGCGCCTTCAAATTAAGCTACTGAATTTAAATATTAAAAGTAGTTGTTATTTTAGTTTTCTATTTTTTCTTTCTCTTTTTTTTTTTATTGCTGAAATCAAGACTTGATATTTAAAAGGAATCAGAAGACGATTGATATGAAATTAAAATCCTATTTTCTGGGAAGAATAAATCTTTATTTGTTCTCTGCTCATTTTGCCATCTGTATAACTATTACGTAAAAGTGCAGCAGTAATCTGTATTTGAACCTGCATTAGTTTTATACAGAGCTGCTGTCCTGAATTTACATTGCTTAATGTGTGTAATACAAAACCTGCTGTCAAACAAGTAGCTCTCCTAAACTCGCACGTCTTGCATTTCTCCATCGTGTAAAAATCTTTAATGTACAATTTCCACATTTGTGTTTGCTACACCTGCCACCACTGCTGGTGCAGTGCTCATGAAAATGTGTTTGTTTGTGTTGAGGTTTTACTGCCCAGTCAACCAATTAGGGTCATGTGAAGCACGATCAGCTTACCCAACCACCCTTTTTCCTGGGCAAGCTTAGTCCTCTAAGCAGTTAACCAGTACTTCTTCACATTTTTTGCCAGAAACTGACAACTGCCCTTCTTGAATCAGTTGAAGAATGATTGTAGAAAATATTTCATGATCAATCTCCACAAAAGAAGGTTGCCGGACCTGGTGGGGATCGAACCCAGCTACTTCATGATCACCAGTCTGACATATATCCGACTGAGCCACAGAGGTTGAAAAAAGAAAAATGTATTGTTTCTTCCCATAACCATTCCCATATGGTGACAATACTGGCACCCCTCTACACCTGTTGTCTATCTTACATTGCTTAAACTTACTCTGATCTGATTTCACTGGAGACATCAAGCTCTGCTGGAACTGTCTTTGTTGTTGGCATGCCTGGTCCAAACATCTGGTTAGAACTCTGTGACATTGGCAAACCAACACGCTTGTCTTTACCCAAAACACCAGTAAATGACCTGTTAATATACAGTTACATACACAGCTTTAGATAGGAGACACTTTTTTTTCATCTCAACAGCAAAAAAATATTGATATTTTTTCTTATTTTAACTCTTAAAGCGTCAATGAAATGTTGTAGCAGACAACATTCTAATTTTTTCTTTTTCACGGAAAATAAGTTGACATTTCCTGTGAATCATCTGCCAAGCAGACAATTTACATGAAATTTTCACTTATTTTTCACAGCAGTTGTCATTTGTCCTTAAAGCACAGATCTAGATAAGAGGGGATATCCACAATATTTTTCTTATTTCTCCACGAAAACATATTGTGGGTACTCAAAAGTACCACAACATATGTTTTTATGGAGAAATAAAAATATATCAATACTTTTGGACTGAAAAAAGCACCTTATCTAGAACTATGTTAATGGTTAACAGAACAGACAAACTGATTTGTCGGTTTGACCTTTACATTTGATATTTATTAGAGTAAAAATAAGTAAGTCCTGCATTTCACATGAAATCTCTATTCCAACACCTTCACAGGTGAAAAAATAAGCATTTTAAAAAACTGTGTCAGCTGCAGTATTTGAACCCTTGTCCTGCTGAATAAATTAAGAATCCACGCCTACTTCTAATTTCCAGCCAATCAGATTACTTGAGCCGGGTTTTTGATAGAAATTCACATATTTAATGATAAACAGTGCAGATCCAGATCAGTTGGCTTCTGAAAAGTTGGCATCTTCAGAAGCCAACTGATCTGGATCTACACTGTTTGCTAAGACAGGGCATGCCATGTTCATCAAGAGAAGGGAAAAAGTCAGCAGACTAACACACTGATTTAACCCATTGTAGTCGGGAGACCTGTAAAAGGGTACTTGGCAAACAATGCAGACCCATATCAGACGCCGTGGAATGCGGTGTCTGATTAGGTTCTCCACTGTTTGCAAATAAATAAGCCATTTTTCTCTAAAAATATGTAAATCTCATAGCCAGGTTTACCTAAAACTGAAATTGGACTCTTCCAATATATTGTGTGGGATAGTCTATTCCGTATACAATGGGTTAAAAAAATTGAATAAACATACTTTGATTTTACAGGTGCCATCTTTGTATGGTCAGCTTCCAGACGTCGATGGACTTCCTCAAGCTGGACTGTGGTGTTTGGCAAGGGCAAGGGAGGCATTTTAGGGTCTTGAACGAAAGGCTGGCTAGGGAGGACACCTGTGCCTGAAACATCCATCTGGGGTCCCCATGCCACACGGTAACTGCTGTCCGCTGATGCTGAACGGTTGCCATGACTACTGCTACTGTTGCTGCATTTCTTAGACATACTGCAATAAGATTGTCATCATTTTACAATGTTGTCATAATATCATTTTAACCCTAGTCATGCTGACCCCAAATATGCCCTGCCTTTGCAAACAAGATATCCAGGTCATTTGGCTTCTTCAGAAGCCAGCTGATCTGGATCTACACTGTTTGTCATTCAGCATGTGAATTTGTATCATGAAAACATACCTATATAATTTTGACCCCCTTAAACCCCCCTTTTATAAAGTAAAACTGGGGTTTACAGGGGTATACATTATTTTTCTTATTTCTATTCAAAACATAGATTGTATCCACAATCTATGTTTTGAGGAGAAATATAAAAAATATCAGAGTTTTTTATCTGAAAATTTTCATTTTTGGTGGTAAATTTTTCAGTATTTTTGAATAGGCATGTTTTCGTAATGTTTGTATTAAAAACCTAGATCAAGTAATATGATTGGCTGATAATTAGAAGTGGGTGTGGCATCTTAACCTTTTCTTGACTTGACAATTCTGCCGTGCAGAATTGTAGATGACAGTCTAATTATTATTGTTATTATTATTTTTTTTTCAGAGAAAATAAAGCTTGACATTTCATTTGGATTGTCTGTAAGGCAGAGTTTATTTTCCTTTAAAATTAATAATAAAACAAAATTCAAAATGGCATCTGCTACAGCTGTGATTGGCACTTTAAGGGTTTAGTGAAAACAGATTTTCTACTGTTTACAGTGAAGATATCACCTGGCCTAAATGTTGCATATCGTAATGACCCTAAATATTCTGACACACTGTCTTTACCTTACTCATCCTAAACTTTTAACGTCCGTCTGTTTCTCTGGGGATATGTCTAAAAAAAAGACTTAACTGAACAGTGTAACTAGGTCTATACTCTTTGCTCAGGAAAACTTGTCTGAAATATTTTGGGTAAATTCGGCAGTATCAGGAAAATTCACTTTATTCAGGTTTAACTTCATTTTCAACAATCTTACAGTCATATCGCGACAGTGTCTGGATGAGGCAGGGAGCTCAACCCTCTTTTTGTCTCTTTAGGAGAGACATTGCTGCTCTTTTGCTTGGTGCTCAGCATTAAGAAGATTGAGCTAAGAATTAGAATGAGCAAGTACCATTTTTGAAGTACAGTTGACTCTCGTTTAGAACTCGCTTATCTCGAATAACCGCTTATCTCGAAGTAAAAATCTTGTCCCTGCCTAAACATGAAAATCTAACAACATGTAAAAAAATATTGTGGAAAAGAGGAGAAATTGCTCCTCTTTTCCACAATATTTTCAATATATCTCTAACTTCAAGAGTCCAATTACACATATATTTGTTAAATGTGGTTAATCGATTTAGTTTTTCCTCAATTCTGCAAATCTGGTATGTCGAAGTACGGATATCTCAAGGTATTTCAGAGAGTTCCTTGGAATTTGAGATGACGAGAGTCGACTGTATCTAGTATGAGGAGCAAACCCCACAAACTCCCAGACAAAAAGCTGATGCTCTACCGAGCCACTGCACAGGTTTAGAATATGTATCATATGCATGTACCTTTGTTTGAATGGTTGAGGAGGTACTTGTGGTGGTAATGCTGTTGCTTTATGTGATCTTCGGTTGTGGGATGAACTGGTCTTGTCGGAATCTGGATAGGTAGAACTGACTCCACGGTTCACATTCTCATTATCCATCATCCATTTAAGAACTCTGCAATAAAAGAGATGAGAAACTATGATACAATGTCATACAGGACCAACTATATCAATTCTAAGGCTCAAGAAAACATTGCTCAAGATAGGAGGGGAATCCGGATAAATTTTTTTTTTTCTTGTTTCTTAAAGAAGCTGAGGCACTTTTAACGAGTCGTATGTTTTCATGAAGAAATAAGAAAAAAATATCAATATTTTTGGTTGAAAATAGCACCTTATCTAGAGCTAGGAGAAAACAAATACTGGTACTTTTCTTTCTTATTATTGGTTACACATCAAAAGCACTGAAAACACAGCAATTCCAAGGGGACAATTCATATGAAATGTCAGAATGTACTTTCTAGTAAAATACTAAAAATAGCACTCAATTCTATCATCTGCTAACAAATAGCACTCAATTCTATCATCTGCTAATATTCTATCATCTGGGTACTAGAACCACATGCATCCATCTATACACAAAGTTCCAAAAACTTTATAATAACATTAAAATAAAGTTAAATATAGGTAAACTGTTGACAAACAAAACACAGATTGCATTTTATGACTTCTGTGTATTAAAAAAAAAAAAAAAAGAAAAACCTGGGCCCAGTTGTTCAAAGCTAACGATGTCGTTAGTTAACGATTCGTTAAAATTTACATCGAGTGATACCCAAATATGCTGAAATTTTTTGCTGAAAAAATGTGAGTAGCTTTTGCAGTGCAAAAGCTACTCACATTTTTTCAGCAAAAAATATCAGAATATTGTATATTGAATCTGCTAAAACAGTTAACGAAATGACCCTTAACGAGCTCGTTAAGCTAACGATGCTTTGAACAACCGGACCCTGGTTTCAAACACCAAGAAAATCAAGAAACATTAAGCCATCAAGAGAAAAAAAGATGAAATATCAAAGACTCCTTCTTTCAGATATATTCTTATACACAGGTGCAGTGCATTTTTATGTGCACATAAAAACAAACTAAAGAATGTTACAAAGAAATCAAATAATGACAGAGATGTTGAAGAGAATAAAAAAATGTGAAACGATAATACCCCGCCAGTATTGTGTAGCAGGCAGGGCCCAGTTGTTCAAAGCGTCGTTAGCTTAACAAGCTCATTAAGGGTCATTTCGTTAACTATTTTAGCGGATGCAATATACAATATTCTGATATTTTTTGCTGAAAAAATGTGAGTAGCTTTTGCATGCACTGCAAAAGCTACTCACATTTTTTCAGCAAAAAATTTCAGCATATTTGCGTATCACTTGATGTAAATTTTAACAAATCGTTAACTAACGATGTCGTTAGCTTTGAACAACTGGGCCCAGATTACTATTATTTCAAATATTGACGAAATTTGCCCATTAGCAATCCCAAATCAGATCTCCACAATATCAATGCACATACCATGTTCTGTGAAAATCCACCGGCATATTTATGTATTGCCCGGAAATGAAAATACGGACGTGTCTCGGACAGATAACTCCGTCAAAAATTGACGAAATTTGCCCATTAGCAATCCCAAACCAGATCTCCACAATGTCAGTTTGCTGAAAACCCACTGACATTTACTCAAGTTATCGTCTAGAAACAAAAATACAGATGGACAGGTGGACTTACGACAGACGGACAGACAAAAGGACTACCAAAGCGATACCATAATACCCTGCCACTATCTTGTGGTGGGGTATAAAAACTATTATTTTCCCCGAGATTTAAGTTTTGGAGTTGGAATTTTATGGCCCAGTCAACACTGTTAAGGTCAAATCGAGCTCTGGCCAAGATCCAGACCAGCTTGCACATGCCACAGTAAAAAACATTGCTCCAGATAAGAGTGGGTATCCAAATAATATCTTTCGTATTTCTCTATGAAAACATATGTTGTGAGTACTCATTAGAAGCACCTCAGAGAGTGGTTTCTAATGAGTACCACAACATATGATTTCATGGAGAAATAAGAAAAATATCAGTACTTTTTGTCTGAAAAAAGTTTCTTATCTGGAGAAAACGTAATATTTTCAGAATAACTACATATCTGGAGCCCTACTTTACTTTCAACGACACCCACCAATAATGCAATTTATTTTTCAAAGTTACCCGGATATTTTCTTTTTGCTTAATTTCACCGATACATTTAGCTGTACCCTATTAGAGTTAATTTAAAAGAGAAATCGGTTTTCAACTTGCTACGTTTTCCATCATTTGATACAATTACAACATTCTTTCTTAATACCATTCAACATTTTTTTTTTTCTTTCTTGGTGGTATATCATTGACCTATTTGACTAAATGGAGTTCAGTGCAAACACACAAGCTCTCTTTTTAACAGATACAAACCGCTGAACATGAAAACTGAGTACAGAGCCTAGGTTTCTGGTCAAAGGTAACCTGTTATTTTCATACAACAAAATGTTGAATATGCAGATACCAAGTAAGAAGAGTATCTTAGTTCATCACTCCAGATAAGGTTTTTTTTTGTTGTTTTTTTTCAACCAGGAAGTATTGATATTTTCCTTATTTCTCCATGAAAACTTATGTTGTGGGTACCCATTAGAAGTGCCTCGCTGAGGCGCTTCTAATGAGTACACACAATATATGTTTTCATAGAGAAATAAGAAAAACATTTCTCTGGATACCACTCTCATCATGAGCCGTTTCTTTATCAAGATACAGGTAAACAGAGACATGTTGAGAGAAAATCACATATATTGCATATAAGTAAAGAAATGGGTCAGCCTATGCATCTGGACTGGCTAGACAAGGCCATCAATGAATGCCCTTAACATGAAGCTTCTTAAGTGAAGAAACAACCAGACTGCGGTCTGCCTCGGTCTTTACTGTTTGGATTTTTGTGGTATGGGTGATTTTCCCGCAGTGTGTTGCCAACAGGAAGTGACACGAGTGGTTACAGGTGGAAGATAGCCACGTGTGTACGTGTGCTCCTACAGCTTCAGTAATATATTACGTGAAACCGTCAATGTATTTCAAGTTTTAATCTTGCAGGGTTTGAAATTAAGCAAACTACTAACATTTTTCTAATCTCCCAATGACAATGCATGTTCTAGATTTTCATTTAAGACATAATAGCATGCTGCATAAAAATTTCAGTAGAAAACATCAGGATTTTTTCTTCTCCCAGAAAATTGGGTTTGGCATTTCATGCAAATTGTCTCCATGAAATGTTAAACCATGAAATGTTCTCCATGAAATGTTAAACCATGCAAATTGTCTCTATTGAATGTTTGGTATTACTGTGGAAAAAATACCATAATTTATCTATTTTTTTTTTTTTTTTTTCAGAGAAAATGTGAATCATCTGCCAATTTTCTCTGAAAAATAGAAAAAAAAGATTTCAGAATGATGTCTTGGCCTGTAAAGGGTTAAAGTACATTTTCCTTATTTTTGTAAAAATACAGGACTTTTCATTCATTAAAAAAGCCCCTTTCAGAGGAAATGTGAAGCCACCACCTTCCATCAAGAATGCCCTCCCACACCAACTCCCACTTGATGCAGAGGGAGCTTAAAAAGTGTAAAACGGCATAGCCCCTATGTGACTGTTGCCTGGCTACGTTAAACATCTGAATTGTATCATTGGTATAAAACAAAACAGAAGAGTATATAAAGCAGAAATATCTCAAAGAGACCATTCCATTTTTTATATGTAATATTGATATGAAAAAAAGTATTCCGTTGAATATTCAACTTAACTGGAGCCTTATTTAAAATATTTCATACCTAAAAATATCACTTTAAAAGTTTTACAAACTTGTTGACCTGTGTAAGTTACTGGTATTTCAAACTTAATGCTTTCTCGAGCATTACCAAGCTTGTATCCTTCATCTATCACTGGATAATTTATCATCAAGTTTTCCTTTAATTTGCTTTTAATGTTGATGTTAACATGGTCTGTGTGAAACATTTAATATGCTTTGAAAAAAAGACATCAGAGAGTTGAGAGTGTTCAAGCATTACTTTGTATTTACTCTTCAGTAAATACACCACCATATGACGAACATCAGAAAATAAACATCAGGGCCCAGTTGTTCAAAGCGCCGTTAGCTTAACGACATTGTTAAGGGTCATTTCGTTAACTGTTTTAGCTGATCCAATACACAATATTCTGATATTTTTTGCTGAAAAAATGTGAGTAGCTTTTGCAAAAGCTACTCACATTTTTTCAGCAAAAAATTTCAGAATATTTGCGTATCACTTGATGTAAATTTTAACGAATCGTTAACTAACGACGTCGTTAGCTTTGAACAACTGGGCCCTGAAAACACCAGTGACGGAAGTGAAAAAAAAAAGCATTACTGACTTTATACTGCCAGCTTACGAAAACACGCCTATTCAAATACATTTAAAATTTCACCACCCAAAACTGAAAGTTTTCAGATATAAAAACTCTGATATTTTTTCATATTTCTGCTCAAAACATAGATTGTGGGTACTTGTTAGAACCGCCTCGCCGAGGCGGTTCTAGCAAGTACCCACAATCTATGTTTTTGAGCAGAAATAAGAAAATAATGTATACCCCTGTAAACCCCAGTTTTACTATATAAAAGTGAGGTTTAAGGGGGTCAAAATTATATATGCATGTTTTTGTGATGTCAGGGAAAGCAGATGAAGATTTTTATGTATGCATGAAAACATGGTTAGGGATCTCGTATGAATGATTATTAGGGATCTCATATGAATGATTATTAGGGATCTCGTATGAATGATTACAAGTTGATATAGTGAAACATTTAAAATCTCAATGTCCCCCAAAAGACAGATTTTGAAGTTAAAATAATTTTACATTAACCCATTGTTGACTGAATGAACTCCCCTACAGTAAATATTGGAAGATTCTAATTACATTTTAGGTAAGTCAGGCTATGTGATTTAGATATGCCAAGAGAAAAATGGTTGAACTATTTGCAAACAGTGGAGACCCTGATCAGATATCATATTCTGTGGCGTCTGACCTGGGTCTGCAATGCCTGCCAATTCCCCTTTAACCCATTGTAGTTGGGAGACCTGTAAAAGGGTAACTGGCAAACATTGCAGAATGCGGCGTCTGATCAGGGTCTCCACTGTTTGCAAATGGTTTAGCCATTTCTTTCTAGGAATATGTAGATCTCATAGCCGGACTTACCTAAAATTGAAATTGGACTCTTCCAATATATAGTGTGGGATTGTCTATTCCATATACAATGGGTTAAGGGAATTCCATATACAATGGGTTAAGGGGTCTCCACACTACAATGGGTTAATTATCTAAAGCAAGAAATTCCTCACATTTTAAAGCTGAGATTAATGGGGAGTTTTGAAGTTTGAAATGAGGGAGACTCCCAGCTGACAGGTAGGGTGTTTCTGTATTAACTGAATGAAAAACATCTATATTTTTTAAATAAATAGGTATCTTGTTTGTTGGTCAGTGTTCAGCATGCAGGATTGCTCAGAACATCAAGAAGTAGCTCCAGATAAGGCTATTTCTCACCATTTTTTTTCTTTCTATTTCTCCATGAAAAGTATAGCACTAGTTAAGGCGCTTTTTTCAATCCAAAAGTATTGATATTTTTCTTATTTCTCCATAAAAAACATATGTTGTGGGTACTCATTAGAAGCACCTCACCGAGGTGCTTCTAACGAGTACCCACAACCTATGTTTTCGTGGAGAAATAAGAAAAATATTTACCGGATACCCTCCCTTATCTAGACCCATGTTAGAAAACATGTTTTAGCTACCCGGGTTTATCAAACTGAATGAAACCATATACTTAGGTATTTACCCTAAATATTGGGACATCGTATATCCTTACCATACTTGATATAACATTCGAACAAGTCCATTTCACTACTGTTGAAGCATCTTAAAAATTGCTGGGTAAGTGGTAAACAGTATATACCTAGATTAGGAGAGTCTTCTTCGGTCTCTGATCTGGGTCTACTTTGACTGCTCAGGTCTGACCCAATACCTAGAGTAAATGTTATTGTGGGATTTGGCTCATGAAAAACTGGGTCTTTGGTTCAATTCCAGTCTTTCAATTTGATAAGGCTCAATTTTATAATTCAATTTGTACAAATGACTGGTGTAAGGGAATTAGGCTTGCCACAACCAGATCAGAAAGACATTTTAGTAATTCCATTCATATCAAAGAAGCTCTGGAGCTGGTTATGATCTAGCTTTGATGTAAAGATCTATAAACCCATTATACTGATACCTAATTTTGTTTCAAGCCTATCATGGGAATAGTTAATATTATTTAGTTAATATTATATAACCCCATACAGACACAATACACCAACCCAGAGCAGATCTAACCAGACATAAAATCTGCCCAGAAGCACTTGAGCCGACTTCAAAGCTCCCCCTGAAAGCTAACACCTCTCAGGCCAATCAAGTTATCTGTTTGTTTACCCAGATAATCAGATAAACTTGTGAAGTATTCACACCTTGATTATGTTATTATCACAACTCCAGAGATAAAAGACTGCTTCATTATCAGACAACAAAACCACTTATCATCCAATTGGAAAAATAGCTTAGCTGCCCCAAATGACAAAGCATTATTAATTATCAAATATAAATCCAATCAAGCCAGGAAAAACTTCAAATAAACTTCAAAGCAACCTGTAATAACTATTTTATCTGCTTAATAACTTTCCATTTCAATTATTTAAGAGACAAGGGAGAACAGCAAGTTACAAAAATAGAGAACTTGCATAGGAAAAGATGTACAGGAATTTAACACTTATTATGCTGGGTAAAAAAAAAAAAATAAGCAGACAAAATTTAGAAAACGTTTCCCTCTTTTTCCCAGGAAATAGGCTTTGACATTTCATGCAAATTCTGAAGACAATTTGTATAAAATGTCAAGGCCTATTTCCTGGGAAAAAATATGATCAACTTGTCATCTGCCATATATGCCCAGATATGTTTCAGATGGTTGAAATTCTTGCCCCATGGTGGTCATACTATGTCTAAAAAGTCAGCTGTTTTAATTTCACTGCATATCAGCTAAAACTAAGTATCATTCATCTGGATTTGGTCAGTATTTCAGAGAGCTGAAATGGCAATTCATCAAGCAATCAAATCAATTTATTCTTTTAGGAACATTTAGAATCAGCCTTTTCATAAAGTTTAAAGTAGGAGGCTAAAATCTTTAAGTAGAGGGCAGGTGCTAAACAGATTAAGATCACTTAAGAAAAGCTTACATCACGAAAACATGCCTATATAATTTTGACCCCCTTAAACACCACTTTTATATAGTAAAATTGGGGTTAGAGGGGTATACATTTTTTTTCTTAATTCTGCTCAAAAACATAGATTGTGGGTAATCGTTAGAACCGCCTCATCGAGGCGGTTCTAACGAGTACCCACAATCTATGTTTTGAGCAGAATATGAAAAATATTAGAATTTTTTTATCTGAAAATTTTCATTTTATGGTGGTAAAATTTTCAGTATATTTGAATAGGCATGTTTTCGTAATGAAAGAGCAAGCCATGCTGCAAGAGTAGAAGGCAGTTTTAGGTTCCTGTTGCCTCTTATAGAAAGGCTGAATCATATATTTTGATCAATTAAAAACCAGTGATCATATTGTTTCAGTTGATTCTGCATGAACTAATCTTGTTTGGATCAGGTATTGGTTATATACTGGCATTAGAAGTGGGGAAAGGGGTGTGAGGTGGGGGCAAGGTCCCCTTATGAAAAACCCTTATAAAAAAAAATTATCTCCCCTTTTTAGTAATATCAGTACAAGTAACTATCACTAAATGAGGGTTTGTGAGGGGAAAATCAACTATTTTACGCGACTCATTAACCTTTAGCCTCTCCAAGCAAATTCAACTAATATTGTTTTTTTATTTTTTGATTATTTTTTTGTTGTTGTTGTTGTTACTGTTTCCTTGAGCAAATGTCATGAAATGTCAAATCCTATTTTCTATGAAAACATTTAAAATAAAAGTATTTAATAAAAAAAACACCTGCTGAAATCCCCCACTCATTGTGTGTTCAGCCTGGTCTGTGTCTTCATTATTTGCCAAAACAAAGGTCCTATATAAAATTGAGTATAAACCTTCACCAGACTGCGCAGATGTGCTTTGTTTACATGTGGGACAAGGCAGAACATCCCCTAGATAGGCTCCAGTGACTAGATATTTCTTTCTTATAATCCTGTTTGACAGTCCACTTACAACCTAAATAATATCATGACAAAAAAGGCTGGTCACACTAGAGTGACCAGCCTTTATAGTGATGATATTATTTTGGTTTATTTCAGTGGATTATCAGGGGAAAAAATAGTCACTGGAGACTGGAGCCAGTCTAATCATCCCCTATAATGGGCCTCATTTACTGATCAGTGATCAATAAGAACTGCTCAATCTAGCCAGATGGGCTCTCTAATTTCTCTTTGATCTTGCCCTCTTTTGTCCAATCTCTCCTTTGATGTTTATATCAAAGCAAAACATTTAAATATTTATTCTCTGATACAGGAATCATACAAGCCTTCAATTTACATCTCCAGGGCTCTATGCAGACTATTCATTTTTTTTTTACCATTTCTCCATAACAATATATATTCTGGGGATTTCATTTGAAATCTCTCAATGGGCTTTTTAACAAGATTCCCAGGATTGTTTTTTTTTATGGAGAAACTGAGAACTAAGATCATTTCTCATCTCCAAAAATGAGCCCATCTTTGGCCCTGACTCTCCAATAAAAGTCAAATCACCATGTTGTGAAGGAGGAGTCTGATTATAGGAAGACAATAGCTGCAAATGGGCCCATCAATCTGTCAGTCCCTATAAACAATGTTAACAAGGACATAAATGATCATAAATCCCTTTCATGTTGCCAGACAAAACAGAACTCTAAAGCACTTGCTAACTTTTTATAGACAGTATTAGCCACATCAAGTGAAGGCCCTGATCAGTGTGTGGAGGGCAGCCTGACTGACTGCTCAGCTTCAGATAAGGCAATAGTTATTAAACTGGTGATAAATTCCAGTAAGTACCTCTATGTGTGTGTGTGCGTTGTGCATGCGTGCATGTGTGAGAGAGATATTTCCAAAACAGACTATTATTGCTCCAGACGCTGGCCAAACTGCTCCTATTAATAGAAAGTCTATTATTTGGGTCTACACTGTTTGCTCAGGCATGTATATCCAAATATTGACGGCAAACCACTAAATAATAGAGATGTGCATATGCAGACTGTGCAGACCCAGATCAGATTGTTTCTTAAAACAATCTGATCTGCATCTACAATTATTTTCCTTTCCATTTAGGCATAAAAACCCCCCAAAAAAGTGTTAGAAATTTTAGGACATTTACCGAAGTAAAATAGCAACTACATGTAACAGCAACTACATGTAACAACTCAAGTGGGATGCCATAAAAACCACAGTACAAGAAGCTAAAATAGTCAAAAATAGGTATGTAAGCTCAAAATATATAAATACCTGGCTACAGGTTCACACTATATTATTAAGTTTTTATTAAACAGAACCACAGCCGGAATTACCTAGCAACAAGATTTTATTCCATACTGACTGATGCTGACTCATTTACCCTTAAAGCGCCAGTCACGACTATTGTCGTCTGCTTTGTCTTCTGCCCATTACTTTAAAAGTCATTTCTGCAAACAGTGTGGACCCAGATCAGACTGCTCCTTTAGGAGCAGTCTGATCTGGGTCCACACTGTTTGCCTGTATGCAAAAATAGGTTTGAAAAGTTTGCAAGACTATTCAGCAGACGACATAAACAGACGACATTTTCAGATGCAGGTTTTCTTGGCGCTTTAAGGGTTAAGGTACAGAGCACCAGATAAACCAAGTGGATTTATTAATGCCAGTTCTCCAATTTCATATGGCTTATCTGCAGAGCTCTGGAGGTGATTTTATTCTGATTCCAGACCACAGATTTTGTTTGTTTGTGTTGAGGTTTTACGGCCCAGTCAACCCAATGGGGTCATGTCGAGCGCGGCCAGTTTACCTTACTACACGTTTACTGGGCAGGCTTAGTCCTCTAGGCGGTTAACCAGTATTGTGCACATACTTTCGCCAGAAACTGACAACTGCCCTTCTTGATTCAGCAGAAGGGAGAGAATGACTGTAGAAAGTATTTCATAATCAATGTCCACAAAAGAAATCTTTCTTTTTAGAGTAGACCTCTTTTCAAAAGGGAGGCAAAAATCAATTTGCACAAAGTTGCCTCCCTTGAAATTGTATCCATGTTTGAAGCCCTGCTCTTGTAAATGGAAACCAAAGATCTGCAAGTCCTACAGTTCCAAGGGAAGTAATTTCTTTCCCTTTTGAGTAGACCTCTTTTCAGAAGGGAGGCAAAATAATGTGGACAGAGTTGCCTCCCCTGAAATTTTATCTGTTCCCCCTCTGAAACCCCTTCCCTCCTCTTGTAAATGGAAACCAAACATCTGCAAGTCATCTTGTTCCAGAGCTCATTTCCATTCAAATCAAGCTGATTAATGGCAACAAATAAACATATCCAATTCCTTATCTCTTATCCAAGAATTTTTTATTTCATCTCCAATAGTAATTGTGCATGATCTTAGGATAAAAGAAATCTGAATACTGTTCAATTAAGAGAAATTGCTTGATGTTTGAATTGGATTTTCATGTTTCAAAGAGCACAGAACCTCAAAGAACTCGCCTGCTTTAAGCTTGCCTTTATTACTTCTGGCACTTCAGAGCAAAAGCTTAACACCGCAGGGGTCTTCCTTAGCCTTACTTTTCTATTTGTGCTAAGCCGCAAGAAAAAGGGTCTTCCAACAGCTAAGGATTAGATCAGCCTCCTTTTGCTTTCTGTTAACAGATTAATTATACACTTATATCTACACTGACAAATTTTGGCTTAGAGTGCAGTGATCATTACGAAAACATGCCTATTCAAATATACTGAAAATTTTACCACCAAATTATGAAAAATTTCAGATAAAAAATTCTGATATTTTCGTATTTTCTGCTCAAAACATAGACTGTGGGTACTCATTAGAACCGCCTCGTCGAGGCGGTTCTAACGAGTACCCACAATCTATGTTTTTAGCAGAAATAAGAAAAATAATGTATACCCCTGTAAACCCCAGTTTTACTATATAAAGGTGGGGTTTACGGGGGTCAAAATTATATAGGCATGTTTTCGTGATATGCTCAGGCTACTATGAGACTTCATTTTTTATAATATATCATACAACTTTTTTATTTATTTATTTATTTTTTTTTTTTTTTTTTAAGCCCTGTGCCCAAGACATGCTATTCCAAACAGAGTTGATCCACAGAGATGACTGAAGGATGACACAGTCAGAAAGTAGGGGTCGAAATGGTTGAGATCCCTTTTCTCACTGCACATCTCATTTTTACTGAAGCAATTTTACAGAAGAGCAAGCACTTACTTGGTGGCTCATGGCTCCAAATAAAATGGGCCAAAACAGTCAAATATACAGTAATAACCTTAAGTATTGGGACATAGAGGCCCGAGTTAACAGTGCAGAGCCAGATCAGACACTGCAGAAGGAAGTGTTTTATGGTGTCCTCACCATTTGCCACTCATCATTCAGCGGTTTTAGACACATAAATGAGTGGTAAAAGGGATTTACAAGTATGGTAAGAAGTAACACAGTCCCAAAACATGTACACCATAACCTCTTTATAACAAGGTTTTTGATATAACACAGTTCAAAGATGGATCCCAAAAATGTATAGATTATATTGAAAATTTTTTTCAATATAATCTATACATTTTTGTTTGGATATAACACGTTGTTTAACTAACACGGTTTATGTTATGGACCCCAACAACAGTTTATAAAGAGGTTGTGGTGTACTTATGATCAATATGATGGGTGGTCTCTGGACAAATTTGGAAGATGACAAACTGGTGAAATTTTTATTTTTCCTGCAAAATAGGTTTGACTTTTCAGGCTCATTGTCAAACCTATTTGATGGAAAAAAAAAAATAGCATCAAAATGTTGTATGCAGAAATTTACACTAAATAGTAACTTTAAATGTGCAGGCTGATCCAAGCTTTTCTGTTCATATACAATGCATTAATAAGTATCCTTTTTTGTGTGATGTGGCTTTCCTGTTTTTTTGTGTTTTTTTTTCTATTTTTTTTTTTACTAAACAAAAACATACTGATCATTTTCTGACCCATGTTGTGGTATAATTATGTATTTGGTCAGAAATGTCTGTTATCTGATATGACTCAATTTTATGCATTCAATAACATTAAGTTACTGATCTTATCTGGAGGTGGTGTGGGTTTATAAAAATTGCAGGCTGGGTAAAAATTTCAGCATACGACATTTTGAAAAATTTTTCTTATTTTTCCTAGAAAACAGGATCTGACACTTCATGCAAATTGTCTCCCTAGGAGACAATTTGCATGAAGTGTCAGATCCTATTTTCTAGGAAAAATAAGAAAAATATCATTAGTTTGTCGTCTGCTAAATCTGCCCATAGCGCTGTAAGTTTTAAACTGTATTAACCCTAAGTATTTGGACAGAGAAGCCTTAATTAAGAGACAATGTAGACCCAGGTCAGACTCCAAAGAATGTGGTTTATTATCAGGATCTACACCATTTGTCACTCATGAGTATTTTTAGATCAATCAACAGGCAGTAAAATGTTCACATATTTCGGGTAAATATGGTATAAGTGGAAATAAAGATGATGGCAACTGACCATCAAAAGTGGAAATAAAGATGATGACTACTTTTTCTCTTTCTTCTCCAAGAAAGTACTGTATTCTCCCTTATTACCACACTGTGCGCTTTTTTTTTTTTTAACCCTTAAAGCGCCAATCACAACAATTGTCGTCTGCTTTGTCTTCTGCCGGTTACTTTAAAAGTCATTGTTGCAAACAGTGTGGACCCAGATCAGACTGCTCCCACACTGTTTGCCTATATGCAAAATGTAAGTTTGAAAAGTTTGCAAGCAGACAACATTTTCAGATGCAGATTTTCTTGGCGCTTTAAGGGTTAAACAGTAGTAAAATATTCTCTTTATAGGAGTACACCAAGAAAGTACCATATTCTCCCTATTTACCACATTGTGTGCTTAAGTTTTTTTTCTTCAAAAATCACTTGAAAAACTTGCAGTAAAATATTTTTACATGGGTACTCTTTAAAGAAAGATCAGCAGAGAACTTCATGTGGATCAGCAGAGAACTTCATGTGATCATATCTAATGATACTTATGCAATATTTTTCTTTCTTATAAAAGCATATGTTGTTGGTACTCATTTGAACTGCCTTAACTTGTTGAGGCAATTCAAATGAGTACCAACAACATATTTTTATTAAGAAATAGAAAAAAGTACACTGGTAGTAATCTAAAGACTACTAAATTGCTTGACTGTGCACTTATAGGAGCATGTGCTGTAATTAGGTCAAATATGGTAAGTTTTGGGCTCAAACTTGAATCATTTCAGACAACTGCCTCAATAAATGATGCACAACACATGAAAAGGACCCTTGTGTGATACGCAATCAGCAAAGATCCAGGTCAGCCTTTGCTGTCCAATAACAGACTCTCAATGGATACTGTAGAATATCAAAGCTCTTGTAAAGGCACCTTTTACAACAAAAAGTGCTCTTATTTTTCTATTTCTCTGCAAAAACATATGTTGTGGGTTCTCATTAGGAATCCCAATGGGATTTCTAAAATAGGGGATTTCTAATGAGAATCCACAACGTATGTTTTTGTAGAGAAATAAGGGATTTCTAATGAGAACCCACAACAAGCTTTTGTGGAGAAATAAGGGATTTCTAACGAGTGCCCACATGTTTTTTGTGGAGAAATAAAGGATTTCTAATGAGTACCCACAACATGTTTTTGTGGAGAAATAAGGGATTTCTAATGAGTACCCACAACACATGTTTTTGTGGAGAAATAAGGGATTTCTTATGAGTACCCAAAACATGTTTTTGAAGAGAAATAAGGGATTTCCAATGAGTACCCACAACATATGTTTTGTGGAGAAATAAGGGATTTCAAATGAGTACCTGCAACATATGTTTTTGTGGAGAAATAAGAGATTTCAAATGAGTACCCGCAACATATGTTTTTGTGGAGAAATAAGGGATTTCTAATGAGTACCTAAAACATATTTTTGTGGAGAAATAAGGTGTTTCTAATGAGTACCTACAACATATGTTTTTGTGGAGAAATAAGGGATTTCAAATGAGTACCCACAGCATATGATTTTGTGAAGAAATAATAATAAAAAAAAATATCAGGCTATTCTCCTCATCTAGAACTATGCTATAAACTATCAATAATTAAATGGCCTTAATCAGACTACAGATGTGCAGGGTAATCTGGGCATTGTTCCTCTGCATATGGCATAAGGGTCCATTTACCATGTTAAACTGCAAATGCATGCAGTGTATCAATGTTGAAATGATACAAACATTTTTTTTTTTCTACAAAAAAGCAGCTCATCTGGCATACTGAATTGTTAATTATAAGTTGAGAGCCCAGCTTTCTTGTTTATTTTGATCAAGATCATAACTTAAGAACGGAGAATTTTTACCCATGAATCACCATCTGGTATAATCCAGAATGGAATAGCAGATGCTATTTGACTTGCATATTTTTGGCAGTTATGTGGTAAAATGCCATTTTGGTTGTCGCAGTTCATGTGGTCTTGATTACTCAACAAAACAAAAGCCTCCTTTTCAATGAACCAATTTTCTGTTTTAAAATTTAACTACTAAAGATAAGTTTTGTCTGACAAAATTTGTGCATATTTTCCCTATGCTTCCCAGAACAAGGTTGAATCTCAGAATTTGCATGAAATATCAAGCCCTACTGTAATTACACCAGTGTTTGGACAGACACACAAGAAAATAGCAGAATGTGCCATCTGATCTGGGCCTACACTACCGTATGTATTTAGACAGACATGTCTGAGCAAACAGTGTAGACCCAGATGAGATGCCCCACGATGCGGCATCTCATCTGGGTCTACACTGTTTGCCACTCATCCAGTAATTTTTAGACACATCGGGTAGTAAATTGTACTTGTTCAAATTTTGGAACAAATATGGTAAGGAGTTGAAGTGTCTGAATAATTAGGGTAAATGTGGTAGCTGCCATTCTGTGCAGTCATTTTAAACATATCAACAGGGTACATAGTTCTTGATAAGGCGCTTTTTTCAACCAAAAAGTATCAATATTTTTCTTATTTCTCGACGAAAACATATGTTGTGGGTACTCATTAGAAGCGCCTCGGCGAGGCACTTCTAATGAGTACCCACAACATATGTTTTCGTGGAGAAATAAGAACACTATTTACCTGATACCCACTCTTATCTAGACCTATGTGGGTGTACAACGAACCTGTTCAAATTTCAGGGCTTTTTGTTGCTTTTGTATCAAAATCTTATCTTCTCATCTTGTGGGCACTCAGTGGAATCTCTCCACTGAGGTGATATTCTAATCAGTTTTACAGGAAAAGTATGTTTAAGAGCAAACCGCATTCACCCCATCCCTCACCCCACTCACACACCCAGAAAAAAATTTGGTTAGACATTTCAGCAGACAATTCACATGAAATATCAACAAACCTTATATGTTGTCTGCTACTGCAGTTGTGACTGGGAACTTAACCCTTGTTATGCTGAATAAATTAAAATGCCATGCCCACTTCTCATTTTCAGCCAATTTTCAGCCAATCAGTCTACTTAATCCAGGTTGTTGATACAAATTCAAATACTGAATGGCAAACAGTGCAGATTCAGATCAGTTGGCTTCTTGAGAAGCCAACTGATCTGGATCTACACTGTTTGCAAAAACAGGGACTTACCGGGTTCAGCAGGACAAGGGTTAAGGTTAATTGAATGGCAGATCTTTTTTTTTTTTTTTCCAAGGAAGAATATGAGAAATATTTTTTGAAACATCAACCAACTGCTATCTTAAGCAGGATAACAAATAAAATCCCAAGGATGTGTATGGGGCATGTGCCTGGTTCTACAATAAAGCCAAGTATTTTGTAAGTGATCAGACTTAAAAGAGGCTTGTAAAGGATTTAACAGAATGCAGCATCTTTGATGTGGAGTCTCCCATTTCAGAACAGTCTGTGCATCAGAAGTACAAAGGTTTTCAGGGAAAACATACTTAAAATAGATCCTGGGTGTTAACAATCAACCATTTGCTACTCACATATAAGAGGAACAGGGAGAGTTTCATGTAAGATGAACTGATTTTTCCAATAATAGATCAACCCTTAAAGTGCTGTAGCTTCAGACAAGGTTTGTTGGGGTTTTTTTTAAGTTGTTTTTTTTTTAAGTTTTTTTTTTTTTTTTCCCCAATCGAAAAGTACTGATATTTTTCTTATTTCTCAATGAAAACATTACACTGTAGTCATATTAGAAGGGCCTTGGCTTTTTTTTTTTTTTTTTTTTTTTTCAGAATTAGGAGAAATATGTAGATAATCCTCTTACCTGGTGCTATAAGCGCTAAGCAAAACTGTTGCAGACACCTTTGATTTTTTTTTTTAATATTAAGAAAAATAAGATTTGTATTTCATGTGAATTGATAGTAAAGACACCAGTAATTTTCAATTGAAAAAAAAAAAAACAACAAAAAAAAAAAAAAAAAACATCTGGAGCTATGTATAAGGAGTATCCAGATAAAAATACTTTCCACAAAAAAAAAACAAAAAAAAAACAACATTGTAATAGGAGTACTCAGTAGGGGGCTTTTAAAGAGTACCAACATTATCACACAGGATAGGTGCCCATCCTGAATGAAAAATAAAATCAACAAATGCAGAGCAATTCAATTTCGGTGCCAAGTTTCAGATGACAGTTGTCGTCTGCTTTTTTATTTTAACAAACTATCGTTTGGAAAGACGTTTATATGTAAAGTTGAAAGACTGAATGTCAAACAGCATAGATCCAGATGAGACGGCTCATTGAGCTGTCTCATCTGGATCTATGGTGTTTGCAAAAGCCTGTATATTGCCTGTGGCAGTGAAAGAGTTAATAATAAACAATGTTTTTGACTGCCCAAAACTATTACTTGCAATCGAAAACAATTTACTCGCGTTCATTGACCGTCATTTTGGCAGTCGAAAACACAGGATTTTTAATAAAATTTGTCAATTCTCTCCTCTGTTTGCAACTGCTGCCTATCTGATGTGATTTTGTTTTCATGAAGAAATACAAAAAACACCAACCAATCTTTGGGCTAATTCAGCAGACGACAAATTGATATTTTTCTGATTTTTTCCCAGAAAATGATTTTTGATATTTCATGCACACTGTCTGCTTAAGAGACAATTTGCATGAAATATCAAAGCCTTCTTTCTGGGGGAAAAAAAAACAACAAAAATTATTTAAAACTGTCATCTGCTGAAATTTTTACCCAGCATACAGAGTAATAAGAAAAGCACCTTTTCTAGAGTCATGGGATCCAATAACTTTGATGATGACACAGGTGTGACTGTGAAATATTAGGACAGATGCCTTTATATTATTTCATTTATCAAAGGAAATTACAAAAGAACAAACTGCTAAATTTTCTTAGACCTTTACCACTCTCTGGGCAAATACAACACACCATATCAATTTTTGCAATATTTCTGAGAAAACAGATTTCACATTTAATGGTCTCCAACTGAGATAATTTGCAAGAAATGTCAAATCCTGTTTTCTCAGAAATATAAGAAAAATATTTCAATATGTCATCTGCTGAAAACTTTACCCAGCATGCTAAGCGTTAATGCTTTAAGCTACTATCATGGAGATTTTTTTCTCTTTTTTTTTTTCAATTGGTGCTGAAATATTGATTTTTATTTATACATTTTTTTTTTTTTTTTTCAAATTTGTCAGACAAGGCTTGGCCATCAAGACAGATTTAACGGTAATTTAGGTAATCTTTCCTCAACTAAAGTATAAAGGCCCTTTGAAATCCAATCCCAGCAATTATCCTCCATTCAAGTTCAATTAACTATGGGTTATGGTGTATGCAATGTAAAGGGTAAAATTCTGCCTTACCACAAGATGGCTCCAGTTACTGGGACAGTGCATAATACAAAGCCTACTCAACTTTAAAGAGGAAAGATACACTTTCAAGGGAGGCAACTGTCAAAATATGATTTTTTTCACTTCTGTACTAAAACAGAGATCAAATTCTTTCCTTTAAGAGTAAACCCTTTTCCTTTTAGAGTAGACCCCTTTAGAGCAAATTTTTTTCCTTTTAGATAAGACCCTTTTTCAGGAGGAGATTGGTGTGCAGGAAAGCAAATAGAAAATCAATGCAAGTTATCTCCCTTGCAAAAATGGTAGAAAAATCTACTAAACATATCTAGTCCCCTTAAATGAAACGTAACATACCAGAAATGTTTGAAACTTGCAATCCTGGCATTATTGGGTTAGAACACTTCGCTCAGCATGCTGGGGAAAAATCAACAGACATTTGAAATATTTTTCTTACTTCTCCCAGAAAATAGGCTTTGACATTTCATGCAACTGTCAAAAAACTAAGACCACCACCATATTTTAAGACGTTCAACATGCTTGTTAGATAACAGCTGTTTGTCATATGGCTCTTATTTTGTAACACACCTTGTGTTCAAGCCATCACAATTTGAAATTAGCAACACATGTTCCCAACACACAACATTGTTCAAAGAAGCAACTCTTTCTAACAGAAAGTCGACTCCAGGACTCCTGATGAGACAATGGAAAAAAAGTCAGTTTCTTCCATTTTCTTACCCAGAACATAAGCAGTATCTGGTCATAATCAGTTCAAATGAATAAAAGTATTTTGACCTCTTAACAGCCAGAGAATTATAACTACTGTCCTTTCGACATTACTCGGGAAGACGTTAATTGCTTGGCGTTTTATTTTAAATAAAAATATTTTGTTCTGATTGACCATATCTTATCAGAAACCATTTGTCTTTTCTGTTTCTGTGCTTTGTTCTCAAATATTTACCCTAAAATTAAATGTATGGCCAAATATTGGTCTGACCTATGCAATTTCTATAGTAAAGTGATTTTTTAGATTTTTTGTCTAAGAAAATATTTTGCACTTTTCTTTGCTGAATTTAAATTACTGATGTTTCAAAACAATACTGTGAAAATTTCAGAAAAATTGAACAAGCAGAACTTGTTGAAAATCTACCTCTAAGTTACCTACCCAACAGATTTCTGCATAATTAACATCCATTTTTAATATGGGAAAAAGTGAAAATATTTGATTTTTTTTTTAAAAACCAATGACTAGAATAAAACTTTTTGTGCATAGGTAGTTACTACAAATGGTTACTACAAGATACTACAAAATTAAGACAAAAGTTTTCAAATTTACTTCATCTGTGTAAAGCGTCACGCAAAAAACGACTTTCTGAAAGATGTCGAAAGCACAGTAGGCACCGTTTCAAGCCAACCCAGTAAAAAAGCGCTTAAATATTTACAACAATGAATTTTATCTGTAAGCTCAAACCTTGCTCACAATGAATTTTATCTGCAAGCTCAAACCTTGCTCACAATGAATTTTATCTGCAAGCTCAAACCTTGCTCACAATGAATTTTATCTGCAAGCTCAAACCTTGCTCACAATGAATTTTATCTGCAAGCTCAAACCTTGCTCAGTATTCAGGCTTTTTTTCTTGGTCCTTTTTCTAGGAAATGGACTGGAGTATCTCACAAAAAGTCATCTGACCAAGACAATTTTAAGGAGTTGCTACATGTTTTCACGGAAATATGTACCATATTTGACCTAATTACCACACTGTGTGCTTAGGTTTTTCAAAATTACAGAGAAAACTTATGGTTAAATAGGTATCTACTAAGAAGCACTTTAAAAAAAAGATCAGCAAAGACCTTATTTGATGATTTTTATGCAATTTTTCTGATTTTCTTTATAAAAGCACATGTTGTGGGTACTCATCTGAATTGCATTGACGATGCAATTCAAATGGGTACCTACAACATATGCCTTTAGAAAGAAGTAGACAAAAAGTAAACTTGCTGTAATCTGAAGACTACGGAACTGATTGATTATGCGCTTACAGGGGAATGTGCAGTAATTAGGACGAATACGGTAAATCAAAATAAGGTTGTAGTAGTTTTGGAATGCTTGTCTGGAGGCCCCAGAAAACACTTTATTGCTTTTGGCTTCTGCCACAGAAGGTACAGCCTCCTCCAATTGCTAAATCTATTAATTGGGTTTAATTCAAAAGATGATCAAACTTAATTAAAAAGCTCTTTGATGTTGTATCCATGTGAAAAAATGGATCAAAGAGTTGTTTGATTATGAAAACTGTTTGATAGGATATGATGCCTGCTGCTAAAAAACAACAACAACAAAAAAAAAACTCCATCCCATACACTAATGAAGAGTTCAAGATTGTGATAAGTCTGCCCTTAGAAATATGGTCTAGCCTAGGCCCTCACTATTTGCCTATAGAACACAGGGATCTTTAAGATCAGTGTGTGAAAGTGCAAGCTAGTTCAGATCTTCACAGTTTGCGAATGGAAAAACATTCCTTTTCATAGGATAGGCCTCATTTAATTAGAATCATGGCAAAAATGAAACCTGATAACCTTGAATAATAATTACATTTACTTTTGTCATAGAAATGACAAGAGAAAAATGCTCTTATACCATACAATACTTAACAGCAATGGCCCCAGGCAGCATATGCATAGCTGCAGGTAAGAGGGGGTACCGGTATCCACATAATATTTTTGTTATTTCTCCACAAAAACATATGTTGTGGGTACTCATTAGAAGTGCCTTGACAAGGCACTTCTAATGAGTACCCACAATATATGTTCTTGTCGTTAAAAACGAAAACTATGAATACTTTTCAGCTGAAATAAGTGCCTTATCTGGAGTTAGCATATGGGCATTCTCTGTTTTCAGCATCCACTGATCAAAGAGTGCAAAATATGCAGGGTGATTGGGAAATACAGGGTAAGGGCCAATTTCTTGTGCTGCACTTAAACTAATCTACTTAACAGGATTTTAATAATAGGGCTCCAGATAAGACAAATACTGGAATCATCATTTTTTCTTCTTTTTACTGAAAATGTTGTGTGGCTCATCAGATGAATAGATTTCAGCATGGCATTATGGAAAAAAATACCAATATATTTTTCTGTTTTGTCTAAAAAGGTGAATTATGGAAAAAATATCAATATATTTTTCTGTTTTGTCAAAAAAGTGTCCTATTCCTAATTGTAGTCCTAGTAAAGGCATGGAAGGCTTATAGCCTGTGAAAAACTAATCTACTGAGGGGAGGGAGATCAAGCAATACTGTATAGTATACACTATCATAGCTACAGATAAGAGGGGGTATCCACATAATATTTTTCTTATTTCTCAATGAAAACATATGTTGTGGGTACTCATTAGAAGCGCCTCGGCGAGGCGCTTCTGATAAGTACTGACAACATATGTTTTCATTGAGAAATAAGAAATATATCAGCAGTTTTCGGATGAAAACAGTGCCTTATCTGTTACTATGACTATGTTTTGGAGAAAGTGGGTTTGAACTGACAATATGCCAGTCTTAACAAGCATGTAGTGCATGACAGCTACCTACTTTCCATACATAAAAAATACATAAATAAATAAATAAGTAAATAAATAAACTGCTTTAAAAATGTCCAGTCTGGGACAATTTCAAGGAAATCACAGACCTTTGTTTTAAGGAAATGAAACAAATACACTGTAACAGTATTTCTCAGGAACCCTACAGTATAGCAGAGAAATATACACTTAAAAAAAAATATGGCATATTTGGTATTTGGTATTTCGACCTTGAGGATATCACTTGTTTTTTGTTGTTTTACAGTTTGGGTTTAATGTTTTTGAGTCCAATGGATTCAAATGGCTGAAATTCAACGAGTCTCATGATAAAATCACAATTCTCTAACTTATGTTACTGCAGTATTCTTCTGTATTTTGCACATCTAGGGGCTCACAAATCCCAGAAAAAAAAAAAATATCCAGTGTTTCAAGCAGGACTCACAGGTCTCCAGAAATGCCATAAAAAATCACTGGGATACTCTTCAAAATCTCCTTAATGACAGCCGTTTTCATGGGGAAGAAAGCAGAATATCTACTTCAATATCACTCATATCTGGACCATTTTATTTAATTATGGACGGTTACTCATTGAGGCGCTTCTAATGAGTACCCAGTGTAGGGTTTTGTGGACAAATAAGAAAAAATATCAATACTTTTTGACTTACAGTCTTATCCAGAGCAAAAACAGTAGCAGTTGAGACCACACATTAAGAGTGACATGATCTCTGGCTTGTTTTACAAGAGCCTGTGTCTGCATTACCCTACATCAACTACCAGACAATAACACAAGTGAACCACACTGGGGTTGATAACCTCAAGATAAAATACAAAGCTACTTGTCGACTCTTGAATTTCTACCTTCTCAATAATACAGCATCAGATAAGGTATTTTTTTTCTTCCAGAAAGTATTGACATTTTCTATTTCCCCATGAAATCGTATGTTGTGGGTACTCATTAGAAGTGCCTCGGTGGTCGCTTCTATTGAATACCCACAATATATGTTTTCGTTGCGAAATAAGCGAAGATATTTACCTGATACCCCCTCTTATTTGAGGCTATGATTATACCATAATAAAAATAGTGCCATGCAGACTTGGGAACTTCCAGCTTATGAAAAACAATTTTGTAATCAAATCCATGGTCTATTAGACTGGCTCCAGTCTCCAGTGATAATCCTGTTTGATAATCCACTAAAATAAAACCAAAATAATATCATGACTATGAAGGTCAGCCTTCATAGTCATGATATCACTTTGGTTTTATTTTAATGGATTATAAACAGGATTATAAGAAAAAAAAATATTTCAATCACTGGAGACTGGAGCCAGTCTAATATTTTACCAATGATCAGACAAAGCATCCCTTCTCAGATTTACGGTATCTCCAAAACAAGAGGGTTATCCACATCAATAAGTCTCTTATTTCACCATGAAAAACATTTGTTATGGGTACTCATTAGAAGCACCTTGCTTGTTGAAATAATGTATGAAATTACAAAGAATGACATTGAAGACTTGTCATAAATTATGAGTCTATCAAATTCTAGGTCGGGCTGTATCAGAACTTGTTTTTTACTGAGAAAAACTGTTCAAAGATGAGCAAAAAAAAAAAAAGAACAGACTCAGCTAAGTGAAGACTGCACAGGCTCATCCAATTCATTATTGTTGTTAAAGAGTAGTAGATATGGAATATATGAAGGGTGCCGAAGATAATGTGTTTCTGTTTAACTTGTTCAAAAATCCAAATTCAGATCAAGGTTCCAGACATGTATTCATTAACTTGTAGAAAAAGAAAGCATTCAGAGTATGTTTTGGGACTATCAGAATCACTTAACAAAGTCTATTTTAATGAGTACCCAAAGCAAAGCTCTCGATAAGATGCTTTTTTCAGTCCAAAAGAGTTGATATTTTTCTTATTTCTTCACAAATACATATGTTGAGGGTACTAATTAGAAGCGCCTCATTGAGGCACTTCTAATGAGCACCCACAAAATATGTTTTCATGGAGAAATAAGAAAAATGTTTTCCTGATATCTACTCTATTCTAGATCTATGCCAAAGTATAAAGTTTCATGGAAAAAAGAAAGTACTATTAGCAACATTTCAGCTCTAGACAAGAGGGCTATCTTGATAAATACTTTCTCCATGGAAACGTATGTTGTGGGTACTCATTAGAAGTGCCTTGCCAAGGGACTTCTAATGAATACCCACAAAATGTGTTTCCATGAAGAAGTAGGAAGAAGTAGGAACACTATCAATACTTTTTGACCAAAAAAAAACAAAAAAACAAAGGGTCTTATCTGGAACTATGTCACTGCCGTCAAAACAAGGGGCTTGTTTGGAAATCTGCACACACAGGTCAGGCTTTCCCATGACAGAACTCATCTCATTCCTCATCTTAAATCATGCATGTAGATAATGCAACCAAACATGCACCTTAATCAAAGATATGTCAAAATTCTTGAACAACAGATTATGTCTGCCACATCAGAAGAAAACCTAAATTGAGCCATTATACGAGAAAAAGGCACTTAGGTGTCCGATTTGAGATTCTTCAAACAGATATAGGAGGCCTCTAAATGGGGCCAAAGCATGGATTTTTGTGTGATGCTTCCTCAAGGTCTCTACTTTGTCTGCGAGCAGCAAAGGCTTTGGCAAGACTGCGCTTATGCAACGGTTCATCTGAGCCTTTGCTGGGTGCCTGTGTGATAATGACCCTTTTCTCATACGCTGGCTCAATTATACAAGTCCATACATATACATAGCTCCAGTTAAGAAGTATCCTAAGAAACAGTTTTCCTATTTCTTGCTGAAAACGTGTTGTGGGTACCCAAGGCATAAGTTTTAGTTGAGAAATAAGAAAACAATTTAACATTACTTTGGTTTTAAAAAACCTTATGTAGAACTTTGGTCCTCAGCTCAAGAGGGTTATGTGTTATCTGGTGGGTTTTTCCCCCTCATTTCTCCACAGAAACATAAGCTATAGTACATCTGTACTCAATGGAATCAACTCACGAAGTACAAATTTCCTTGAGGAGACAATACCACGGAGTATCCAAAACATATTTCAATCAGCAACCACATGTTTTTTTACATGGAAAATTGATGAAAAAAAAAAAATCACCACCTTTCTGCTGAAAAAAATGTACTCAGCAGACATTCATAGGCCTTGATAAGAGGGCACCCAGATAAATATTTTCCTTGTTACTGCATGAAAAAATATTTAGCAGGTACTCTTTATAAAGGCATCAACGAGGAGTTAGGCACTGCTAAGAAGTACCCATATTACATAGCAACAGATAAGGCACTTTTTTCATCTGAAAAATGCTGATATCTTTCTTATTTCTCCTCGAAAACACAAGTTGTGGTACTCATTAGAAGCGCCTCGGCGAGGCGCTTCTAATGAGTACCCACAACATATGTTTTGTGGAGAAATAAGAAAAATATTATGTGGATACCCCCTCTTATCTGTAGTTATGCCCGTAACATATTTTTGTGGTGAAAAAAAAAAAAAATTAAATATTTATTGGCTGAAAAAAAAACACTAACACATTATCTAAATCTCTGAGCCTTGGTCTCTGACGTTTTTGTTCACTCAACATGGGTGGTTCTCCCCCCTCACAGATCTTGGCTTATCTGAGTCATGTAGGTCTTTTTTAATGAATCAACAGGTTCCTTAGATCTGCTAGCATTCATTCAGTGATTCATCTTGTTTTTTTCTGGCAAAGATTTTAATTCAAGAAAAAGTTTTCTGATTATGTCTGAACAATCCACAGGTGGTTTATTTAGACAAAAAAATGCAGTTCTTTCAAGTCCAGACATATGTATTCATTAATTTTATCATATGCCATTTATCAAATATAGATTCCTCCATATTACAGACCAGACCTACTTGTTTCAGTTGCAACTACTAGGGGCATGGCTCCACAAAATGTTTTTCTAATTTCTCCACAAAAACATATATTGTGGGTACCCACAACATGTTTTTGAGGAGAAATAAGAAAGATATCAGTTCTCAGCTGAAAAAAAATATGCCAGTTATCAAGTATTGATTCCTCAAAATTACTTGTTTCAGTTGCAACTACTAGAGGCATGGTTCCACAAAATGTTTTTTCTAATTTCTCCACAAATACATGTGTTGTGGGTACCCACAACATATGTTTTTGTGAAGAAATAATAAAAATATCAGCTCTTCTCGACTGAAAAAAAAGTGCTTTATCTGGATCTATGAGGGGGAATATAATTTAAGTTTTGTACAACAAAACAGATGTGGGTAATCATTAGAATCATCTCTGGCAAAGCAAGTCATGAATACAATGTACCCATATTATGGTACTTAAACAGTACCATACTTACCCTAAGCACTTGAACAGACAAGCGTAAGCAAACAGAGTAGACCAAATCAGACACTGCTAAATAGACTGTCTGATCAGGCTGTACACTGCTTGCCAAACATCCAGCAGTTTTTAGTTAACCCATTGTAGTCAGAAGACCCGTAAAAGGGTAACTGGCAAACAGTGCAGAGCCAGATCAGTGGCACCTGATCAGTGTTTCCACTGTTTGTAAATAGTTTAGCCATTTTTCTCTAGGAATATGTAAATCTCATATCCAGATGTACCTAAAATTGAAATTGGACACTTCCAATATATAGTGTGGGAGAGTCTATTCAGTATACAATGGGTTAAGTTGAGTTTTTTTTTTTTTTCAATTTTAGCATGACTAGTAAGGAGTTATGTTGTCCAAACACTTAGGCTAAATATGGTATCCATGAATGGGTTTTGGTTCAGAACCATTACTGTATTTACCCTAAGTATTTGGACACCTCAACTCCTTACCATACTTGTTCTAAAATTTGAACAAGTATATTTTACTGCCCGATGTTGTCTAAAATTGCTAGATGAGTGGCAAACTGTAGACACTGATGAGATGCCGCGTTCTGTGGCATCACATCTGGGACTACACAGTTTGCTCAGGCCTGTCTGTCCCAATACATACGGTAAATACGGTATTTCCGGCTTGGATACCCCTTTTAGCTGGTGCTCTGCAAATGTCACTGAAACTGGGCTCCAGTTTAGAGGGATAGCCTGATAAATACGTCTTATTTCTCAATGAAAACATGTTGTAGGTACTCATTAGAAGCACCTCAATGAGGCATTTCTAATCAGTATGCACAACATATGCAGTGTTTTCCTTGTCCCTCAAAAACGCGCGACTGGGCCCCTTTTTGACTGTGATGTCCCTTTAACCTTCATCTTACCGAGACACTGATGTCCCTTAAAATTTGCTATATTTAGTGTAAAATTCAAGCAATCAACCCCTGAAATCACCCCGTATGTACCCTAAAATATGGATCAAAAGAGACATATGTCCCCTTAAATAAATTTCTGAGAGAAAAACCGACATATGATGTGCAACACACGAAAAGGTCCTTTAAGCATTTTGCTGACATCGTAGGTCCAGATCAGCGTGTGCATCTGTACAGTCTAATCTGGGCATTTTCTCTTTGTCGACATAAAATACAGTATCCACTGATTCTGTAAGCAGACAACGAAGGCCCAGATCAGCCTGCGCTTATGCGCAGGCTGATCAGGGCCTGTGTTATCTGCAAGCACAAGCTGATCAGGGCCTGCGTTATCCGCAAATTACATATGGGCCCCTTTTCGTGCATTGCACATCGTATGTTTTCATTGAGAAATAAGAAAAATATCAATGCTTCTTGGTTGAAAACGAGCGACCTATCTGGACCTAAACTGAAAAAAAAAAAAAAAAAAAAAAAGCAAGCAAAATTAAAAAATATTTTTTTACTTACTTTGTTGTGGAGGTATCATTTGCATTAGGATGTGGCTGGGAGATGGAGTCAATCAGACTAATCCCGCTGTCTTTATTACTGGCTGCATCAGAAGAGTGATTGCGAATGTTTGTCTTCCTCCCCGTACCGCTGCTATTGTGAGGTCGTGGCGTACCAGTATCACCCCAACAAACCATACTATGCTGCTGAGCTTCAAGCTCCAGTTTATGTTTTGACTTTCTGTCCCGACCATGATGATGATGATGATGATGATGTATATGTTTATGATGTTCTAATGCACATTTATTATCCTCTCCTACACCACTGTCGAAAGACGACATTGAATAAAACTCTGTCCGTTTTTTACTATGTAACGGTTTCATATGTAAAGTTCCAGGCATGCTGGATGCCCCAGAATGAGGCTGAGTTTGTGAAAGCACTTTACGATTTCTCTCCGGAGATTTCGACCTTGGCGGACTATGTCTGCCAGGTGACCTACTAGGAGTCTGTTGGGCTGATCTTTCCCACACCCTTGAACAATGTTCCTCTAAAATAGAGTCAGCATTTTCATCATCTATCATGGATGAGGTCAGAAGTGGCACTAATGAGGTAGTGTTTCTGGACGAAGTGGCTGATATACACGATCTATCCATTGTGTCATTCAAATCAGACTGAAATATAAAGATAAGATTATTTCTACTTTCAACATTCTTACACATTACTGCAATGTGGACTGAATGAATTCCCCCACACTATATATTGGAAGAGTCTAATTTCGATTTAAGGTATGTCAGGCTATGTGATTTAAATATACCTAGAGAAAAATGGTTGAATTATTTGCATACAGTGGAGACCCTGATCTGGGTCTGCACTGTTTGCCAATTACCCTTCTAGGGGTCCCCAGACTACAATGGGTTAATATACATAATAACATTCATACCTCCAGCTAAGGCACTTTTTTCAACCACATGGCACTGATATTTTTATTTCTCCACATAAACATATGTAATGGGTACTCATTTGAACTGCCTCAATGAGGCACTTCTAATGAGTATCTACAACATGTTTTCACAGAGAAATAAGACATTTTGAAAAATCTTACTTTTTGGTCAAAGTAGGGCTTGACATTTCCCATATCATGTCCCACAGATGGGGACAATTCTGTTGAAATGCTGCCCCCCGTTTTCTCGGAAAAATAAAATATTACAAATCTGCCATCTATTAAAGATAAGCAGCTAAGACAATATCCTAAATCAAGTGCAGATCCTTAATATTCTACTAGCTCATTTTCTTACCTTCAGAAGAAATAATTTCAAGAAGATTTTTTTTTGCAAAGTAACTGATAGAAGTTACATACATGCTTGACCTGTAAACAACTGCGAGAAATTACATGTACACCCTTGACCTTAAAACAACTGCCAGGTTTCATCCTTGACCAGTAAATAACTGCTAGAAGTTACACCCTTGACTGGGACAGTAAATAACTGAGAGAAGCTACATCCTTGACCAGTAAATAACTGCTAGAAGTTACACCCTTTACCTGTAAATAACTGCTAGAAGTTACACCCTTGACTAGTAAATAAAGACTAGAAATTACACCCTTGAACAGGGAATAACTGCTAGAAGTTACACTCTTGCCCAGTAATAACTGCTAGAAGTTACACCCTTAACCTGTAAATAACTGCTAGAGTTGCATTCTTAACCTGTAAATAACTGCTAGAAGTTACACCCTTGCCCAGTAAATTACTGCTAGAAGTTACACCCTTGCCCAGTAAATAACTGCTAGGTTACACCCTAATCCTGTAAATAACTGCTGGAAGTTATACCTTTCACTAGTAAGTTATACACTTGATCATTAAATACCTGCTAGAAGTTACACCCTTGACCAGTAAATAACTTCTAGAAGTTATATCCTTGACCAGTAAATAACTGCTAGAAGTTACACCCTTGACTAATGAATTAAAATTTAATAACACATACATTTCCAACAGAGTTACAAGAAACTTGCACTTTCAATTAAACTGTTGTATTCAATATGAACACAGCAACAAACTGAGAAAATTCTCACTCCAAACAAGGGTTAACAGTAATCCCATGACTAATGAATGATTTAACAAGCATTTCGTCCTTTAATATTCCATTTGTGACATCACATCTTGTTGAAAGGGACCTTAGAACATATATCTTAATCAGTCTGTATATCCAAGCCATGCAGTCTGATCTGGGCTTTCATTTTAGAACAGTAGATTTTCAGCGGCCAGGTTTCCTTTAGGAAAACAGCAACAGGTCTTATTAAACAACTACTTATAGCCAGGCTGATCTAGGTGGTCATGATTGTCATATCACATCTCTAGACAAAATGTGTATCCAGATGACAAGTTTTCTTATGTCATGAATACACTCAGTAGAAACATCTCAGCTGAGATAAGAAAAGTCTCAATTCTCTTTTTTTATTTTTTAATGAAAAGAGGCACTTTATCTAAGAGCTATAAAGACTAGTAAAAGGCCTGCTTTTGTGATGCTGCTCATTTAAAGGCTTCAAATGTAAGTTCTACCGCAAGCAAGATCAGAGCAAGCCTTAAAGTTAAAAGGAAATTAAGAAAATCAAAAGCTAACTACTTCAATACAAACGCCAGTAGAAAAGGAGTAGAAAAGGAAAATCTGCCTCATATGTTCATTAGATCTCCATTTCAAGCTTTGAAACTAAAGCAGCCATTTATGTCTTTGATGGTGATCAGGATTTCAGGGAATATAATTGTTTGACAACATCAAACTCTAACTGCCCTGTCATTAATGTTTTAGCCATGCTTAGATAAAAGGTACCTTCACTGATCTAGAGATAAAGGAAGTAGCCAGATTTTTTTTTATTTTTATTTTTTTTATTATTATTTTTTTTTTTTTTTTTGTTATTTTTGCACCAAAACATACCTTGTAGGTACTCATCAGAACTGCCTCAGTGAGGCAATTCTGATGAGTACCTACAAGATATGTCTTGGTGCAAATTATAAAAAAATTATCCTGATGCAACTACCATCTTATCTATGCATTAGACTGTTATTTAAAACACTAAACCAGTGATTTATTTACAATTTTATACCTATGTGTCCCAGGACTCGCTTGGGCTATAGAAAGTGAGTCCTACTAGAAAATCATTGCGTCCATTACAGAATTTTCCACTATAACTTTGTGAGTCCTGGGACTCGCTGAGATTTAAAATATGAGTCCCAAAGCAAAAATGTGAGTATGGGACTCGGGATGCACAGGTAAAAAAATCACTGCTAAACAGGAAAAGCCACTATAATATCGAGCCTAAGCAGTGTCCTCAGAGCACTGCCGTCATCAACTGCATCTAGTAACTAGACAGTGAAAGAATTGATCAGACTACACAATAATCATGTCCATTCTCTTGTTGACTTTCAGCACTCTCTGGGCAAATTTAGCTGACTACAAATCAATATTTTTCTTTTCCATTTCTCCAGAAAATGGAGGCTGACATTTTATGGGAGTAGTCTCCAATTCACATAAAATACCAAATCATACTTTCTGAGAAAAAAAAAAATAATAGAAGATGTCTTCTAAAATTTTTACCCTGCATGCCAAGTTGTGAAAAGATCCCATTTTGTCTGATACTAACTAACTATTTGAAAAAGAGATTAAACAGTCACATCCTTTTGTTGTTCTTTTACCAGACAAGAACAGAAAGTACATCAAAAACAAAATATTTCCTATCTGGTTGGTCAAAAACTGTCATTTATTCCATTCCTCCTTTGAGCTCATAAACCTTGATTTTTATATTCTGTTTGATACAAAGGCCTTTGAGATCAATAGAATTGAGTGTGAAATGAAGGTAGTTAACATGTCAGTAAAAAGCCTGTTATTAATGGTCAGCTGATCTTATCTGTTGGGCAATTGCTGCTTCTCACAGCAGGTGGCTTAGCACTTCAAACAAAACAGAAATTCCCCTCAAAGGTGGAAAAACAAGCCCAATAGCCGCCTTCTGTCTCTCCTAAACTATCTCTAACCTTTTTTGGTAATTTTAAGGAGATAAGAGGAGTATTTGGTGATTCCCATAGCTCTTGATAAGGCGCTTTTTTGAACCAAAAACTATATTTTTCTTACTTCTCAACGAGAACATACGCTGTGGTACTCATTAGAAGCGCCTCACCAAGGCGCTTCTAATGAGTGCCCACAACGTACGTTTTCATCGAGGAATAAGAAAACTATTTGCCTGATACCCACTCTTATCTAGACCTATGATTCCTCCTTGTAAGTACTCATTAGAACAGTATAGACAATAACAAACTAAAGGAGCTCTACTCAGTTTGCTATTCTGTCATCATATTTCAGATATATCATCCCCATTATTACATTTAAATTTCTGTATAAGTTTGGTAAGGAGTTAAGGTGTCCGAATATTTAGGGATATTATAGCATCATAAGGTAATCATACCTGATTCATAACCTTGTTTAAAGATAGTTGCACCCGTTCAGCCTTCTCTTGTTCTTTCAGTACCCTTTCTAGTTTTTCAATGAGCAGTGCAGCAAACTTAGGAGGATCTACTTCAGCTATGTTGCGATCTTTGGGGGCTCTATCCGTTCTCTGTAATCATGACAAACATATCAGTACAACACCTACAAATACTTTTTACATCTTCAAAAGCGTACTTTGTATTGACAAGAACATTTATGCTGGAAAACCTCCCCTTGATGAAAATGAAAAATGCCTCTCAGTCATTTACTATAAAATATGTCAAATCACAGGTTAATGAATCAGACTGCAGCAAAGAAATCTTATGGATGAGGGAGCTTGGAAAGCAAAACAAATTACAGAAAGGACTTTAGCAATGCTATTAATATAAAGATATAACTGTTATCTTAAAATATTACGAGAAAAATATTCATACCAATATTCTCCCTATAAAGAAAAGAAGTGTGTTCAACTCTTTGTATATTAAAAAGCAGATAACATTCTCATTTTTTGGTAAATTGTTTACAATGGAGCCATAATATACAAACACCAAATTCCTTAAGGTTGTTTACCACATGATTATCATTGACCAATGAAATCAAACTCACGTTTCTTTGAAATCCAGGAAAGTTATTTTTAGCCATGCTATTCTTTGCCCTGTGACGTTAATGCCGTGTAAAGAGGTTATCTATAAAAGCTGGATTGTGACACAGAAGAATGTGGCATCTGATCAGGGTCTGCAATGTTTGTTACGTGGTTAAGGGTCAAATCAAGCTGTCTTAAAGTCCCCGTTTAGGACCATTTTCCCAGCCTACACACATAGCAACAGATAAGGCGCTTTTTTCTTCCGAAAAATGCCGATATCTTTCTTATTACTCAACAAAAACATATGATGTGGGTACATGTTTTTATCAAGCTGTCACAATTCCAGTAGGCAGTATAGTCTGTTTATTCAGGATGAAAATTAGTAATCTTTTAACAAAATTTGCAAATAACAGCATAATACTGAGTCAACTCAATACAGTACATCCTTTTCAACACTTCTTACCGGAATAAATATGCCGATGTCTGGATTTATCCCTGCCCTTCTCTGCATAGCCCGTACCATCTTTTTATGTCTTTTTGACTCGCGAAATGAATGGCCATCTCTGAAAAGAGACAAGATTTTTGTTTGATAAATTTATATATAAGAAGCATATAACAAAGTACTGTGAGAGCATTCATACTTTTTCAAGTTACATTTTTTTCCAACCAAAAAATGTTGATATTTTTCTTATTTCTCCATGAAGGTACTCATTAGAAGTGCCTTGCAGACATATATTTCTTAAATGCTTTAAGATGCATTTTGCATGAAGAGGACCAGGCAAAGTGTTTGTGTATCTATCTGACAGAATCGACTTTATTTGGTTGTGGAACTGAAGGTGGATTCAAGCCTGGCTCATCTCTGCAACTGAAAATCTTTCTGCTGCCCCAGCAATGACTGGGTACCATTCGGCCTGCATGGGGTGAGGTCGTTGATTTTGTTGTAGTATGGGTACCCCATTCTGCACTGCAGAAAGACACTATTTGACTGGAGAAAAAGCTGATTTGACCCCATTTTTTTTCGAGTCATTCGGCACCAAAACACACCAACGTTTATAAAAAGTGTTACTGAATTTATAATGCCAGAGTTTTATATATATATATATAAAAAAGCCTTGACTCCTGACTACTATTGGTGCAAAGAAAATACTTCACTTATCTGGTGCTCACAGATTTGTTCTGTACTATTTCCTGATGTTTCAATTTTACCTAAAAGTGAATTAGTATACCTATTGATGTTCTGGTACAGGTAAAACATTTTGTATGTTAAGGTGTTTCTGCACATTGAAGTGTAACCAATTTAGCTGGAGGCGTTGTCATCAATTTACCTTTGATCTTCCACTGGAAACTACCACTGTAATGACATTGATGGTTCAGCCAGCAAGCAAGAAAAAAAAACTCATGTAATTTCCCTAAATACTCGGACACCATACTTGCCCAAACAATTGGTCAAGTCCATTAGACAAGCTCGGAGTCAGTAACCACTTATTCTGTAAGTGGACAGTGAAAACCCCTAACCAGACTGTGGATGTGTGGGCTGATCTGGGCCATGTGTGGGTTGATATGGGCCATCATTACAAAAACACGCCTATTCAAATATATTGAAAACTTCACCTCCAAAAACTGAAAATTTTCAGATAAAAAGCTCTGATATTTTTCATATTTCTGCTCAAAACAGATTGTGGGTACTCGTTAGAACTGCCTCGGCAAGGCAGTTCTAAGGAGTACCTACAATCGGTGTTTTTGAGCAAAATAAGAAAAATAATGTATACCCCCATAAACCACAGTTTTACTATATATAAAAGTGGGGTTTAAGTGGAGTCAAAATTACATAGGCGTATTTTTGATGTGTGTATATTGATCTGAGACTACTCTGTTCACATAGGCCTCAAACCTCAGGGCCCAGTTGTTCAAAGCTAACGACATCGTTAGTTAACGATTCGTTAAAATTTACATTGCGTGATACGCAAATATGCTGAAATTTTTTGCTGAAAAAATGTGAGTAGCTTTTGCAGTGCAAAAGCTACTCACATTTTTTCAGCAAAAAATATCAGAATATTGTATATTGAATCTGCTAAAACAGTTAACGAAATGACCCTTAACAAGCTTGTTAAGCTAACGACACTTTGAACAACTGGGCCCTCTTTTTTATGATACTGCCCTAGAGTGATGAGCTGCCTTTACTGAACTTGTATAGTAGCGTTTTTGCCATTTTACCTCGTTACATTCAGGCTGCACTCTGGATTTTTATGGGGCTATGGCCATTAAATAGTACAAAAGGTTTGAGGTGTAAGTCATATTCTATCCTCTCAGATTTTATTATCAAAGCGAAATAAAAAATGTTCCTTCCCCCATTTACATATAGCTCCAGATAAGACAGTTTTAACACTAAGCATGCTGGGTAAAAATTTCAGCAGACATTCTGAAGTGTTTTTCTTATTTTTCCCAGAAAATAGTGTTGTTGTTTTTTTTCTTAAATTAATTTTTCATTACATGTAAATTGTCTCTTAAGGATCTGCATGACATGTCAAACCCTATTTCTGTTAAAAAATAACAAAAACTATCAATCTGTCGTCTGCTGAGTTTGCCCAGGAAATATTAAAGATGAACCAAATGAGGACTGTTATTCATAACTCCAGAGCGAGGTACTTCTAATGAGTACCCACAATATAATATGTTTTTGCAGAGAATTAAGAGAAATACTTACTGGGTACCCCTCTCACTCTGGGCCCAGTTGTTCAAAACTAACGATGTAGTTAGTTAACGAGTCGTTACAATTTTAATCGAGTGATACGCAAATATGCTGAAATTTTTTGCTGAAAAAATGTGAGTAGCTTTTGCAAGCTACTCACATTTTTTTCAGCAAAAAATATCAGAATATTGTATATTGAATCCGCTAAAACAGTTAATGAAATGACCCTTAACGAGCTCGTTAAGCTAACGACGCTTTGAACAACTGGGCCCTGATCTTGAGCTATGTGAACATACCACTTATCTGGAGCTTCTCTCACTTAACCTACCAACACAGTCTTTTTCGCTTTTCTGTACAGGTAAACAGGCTCAAATTTTAAAGGTACGATAAGACTTTCTTTGTTCGTGGACTGATAGCAAAGGTGAGTGTATGTGAGACAGAAGCCATAAAAAGGGTGCCTTATAACACGAACGGTACAAATCCAGGCCAGCCTGCACATCCGAAATCTCGTCACGATCATCCCTGTGCTGTGTATGTTCTCGGAACTCCCAACTTTGAAGAGACTGATCTAACTGTACACAGGCTGGTCTGGGTTTTGGCCAATCACCTGCTTACTAAGGTACATTATGCTGGCTAACAGCTTGTATGTAATGGGCAAGTATTGCGGTATATATTACAACTCCAGATAAGGAATATGCAGACAAATATTTTTCTAATTTTCCATGAAAATATATGTTGTGGGTACTCATTAGAAGCGCCTCAGCGAGGCACTTCTAACGAGTACCCACAAGATGTATTTTCATGGAGAAATAAGAAAAAAAGATGACCTATTTCGGCCGAAATAAAAGCACCTTATCTGGAACTACGAAATGTATTCAGGAGATACTCTTGAGTGGTCATTCATGAAATGTTTCAGTCGGCATTCAGGACAACAGGCAATTTAATGAATAGGTTGTACATTCCTTCAACCTATAACACTCTATACAACCTCTTCTGGTGTACCTTTAGCAAACAGAAAATTTCTGATGAATAGACATTTCGCTCTTGTAACTGGTGAAATATTAAAATGTTTTCATTTTCTGTGTATAAGAGCTACTTGAGCGAAATGGGGAAAATCAATTTTACAGGCAAACTATCTAAATGATTTTTTTTTTTTGTTATTTCTCCATGAACATGCATGTATGTTTGGGAATCTCCTCAGATCCCAGAAAATCTTTCTCATAGATCAAGATCAGGCACTTTCAATTGTATCATGATAGTACCCAGATATGACAGAGTTCTATGCCCATTTTGAGAGCGCTGCGTGACTGAAATATCATGCCCCAGACACAAGAGGTCAGTCCATCCAGTCACATTATACTGACACCTCGTAGACCAATTCTGATTTTACTTTCTTAACCATAGTTCTGCTGAAGCCTGATATACCCTGCCTTTGCAAACAGTGTAGATCCTGATCAGTTGGCTTCTGATGAATCCAACTGATCTGGTTCTGCACTGTTTGCCATTCTGTATGCGAATTTATACCAACAATCGGGATCAAGGAATCTGAATGGCTGACAATTAGAAGTGGGCATGGCATCTTAATTTATTCAGCATGACAAGGGTTGATGTGAAAGAGCAGCTAGAACAAGTTTTAAAATCTTTGGTATGTGACGCAGCCAGGGATCAAACCCGGAACAACTGAGCTCAAAGTGTCAGTTCTACAACACAGCCACCGCAACAGTTTCATCGGCTTATTATGACAACCAATATTACATAAAAATGGATACTTACACACTACTATCTGTTAGCGATCTTGTGTCATCTGTCAAGTTGTCTTGGCTTGACAAACTCTGAATCTCGCTGTCTTGTGCAGAAGTTGGAGCATATGATACATGGTAGGGAACCGATCGTTGTGGATATGGATAGGGAGCACTGCAAAGACAAAATAAAAACAAAATACTACATGTTTCAAGATACATAGCTCTTGATAAGGTGTTGTTTTGTTGTTTTTTTTCAATCCAAAAGAATTGATATTTATCTTATTTCTCCATGAAATCATGTTGTGGTACTCATTAGAAGTGCCTCAGCGAGGCACTTCTAATGAGTACCCACAACATGTTTTCGTGAAGAAATAAGAAAAATATTTACCCAATACCCACTCTTATCTAGACCTATGCAGATACCCAATCCAGATAAATATTTTTCTATCTTTCCTCGGAAACACAAATTTTGGGTACCCATTAGTGGGAGGCTCTTCTAATGTCTACCCAACAACATAAATTTCTGAGGAGAGATAAGAAAAATGTCAACATTTTTGGTTGAAGAAAAAATGCCTTAACTGGAGATACCATGCAGCAACACAGTATTTGGTGACAATTTAATTCTCTAAAAACGTATGATCTTTTGTTGTGGCATCTTATCATAACTAAAGCACCTTATGCACTTGAGATGGAATTCTATTCCCGCAATTCAACATTACACACAATGTGTAGACATGGAAAAATCAACAGCATTAAATTTTGTTGTTTTTTAGAAATAAGAGCTGTTAACCTAGGTCTTGCTGAATCCAGATATACCCTGCCTTTGCCTGACTAGCTGACACTTAGAAGTGGGCATGGCATCTTAATTTATTCAGCATGACAAGGGTTAGAAGTAAGCATACTGAACTAATTTTTTTTGCATAAGCATTTTGGCATTTTGATCCAATCCCTTCGTGGCAGAAACCTACTTTCTGTGTCTGTTAAATGGGGGTGGGTGGGATGGTGGGGGGAACTGTGTCAGAAAATCGTAACTCAAAGACCGAAAACAACTGGTCATATTTTTTGACACTCCATCACAAGTTCCCTTTATGGCAGCAGTTTTCCATGAAAACCAAGTTTTGATACTCATCAGAAGTGCCTTGCCATGGCACCATAGCAACAGATAAGGCACTTTATTCATCTGAAAAATGCTGATATCTTTCTTATTTCTCCATGAAAACATATGTTGTGTGTACTCATTAGAAGCGCCTTGCTGAGGCGCTTCTAATGAGTACCCACAATGTATGTTTTCATGGAGAAATAAGAAAAATATTATGTGGATACCCCCTCTTATCTGTAGCTATGCATGGCTCTTCTAATGATAAGAGTAACCATGACATATTTTTCATGGAGAAATGAATGTCGTCTTATTTACTCTGAAAATACACAAAAAAAAAACAACAAAAAAAAAACAGCAACAAAATGTCGTCTGCTGTAGTTGTGATAGGCGCTTTAAGGGTTAGCCTTTACCGCTCTCAAGGCTAATTCAGCAGATGACAAAGTGATATCTTTCCCAAAAAACAGGCCTTGATATTTCATGCAAATTACATGAAATAGCAAGACCTGTTTCCTGGGGAAAAAAATGACCCCAACAAAAGTGTTATAAAGAGGTTGTGGTGTATCGGGATCTATAATTATTGTAATAGGTAGCTCAGGTATAATTCCCGAAACCACTCTATCTTTCAGTTCATTTAATATGGTAATCCCATCAAAATATCAAAGGCAGTTTACAGATACAAGTTACACACCAAAGACCTTTGTAGTCATAAACCTTATACTTCACCCATAAGATGTCCAAATACTTGCTTCTTTTTTTTTTTACTTGCTTTTTTTTTTTTTTTTTTACTGAACCTGTACATAATTCAAGACGACAAAATGCCACAAAAAATTCAAAGCAAGTGGGTACCGTATTGTCTTCCTTATTATTTCTACACAAAAATACTCACTGGAAACATCCTGATATGGTCATTCTAATAAGTACTCATACAGCATATAAGAGTGAATATTCAATTAATTTTTTTTTCTCATTTCTCTATTAAAACTTATCTTGTTGTGAACTCCTTTAAAGCACTTCATCAGGGGATTTTTAATGAGTGCCCAATGTATGTACTTCATGATTTGGTTCTAATTTTTGTTTTAAACTGTTTTGGTTATCAATTTCTGAAGGCCATGTAATGAAGAAGCTTTTGCAGGGATTATTTTTGGGTGAGGTTTGCTCTCTGCTACAGATTTTACAAAATTTCTCACAGAAAATCTAGCCAGGGCTACATTTAAAATTATTTCTGTTGCCCTCTCCCGACACTGTCCGATATTTTTGGGTAGGTAGGTAGGTATTTTTTTTTTTTTTTTTAAGAAAATTTAATATATAAAATCCACCAGAAAGGTCAGTATCAATATACATGTTTAAATAAAAATTAACATTTTTTACATGAATTTAATATATCTGTCTATAATAGTATTAATATGAAAAGCAGTATGCCTGCCATAATTTATGGAGAGCACATATTCAAGACTATTCACAGCTTCTGTACTTTTAAAATCATTGAAAAAAGAAAAAAAAAAAAAAAAAAAAAAAATCTGGCTCTAGAATTCCAATAAAATGTTTTGAGTAGGAGGATTTCTTTGGGTAGGTAGGGAGAGGGCAAACAAACTTTTTCTACTTTGACCCAGTTTTGGCTGAATGAGACCTTTTCTAGTCAATTATCCCTGGTCCAAGTTAGATCTGGTAGAAAAATTGTCTGGGCCAGCGCCAGTTTATAGTAATATGTAGTAAATACACATTGCCACAGTAACACGATCTGACGATCTGTATTGCCTTGAGCAATTGTTCCTAGATCACAAAATCACACAGGACACTTGTATCAGGTGTGATCACACCTGATGCAAGTGTCTTGTGTGATCCCGAGATCATTAGCCCATAAAGCTAGTCAAAACAGCAGCAGAAATGGTTTCAAAAATGTGTGAATGTTTTTATTATTATTTTACATTTCTTCCCAAAATAATAAGGCTTGACATTTCATGTGCACTCTGAATTCACACGAAATGTCAAGCTTCATTTTCCAAGAAAAGTAAAAGAATTAAAAAAAAATAATAATAAGGAGAATGTTGTCCGCTACAATTTTCAATGGCGCTTTTTAGAGCTAAGCAATTTTGTGTAGTCAAATAGACTGGTTTATTTGTTTTATCATTAACCCACAACAATTTTCTTCTGCTTTGTCATCTGCTTGTAATTTTAAAAGTCATTTTTGCAAACAGTGTGGACCCAGATCAGACTGCTCCTTTAGCAGTCTGATCTGGGTCCACATTGTTTGCATACATGCAGAAAGTATGTTTGAAAAGTTTTCAAGAATATTCAGCAGACGACACAAACAGACAACATTTTCAGATGCAGGTTTTCTTGGTGTTTTAACCTTTGTCCTGCTGAACCCGGATATGGCCTGCCTTTGCAAACAGTGTAGATCCAGATCAGTTGGCTTCTGAAGAAGCCAACTGATCTGGACCTGCACTGTTTGCCATTCAGTATTTGAATTTATATAAACAACATTGATCAGGTAATCTGATTGGCTGAAAATTAGAAGTGGGAGTGGCATCTTAATTTATTCAGCAGGACAAGGGTTAAATATGCTGGAATCACTTCCATTTAATGCTGTCCATAAAAAAAAGCACTGTTTGGGACTTAATGCTGTCCATAAAAAAAACACTGTTTTGGGACTCCAGAAAATGAAAACTTTTGTAAGTCTATCTGACTGGACATATATGAAATGATGTACTTGAAATTCTAAGAATATTTGCCTAACATATCCCAAGGACCTACAAATTTTGGGTAGACAATGAAAGGATGTGATATGGATCTGGAAACATCAAGACAGCTTTTCAACTGGGCAGCAAGAAAAGTAACTTTTTGAAAGCAATATATAGTAAACACTTATTTTTTGTTTGGCCTAATAGACTGTTAAAGAACAAATGAAGGGCTCCACAAAAGACATATTTCTTTTACTTTGAAACTGATTGATCTTTTTGCAGTTTATGGTAGTTACCCTAAATATTCCAACACCTCAACTTCTTGCCAAAATTTGTCTTAATATTCAAACATGTCCGTCAGACTACCATGTAACAACTAGCAATCAGTAGACTATGATCAGATGCCGCAAAATGCGGCATCTGTTCACGGTGCATCTGTTCACGTCTACACTGTTTGCTCAGACAGTCCCTAGAATTCTTAGTGTAAATAAAGTACCTTATCCCTGTTGCAAGGAGAAATCTAACACCACTCAAGGCTTTGATTTTATTACTCATGTGACAGTACAGATAACCCTGCCTTTGTCAATTTAAACATCAAAGGGATTCAAAGTTAACACATTACTTTGAACTCAGTTGAAACACTGTTATGATGTAATGTCACAATATTAAGATAACAAATTCCTTACAGTTATATATCAGCCCACAAGATGTTCTTATTTCAAAATTAAAAGAGACTATATTTACTGAAGGCAGGTTAAACAAATCACTATATTAGTTTAATTAGGGCTCCAGAAAACCATCTGGTATTAAACACAAATGGTTCTTTCACTGTGATACTCACCAGATCTCAGACCTTTATATATATATATATTTGTTCTTAGTGTTTGTGTGTGTGTGTTTGTTTGTTTGTTTGTTTGTTTTTCACTAAAAATGGGACTTCATTTGATGCGATTCTTCAAATGTTATTTTCTGTTACTATTTTTGCACAAAAACGTATCTGACTGGTACTCATTTGCATACATGCCATACCTCACAGTGTGAGATAACATCTCACAGAATTTTGGCTCCTCTGGTACCCATTTCCCATAAGATTTTCGAATCTCACAGAATTTTCAGACAATTTAATTAGGCATTTTAAGAAGAACTAAACATGAATTAGGCAATGTTATTTTATCCCAAGCTTAATTCAGTGAAATAAAGGCCTTAAACTTACTTATGTAGGCTTGACAGTGATTTTCATGAAAATCTCACAGAATTTTATAAAATCTCCCCTAAATCTTTGCCATATCTCACAGATTTCTGGCAGCAGCTTATGGCATGTATGCATTTGCATCGCAGCAGATATTCCAATGCAAGTTATGTCCTGGTCAGAAGTTGTAAGTCTTGTTTTTCAAGGGGATATATATAATTTTAAGGGACACTAGTATAGACAGAAACCAAGTGTATCATAAAAATGATTTGTGGAGACATACCTCTTGGTAAGGCGCTTTTTTCAACCAGTTTCTGAATTTTTCTTATTTCTTGACAAAAACATATGTTGTGGGCACTCATTAGAAGCGCCTTGACGAGGCGCTTCTAATGAGTACCCACAACATAGGTTTTTGTTGAGAAATAAGAAAACTGTATACCTGATACCCACTCTTATCTAGACCTATGGGAGAAATAAGAAAAATGTCAATACTTTTTGGCTGAAAAACATGCCTAATGTGGAGCTGTGATAGTCATCATGGGAGAGCAACAGGGTTTCAAACTAAACTATCAACACATACAAAGGAGGTAAACATCAAAGGCATTTGTTTTCTGTTAGTGTTCAACTAGACAAAGTAAACAGTGGGGTAAGAGTATACCAATGGCCAGAGCAAACAGTATCTGTTTCCCCAACACCCCACATGACCTTGACCTTGCAGTTTAGGAAATACCCTAGTAAATTTTGTGAAATACATGTAAACTAAATCCATTAACACGCCTTGATAATATAACATATATATTATAAAAACTTAGACAGAGTTGCAGGTATTCACTAACACTATGGAAGGACACACATATGTACATACAAACGACATACATTTGTTGTTGTGCATACATTTGTCCGTCCATAGTGCTAGTGGTATAGACCCACTCAGTATAGAAGTATACCTGAATTATCATGTATGTCCCATATCAAAATGTTCCTAAAACATTGAGTCCAGGGTACACGGTTTGCCAATAAAGTCATCACTTTTCAGCAGAGAACTTTTTAAGGTGAAGTTGTTCGTGATTATTCTGGGATAAATTTCTTATTTTCTCCATAAGAACATGTTGTGGGTACTCACTAGAAGTGCTCCACCCTTGATGATGTGCTTTTAATGAGTACCAACAATGTATGTTTTAGTGGAGAACTGTGAAAATTATCCCAGAATTTATTTCATCAAATAATCCTTCATCAGATACACAGCTACAAATAAAATAGAGTATCCACATACACTACAACCTCTCTATAACACGGTTCGTTATGACATGGTTTTAGAGATTCAGTTTGACATCGGCCATCGGCCATAGTCTGCTGAAATTTCCAGATGTCCGAAACTTTTCTGACCTGGTTGGACACATTGTCTGACTGCCATTTTTGGCTTGTAATATATGGATTTCTACTGTTGTTTACAGTTTATTTTTGATGCCGATCTTTATCTTGTAAAACGACCGATGATTGGTCAATCTAAGATGTACTGGATGCTTATCAAACATTATTGATTTTTTTGTGATTTTCGGTAATGCCCGTTAGTTTTGCGTCCGCAAACAGAGTGGACCAGTCTAATTTGTTTGGCCGAAACATAGATAAGGCTGAATCCTCTTTGAGTTACTTGCCTTGATCTCATCGAGTTTGTTTACATGTGACACCATACGAGGCAAAATATTACATTTGAGATTTTGTAAAGGGCTGGACATAACATCGCACAAAAACATTCCCCCTAGAAAGCGACAAGTTGATATTTTTCATGCCGAAATCAAGTAGTGACCAAACGGAATTCTGCAAGGGAAATGGCGATAAAGACGCCAGCCCCGACAGCCCCGACCCACTGCTGAATCCACAGTAAAGTGATTTTCTAGCTTTTATAATTTGTCCAAGAAAATTTCAGAATGTCCGGAAGAACCAGCTGCCATTTGGACAAAATGTCCGGAACTGATTTTGGTCTAGCTGAATCACTTGTTTTGGATATAACACGGTTCAAAGATGGATCCCAAAAATGTATAGATTATATTGAAAAATGACCATATATGGTTATTTTTTAATATAATCTATACATTTTTGTTTGAACACGATTGTTTAACTAACACAGTTTATATTATGAACCCAACAGTAGTGTTATAAAGAGGTTCTGGTGTATTCTTATTTATCAAAGAAAACATGTAGGTACTCATTAGAAGCGCCTCGGCAAAAAATCAAACCATCATACTTTTTAGTTGTAAAAAGTTGTCTCATCTGGAGATGTGATGTTTTGTAATCATTTTTCACATCCCTTGACATCAGGCTGAAGGTGAGGGTTAGGATCCCACTTAACAAGCACCCCCCCCCCACAACCCCAGTATACTAACCAGTTCCAAGGAGGTACTTACCTTGCAAATGTTTTTCTTTAAACAATTATATAAATTATAGATAGTCAATTAAATTTGGGTAACATAGTTGCCACCTTTTTGGGAAAGGGTTGCCAACTCTTGCTTGCTATCTTTCTCTTTGTGGCTGTTTAATTATATCTGTTTGTCTTTCCCTTTGATGTTGAGAACTTGATGTAGATCTGATTGTATCAGTTCCTATGTAATAACCCCAAGTACTGGGACAGATAGGTCTTTGCAAACAGTGTAGACCTGATCAGAGGCCACATTCTGGGGCGTGGTATCTGGGTCAACACCTGTTTGCCATATATACAGCAATACAGTCGACTCTAGTTATCTCGAAGTCCAAGGGGCTCTTAGAAATACCTCAAGATATCCCTTACTTCGTTATATCAGATTTGCAGAATTGAGGAAAAATAAAACGAACAACCACATTTCCTAAATGAATATGTAATTTGACTCCTGTAGTTAGAAATATATTGAAAATATTGTGGAACAGAGGAGAAATTGCTCCTCTTTTCCACAATATTTTGTTACCTGTTGTTAGATTTCCATGTTAAAACAGGGATCAGATTAAGCGGTTATTCGAGATAAGCGAAGTCGAGACAACGAGAGTCGACTATATTTGAGATGTATCAAGAAGTAGTAGAATGGACTATTTCAAAGTTTAGGACAAGGATGTAAGTAGATAAGGTGTCCCATTACTTAGGGTAAATACTGTACTAAGAATAATTATGGTGATTGTTTTTCCCACAACATGCCTGAAAATTATCCCTATTTTCATCCATGACCTAGCTTAAAGTAACATCGTTCTCCAGATCAACATTTTTTCCTTACTTTCTCAAAAAACATGTTGATATCCATTTAGAAGCATCTGAGATACCTCTTTTTGGTGACTTAGTTATGAGTATATGCTTTTGTGGACAAATAAGAAAAATATTGATCAATACTTTTACTTAGGAGAGAAAAACTATCTTTCTTACCTAAAACTATAAATTTCATGCTTTTTATCACTGGAATGACTGCGTGACCTTGACTTAGATACAGGTGGTCCTATACTAAAACTGGAACTAATGTCATCTGGTTGCAATTCCACATCCTCAGGAAGTGGCGGAAGTGGCCCTGACATGGGCCTAGCACTATTAGAGCCACTAGATGAGTTTGAACTTTTTGGGCTATCACCACCCTTTTGCACATATTGAACATATAAATCCGATTTGATAAACAACGGATAGAGATTATTCCTCATGTATTCTTCCACTTCGGCCTGGGCCTCGTCAAATATCTGAACATCTAATCCACTTTTTAACTTTTCGTACACTGCATGTTTTGTATTGGTATTCAAATATGGTAACTTATCACCTTTGATGTATTTCTTTTGAATCACTTTGATCACTTGAACTGCATCACTATCTACTTTGTCTTTGATCTTCAAGCCTTTGCATGCAAGCCAGAAGTCTAATGAATATCTACCTATACCTTCTTGATCTAAAAACGTTCTAAATAAATTAATACCATCTCCATCTTCAAGCAAGAAGTTCATGTTCTCAGCCCATTTCATGTATGGAGGTGTACTGTTTTCTGTAAACGGTGGTGAATTGGCTGCCGAACCTTCCGGCTCAAAACCTAGAGGTGCATCCAATTCATCACAGCCTTCAATCGAACACGATATGGTCTTGTCCAGATTTGACTTCCTAGGTGTGGCAGGATTAGTGTCCCCTTGTTTTGAGCAGTGACTCCGGCCTGACGAATGCGAAACATGACTCTTGTGTGACCCACTGCTCTGTGTGGACATTCCCCCATTACTCTTGGTTTCATTTTCTTCTCCTGGAACCGGGGGTCGGGGAGCAGTTTCAGCAAAGTTGTTTCCTCCAGACTCTTTCAGAAACTGGTCCACTTTGCTAACAGACATTTCTCACCATACCAAACATGCCTGAAATTAGCAATAAACAATTAGCAAGGATCCAAAGTCCCTACAGCGCCCCATATAAAAGCATATTGTAAATACGGTATAGACCTTTTTTAAACACTACATCACACAATAAACATCATTCGAAATCTCTCGGTCTTTAACACAGAGTACATTTTAGCCTTGTTCTTACTGGATATCAGAAAGTTGTTGTTTACGTTTACTGGACAGTATAAATGCCGATGTTTATTCAGAAAAATAAAGCAGTTTCATTCATCAAAAGTTTCTTTTCAGAAGACATTCTCATCGAGTGGTCATTTAAATGTCCTAACCACAAATATTAACATATATTTTGACTACATAGTAGCTAAAACAAGGCGTAAAAATGGTCACCATAAAGCAATATTATGGTAGCGTGTGTGCCTGCTGATATCAGAAAAATATCATCGAAACAGTTGTATTTGTCTTAGGAATGGCAGTCACATTGCTTCTTAAAGTTGTATTTTAAAACACTAAATATAATTTACTATTAAATATTAATTAACCAAAAGTGATTTATTTTCCAAGTAAAATTTGGCTTGAATCAACTGGTATCAATGGAACCAGAAATATTTTTGCCATCCACAATTTTTGGTCACGTGGCATAACATTGTAATCATGTGGTTAGTAGCCCGGATGAAAACAATAACATTAAAAAGGTCTATACATTTACCCTTAATTAATTATATTCAGACTCCCTACCATATTTGTCCTATCAAAAATTTTAACAAGTCTATGTAACTATTAAACCAGAAGGCTTGTTTAGGAGAATTAGATATTTCTTGGATAATTTTTCTATTTCTCCATAATGACATTAGATGCCCCCCAACGAGAATTTTGCCAGGGAATAAACTGCTAGAACATCACCACTAGAAACTGTGCACTGGGGACAAACAGTTCACTAGCCTCTGTGATTTTGCTTTCTTTAGTTTTAATGTGTCTGGGGTTTCTGAAAACATATATTGTTTTGTGCTAATTATGCCCTTCAAGACTGATCTAGGCCTTCACTGTCTACATTTACCATACAAATCCTATCTTGGATTGAACACGATAGTTAATGAACTGGCTTCTGATGCCAGAAATCCCGGGTTTTGACTCCTTAAATTTTTTTCTTGGTTGAACTCACTTGGCAGGAAAGATGGTTACACGAACTACTGTCTTTTGGATCAGGCCGTTAACTGGAGGACCTCGTCACAGTAGAGAGATCCCCAGTGTAGATTAAACAACTCAAAACCGAGACAAAAGAGCTCATTTGTGGTCCATTCTGCAAATGAGGCCCACTGCATGGTCCATCCTGCTTACCTTGTCCACTGCAGGTAATGGTTGAATATGACACTGCAGCAAAGGCATAGAAAGTGCAGCATTCTGCAACAGGTAATTGCCAATCAATATATTAATTGCTGATTATTAAGAATGCTTTTTCTTCTTTAAAGCTTTCCTGATGCGGTGTGGTTGAAATATTGAACAGACAGAATTAGAACAGTGGAACTTATCACTACGTGACGATTTTTTACTTACTCGAAACAGAATTTTTTCTACAGAATGCTTTCTAGGGGGATTTTGATCTATTATTGGCTTGTTCAGATTCAGATTTTATAGGCATTCCCTTCAGTACGCCCTCCACATTCAACGGCGGCAGTTTTTGCATCGAAACTGAAATAAAGAACAATGGATAAATTATATAATATTGTTTCGTGTACCTTGACGAAATACGGGAGCTCTAGCGAAAGATTTGACAATGACATGAATACGCAACTCTCTCTAACCCGCATAACTGAGCCGCCATAGCTTCCAAAAGTGAAGAGGCGCCTACAGGGGCTGTTTCACTTTAATAACGCAGTTACAATTAAAAATACAAACACTATATTCGTTTTGTTTCCATTGTACCGGGACTACAAAATATGAGAACATGAAACCATCAGAATAAACTATCAAAGAACAGTGAAACCGTTTAGTGACATGAAATGCGTGTGCATGCTTTCTTTATTTTGACCTAAATGACCGCGATAACAATCAGATTAATGTATGAAATAAATTAACGTAAAAGACGAGCTTAAAGAAGAAGCTCCAATAAGGAAAGCCAGATTATTAAAACTAAAGTAGTACCTTTTTCAGTTAAGAAGCATCCCAAAACAGACTAGGTAATTGTTTACTAAAATCCTCAATGGTTTACACACAGAATTTCCCCTTATCTGTCCTCAAGACGACAAAATCAGGCAGGCCTGTCCTATTTAATCCAAAGTTTGAAATAGGTTATCACTCGGATTTCTTAGTTGTGCGATATTCCAAAACTGATTCAACAAAACAACAGAAATCTTCGTTTAGGGCAATATGGCTAAAACACAGCTTTCAAAAAGTTTGAATAAAAACATCAAAGCCACATGCCTGCCGCCGACAATCCCCAATACATGATGACGTCACACCTTTGAGTCGAACCGCGCCAATCAACGCTCAGATAAAATCAACATTTAGAAAATGAGTTAAACGATTCCATTATGTCAAAGGTAGGACAAGTTCTTATACGAATTTAAAAGACTGTCATTACAAATCTAGAAATAAACGTATATCTTAAATAAGTGTTCAGAATATAATTGTTTCGTCTAATATCAGGACAAGATAAAAAAGGACATATAATTTGCAGTTTTATTGAATTTGTGATTTACTTGTATCCAAAACACCCCTTCTGTCCAAAAATAGAAAATCAAGTACTTAATAGCTTCCGATAGCAACAACAAGTAAGGAGAATATGTGTCCTTACAAAATTTCCGACAAAATAAATGCAAATTATGAATAAATCACACTTTGGGTAAAATACATGTCAAAAGATTTTGTCATCAGTTAAAAGTAAATATTCATCAGAGATATTTATGATCGCTGAAGATGGCGTGGATAATAAGATATAAATCGTTTTAATATCCCTTTGTAGATAATAACATTACCCGTATAAATTACACACGTATGCCGCGATTCCCTTTGAAGTTTCTCTTCAACATTAGGCAAGATTTTAAATGAGACTATGAAAGGTATATGGATTTGTGTGTTCGCCTTTTCTTACATGTTATTTAGAATAGACGGATTTGAACAAGACTGCGAGAATAGACATGATATTTGCCAAACTATGTGTTAGAGACGAAACTTCGGTTTTATATGATGCGCAAAGTCCAGTTTTTATATATTTAAACTGGTGTCTGGGGAAAATACACAAACAGCTGGCAACACTCCAGGATGTTAACTTTGATCATAGCCTTTAATCCTACCAGCTTTTCTTTGCAATTATTCAGACACAAAAGAAATATCAATGTAAAAGGATTTCTAATTAAGCTGTTGTAAATTATAGCATGCACGATGATCAAAGGGCAAAAAAAAGCTGAGCGACACACTCCTTGCCTTTTTTAAAATTTTATTTTTATTTTCTTTCAGAAAAAAAAAAAACACGGAACATTTTTTATGAATCAAACACAATGTCGAGGCATCACAGATTTAATGAAGTTGGTTTGTAAACGTCACTATGACTTTTTTTTTCTTTTTCTTCGTGCTAACCATTTTTTTTTAGACATTTGAAATGTATCCATGGCCGTGTTATGTATCCCGGTACCCCGGGCGACACCCTCGCCCTGGCCCTAAAGAAATTTGAAAAAAGTAAGAACGAAAGAAAGAAAGACGAGCAATTTAAACACATTCCAGCCCATGATACCTTCAAACATTGTTTGCAATGTACTTATGTCGACCACCCCTCCCCTAGTCCAACAAGTTAGACGTACGCATGCACCCATTTATTGATAATTGCTGTTTATAGATGCGCGTTCCGAAGAATAATAAAAAACATAAATATCAGCATATAAACGTAAACTATGAACATCTGGAACGCAGAACTCGCATGTATGAGAGTAACCCCTCCCCATGCACCAGCTCCGTATCCCCTAGGTCAAGGTCACAAAGATCGATTTTTACATGGTTTTAAAAACCCTTGAGATGGTAGACAAAGCCCAGTTTTTTCAAAAAAAAAAAAAAAAATCCTGTATTTTCAAACCGTTTTTACGGATAGTTTCCTATTAATCAACAACTGGGCAAAGTAATAGGGCGGTAAGCTGGACCTGCCTTGTGCCCTTGTTTTCAGATTGTAATATTACCTACCACCTAGACGACAAATTTGACATTTTGCAAATGGAATGTCAAATCCTATTTTCTGGAAAAATGAGAAATATTTCAAAATGTCGTGAGCTGAAATTTTTACCAGGCACGCTAACCTAGTCAGTTGGAATCTCCGGTTGGAATAATATCCATCTTTAAGGTACTTCAAAAACTTTTGCTAACTGAAATACATAAGAAAATAATTTGATGCATTTGAATTAAAATGTGTGGGTGGCGTGAGGATGGGCGGGGTGGGGTGGGGAGGGGCGGGGGTGTTGGTTGAGGCATGTGCTGCGGGGGTGGGGTGAGATATTCACACGATGCATGATTTAGGGGAGTATATGGTGTAGGCTCGAGGGTGTAGGTACTATCTGTGAGCGAGGGGAGGTGGGGGGAGGGAGGGGAGGATATGTTCTTCTGGTCCTCCTTGTTATTGTTTTTGTATGTAATAAGCAATTTCTCAGGATCTGTTAGTACTAGGATACCAAAACTTCATACCAAGATTCTCCTCCAAGATGTCTGTATGTGTGCATTCAGCACCATCAGGGGCTACTGTGCCTTTGATCAAATATATTATGATCGACTGAGTTATGTCCCTTGGTCTCATTTTTAACCCTTAAAGTAATCACAAATGGATCAGACGACATTTTGATTTTTTTTTGTTTGTATTTTTCTGACAAAATAAGGCTTGACATTTCACGAAAATCTTAGTTTATCTAGTGATTTTATTTTGACTTTCATCTTTGTTTCATCACAACTTTGAACAGTTAAGTAGTTTATTTTCAGTGTTGACCCACTGATAGGTTAAGGAAACCCTCCACCAAACACCATTTTGTTTGTGTTGAGGTTTTACGGCCCAGTCAGCCCCATGGGGTCATGTCGAGCGCGGTCTGTTTACCTAACCAGACGTTTACTGGGCAGGCTTAGTCCTCTAAGCGGTTAACCAGTATTGTGCACATTCTTTCGCCAGAAACTGACAACTGCCCTTCTTGAATCAGCGGAAGGGAGAGAATGTCCGTAGAAAATATTTCATATCAATCTCCACGAAAGAATGTTGCCGACCTCGGCGGGGGTTGAACCCGCGACCTCCTGGTCTCCAGTGGAAGGCGCATCCAACTGAGCCACCGAGGCCTCTAAACACCTTTAATATACAGGAGCCAGTCACAAAAGTAGGATGGTCTCTATAGATTCTACAAAAATCTGTATCGGACTCTTTATATATAGATAAATCAATATATAGATAAATTACCCTTAAATATTCTAAGATTTTTTCGACTGCACCAGGACTAAGAGCGAGACCTCATAACACAAGTTTGAAGTCACCACCATCTCCGTGCCGGCCTCGGTGGCTCAGTTGGATGCGCCGTCCGACTGGAGACCAGGAGGTCGCGGGTTCAACCCCCGCCGAGGTCGGTAACATTCTTCGGTGGAGATTGATCATGAAATATTTTCTACGGTCATTCTCTCTCTTCCGCTGATTCAAGAAGGGCAGTTGTCAGTTTATGGCGAAAGAATGTGCACAATACTGGTTAACCGCTTAGAGGACTAAGCCTGCCCAGTAAACGTGTGGTGCTATGCTTTCAACACTTCTGATGGTCAAAGAAATGTTTCGAAAGTTCTAGACAAAGTTTTAACTAGTAACAGAGTTTTCAAAAAACAAACAAACAAACAAAAAAAAAACAACAATCAAAAACATGTCTCCCACCGTGAGTTTTCAGTTTTTGTCTACTGCTGTGACCTTCAGAATTAGGCCAAGGTCACCAAAAGCTAATCAGTTCTTTGTTATGTCCCAATTATATAATCATGAAAATTTGTTATGACTCCAACCACTGGTTCACAAGATACGGGGGTCCTGCAAAAAGTTTTGTCACTGGGTTCGGATTAGTTCAGTGCTACGTTTCATCAAACATATTTTTATTACAAACCTTCAAAGTATTCCCCCTTTACTGAAACACATTTTTGTAACCGTTTTACCCAGTCGCGAAAAGCAGATAAATAGTCTTCTTTTGGTATCTGTTGGAGACACTGATAAATAGCGCTGCCAAGAGAACTTCTAGACGTATACTTATTTCCAGAAAGCATTTTCTTAAGCTTTTGAAATAAAAAGAAGTAAAAGAGACTCAGGTCAGGTGAATAAGGTGGATGGTTTAAAACTTTCACCTTTTCAGAAGCCAAAAAAAGACTTAACCTCACACTTATGAGAGGAGGCGTTGTCATGTAAAAGGTGGACCCCTGATCATCATTTGCTTGGTCGTTTCTTATTGTAAAACTCTTTCACTTTCTTCTGGTAGAATCGGCCAGTGACTGTATGACCAGATGGACAAGGCTTTTGAACGACAGGCCCACTTGAATTAAAGAAAATTGCGTACAACACCTTTTTCGAACTTATGGTTCTCTTGGCAATACATGGGCATTTTTTTTATCTTTTCGCTTCCATTGCTTATTATCAGCCCTTCTTCGTGGCTCAAACATGTGCACCTAGGTTTAATCACCTGTTAGCAAGTTAGAAATAACCCGACTATTACAGCCTTTGTATGTTTTGAAAATTTCCCGAGTACATTTAAGGCGTTGTGTCTTTTGCTCCTCAGTGAGCAAAATAGGTACCCACCTAGCGGAAACCTTTCTCCGGTCCAAACGCTTTTTCAGAATTATTTGCACACTGCCTTCTGATATGCCAGTAGAACTAGCTACATCTTTGACAGACAATCACGTATCCTGTTCGACCACAATCTTTACAGCAGCGATGTTAGCCTTGGTAACAGGTTTTAGGCCTTCCAGGACGGGTATCATCTTCAACAGAAAATTTCCCAGCTTTAAAAGCTTTAACCCACCTAAACACTGTGCGCATTGAAATGGTCTGAGGTCCATATATACCACACAATTCATTAAATATCTGCATTGAATCTATATTAAGCATAATACGGCATTTAATATAGCTATGAATTTCTTCTGGTCCATGTTCAAATGTAACAAGTAAATTGGTCAGTGTATATGACTGTATCTGTTTCAATTTGAAATAACTCGGTCAGTTTGAAAGCAATTTGCACGAAATAAACGGGTATTGTTGGCTATTCAACACACCATTCAAGTGCAGTGAAGCATTTTAAAATGTACCTGGGATAAAACTAAGTAAGCTTATTAGTGACAGAACTTTTTGCACCACCCTCGTATTGTGCAGACAAGTGTGACGCCAACACAGACGCCAACGGGATCTGCACCAAAATCATTATGTACCCCTCCCCTTAGGTGTGTGTGTGGGTGGAGGGGGGGGGGGGGTGGAGGGGGGGGGGGTGGGGGGGGGTAAAAACGTTTCTTTCACAATCAAGTTTATATTAGTAAAATGCAAAAAAATAAATAAATAAAATAAAATAAAAAATAAAAACTAGAGCAAGTCAATGGCACGCCATCACATATATCTGCGCCATCGCATATCTCCATGCACATCAAATCTCCAGTCCTCACCCATAGGGCTATTACCTGTGACAGTTTCAAGGTTCTAGCTAAAAAATCCTAAGAGGAGTTGTGTGACAATCAAAAAAAAAAAAAAAAAAAAAAGGGACCCAAATTCCTACTTTTTGATCTCTAGTGACGGCCTCCCCCACCCCCCACCCCCCGTCATGCCCCTGGGGCAAAATTTTGCACCACTGTATTCTACTCTTCATTACCTTCAGTTTGATATGCAACATGACTATGTTTGTAAAAAAAGGATTTTGGACCCTTCAGGGACACACACCCTGGCCCTGCCCTCAGGGGTTTCATCAAAATTCCGAATGTGTTCCTCCAGTCCTCATCCATAGGGCTATTACTTGTGATAGTTTCAAGGTTCTAGCTCAAAACGCCTATGAGGAGTTGAGTGACAATCCAAAAAAAATAGATCAAACCGTGAAGTTGATGTTGCACCTGCTCCCTCCTTCCAACCCCCGCCCCCCCCCCCCCCCCCCCCCCCAACAAAAAAAAAAAAAAAAAGTAATGTTTATTTTAGGTAGAGGAAATTGATATAGGAATTTCATTGAAAGCATGTTCATTTTCTCATATGATGCATGAGAAGTTGGGCTCAAAAAGTACCCACAGGCTGTACACTTTCATAAAATCTAAGGTTAAGAAAATGACAAAGTTAAAGTGGAAAAAGTGACAAAAATAAATTTAAAATCATATCCAAACCACATGCACTACTGCAGACCCAGGAGAAAACATGTGCAAAGTTTCAAAGACCGTTTTAAAATTATATGAGAAGTTGCAATCACAAAGTACCCACTGTCTTTACATCTGAGGTCAGAAAATGACAAAGTTCAAAAAGTACAAAAAAGTGACAATAAATAATGCAAGGATTATATGAAAAGCACATGCACATCTTCAGACTATGGAGAAAACATGTCAAAGTTCCAAAAAAAATTAGTATAAAATTGTATGAGGAGTTGTGCTCAGGAGGAACCCACTGTCTACCGGTATATATAGAGGGTGAAAAATGACTAAGTTCACAATGTGAAAAAAGTGAAAAAAATAATCTAACAATTACATCCAAACCACAGGCGCATCCTCATACCATGAAGAAAATGCATGCAAAGTTTCATAATAATGCAAGGATTATATGAAATGCACATGCACATCTTCAGACTATGGAGAAAACATGTGCAAAGTTCCAAAAAATTAATATAAAACTGTAAGAGGAGTTGCGCTCACAAGAGGTACCAACTGTTTATATATAAAGGGTGAAAAATGACTAAGTTCACAATGTGGAAAAAGTGCCAAAAAATGATCTAACAATTATATCCAAACCACATACACATCCTCATACCATGAAGAAAACATATGCAAAGTTTCAAAACAATTGGTACAAAACTGTAAGAGGAGTTGCACTCACAAGAAATACCCATTGTCTATATATTGAGGGTGAAATATGACGAAGTTCACAATGTGGAAAAAATGACAAAAAATGTTCTAACAATTATACCCAAACCACATGCACATACTCGTACCATGAAGAAAACACATGTAAAGTTTCAAAACAATCGGTATAAAACTTTAAGAGGAGTTGGGCTCACAAGATGTGCCCACTGTCTATATATTGAGGTGAAAAATGACTTAAGTTCACAATGTGGAAAAAGTGACAAAAAATAATCTAACAATTATATCCAAACCACATGCACAGCTTCATACCATGCAAAAAACACATGCAAAGTTTCAAAATGATTGATATAAAACTGTAAGAGGAATTGTGCTCACAAGACACCCAGGGTAAATGTTGACGGAAAGATGAACGGACGGACGAACGGACAGAAACTGGCATGCCTAAGTCGCCCTGCTAAGGCCGGTGTGACAAAAAGACCCAAAATCCCACTTTTTGACCTCTAGTGACCCAGACATGCCCCCAGGGCATTTTTTGCACCACTGTATTGTACTCTTAATTACCTTTGATTTGATATGCAACATGACTATGTACAAAATGGATTTTGGACCCCTCAGGGCCATACCCTCTGGCCCTGCCCCAAGGGGTAACATCAAAATTCCAAATGTGTTCCACCAGTCCTCATCCATAGGGCTATCACCTGTGAAAGTTTCGAGTTCTAGCTTAAATGGTCTAGGAGCAATGGTGTGACATTACAGACGGACATACAGACGGACAGACAGTGGGTATCACAATATCCCCTCTTTTTCTTTGAAAAGCGCGGGGATAAAAAATAAAATAAAAAAAACTAGAGCTGGTGTTTGTAAAACAATATGTCCCCAACTGCCTAACACTGCTTGACTCCAACACTGCCTGTCCATTAGGGTAACAACAGTACAAATATACAAGATTTAAATGTTATTTTGTGAAAAGGGAAATAACTCTAAAAATGGGAGATAATTCGGATAAGAAAAAAATATGGGTCACCTATTTATTCATGAGGAATCCAAATTTGAAATTTCAAACTAGCATGCACAGTTCAAAACGTATGCTATGCATCAACAAGTGTGCAATGTAAAATTGCCCAAAATGACAAAGGGCCATGACTCAAGAAGTACTTTTCAGAATTTATTCAAAACTTGTGCCCAAAATTACAAAGGGCCATAACTCAAGAAGTATTTTTCAGAATTCAAAACTTAATCAGGTCACCCACATCACTACCAATTTAATCCTTAAATTTCAAGGGCCATAACTCAGAAAATGACAAAGGGCCATAACTCATGAAGTACTTTTCAGAATTTATTCAAAAGTTAATCAGGTCATCTACTCATCACTACCACTTTATTCCTTAAATTTCAAGGGCCATAACTCAGGAAAAGAGCATATTCCTGATAAGAAAAAAAAAATAAGTGTCAGCTATTTTTTCATGAGAAATCCAAATATGAAATTTCAAAACCCTAGCATGCACTGTTCAGAAGTTATGCTATGCATCAAAAAGCATGCAATATAAAAATGCCTAAAGTTAAAAAGGGCCATAACTCATGAAGTATTTTTCAGAATTCATTCAAAAGTTAATCAGGTCATCTACTCATCAATACCAGTCTATTCACCAGATTTAAAGGCTCTTGCTTCAATAGTTTTTTAGATATTTTGCTGACAAGATTTCATCCATATTTTTTCAAAGGGCCATAACTCAGGAAAGGGACATAATCCTGATGGGAAAAAAAATATGTGTCAGTAATTTTTTCATGAGGAATTCATATATGAAGTTTCAAAATCTAGCATGCACAGTTCAGAAGTTATGCTATGCATCAAAAAGCATGCAACATAAAAACGCCCAGTTACAACAGGCCATAACTCATGATTTTTTTTTTTTTTTTTTTTTAGAATTTATTCAAAAGTTAATCAGGTCATCTACTCATCAATACCAATCTATTCATTGGGTTTCAAGGCTCTACCTTGAATGGTTTTGGAGATATTTTGCTGAAAAGCCTTTATCAATATTTTTTCAAAGGGCCAAAACTCAGAAAAGGGGCATAATCTGGATGAGAAAAAAAAATATGTGTGAGCTATTTTTTCATGAGAAATCCATATATGAATTTCAAAACCCTAGCATGCACTGTTCAGAAGTTATGCTATGCATCAAAATGCAGGCAATGTAAAAATGCCAAAAATTACAAAGGACCATAACTCATGAAGCATTTTTCAGAATTCATCCAAAAGTTAATCAGGTCATCTACTCATCAATATCAATCTATTTACCAGATTTCAAGACTCTATCTTGAATAGTTTTTGAGATATTTTGCTGACAAGATTTCATCCATATTTTTTCAAAGGGCCATAACTCAGGAAAGGGGCATAATCCTGATGGGAAAAAAATGTCAGCTATTTTTTCATAAAGAATCCATATATGAAATTACAAAACCCTAGCATGCACAGTTCAGAAGTTATGCTTTGCATCAACAAGAGGCCCACGGGTCACGGCTCGCTCACCTGAGTGACATAGCCACTGCAGATATGCAGATGTTTATGCAACATTTTTCCAATCCTGTCATTGCAACTAATGAAAGGATCATCATGTAAGCAGTCCTTAATTTTGAAGAAGAATATATTGGCATGATACTCAATGGAGCGTGATCATTTGAGCAAACTCTGGCCATCGACTTGCTCTAGTTTAAATTTAATGTTGCCATGGAAACCAAACAAAATAGCCACTGGTCATGAAACACACAAATGGGGTAGACAATTATCAAATGATCATAACTGCCAAATATGGTTCACATCACTTCACTGCTTATGAAGAAAATGCAATTTAACTGTTTTTTCATTATAAGTCTATGGGAGCATTCTGTTGCCATGGCAACCAAACCAAGAGGCAGATCACTATAATTTTAGCTATTTTGAATTGTCCTTACCCAAGCAACATTTGAACAAAATTAGAGTCATACTGCTTCAGCGGTTTTGGAGGAGATGTCATTTAAAAAATTCCTTTTTTTTAAAAAAAAAAATGAATGTTGCCATGACAACCAAACAAAATGGCCATTGGTCATAAAACACAAAAACTGGGAAGACAATCAGCCAATAAATGCCAAATATGGTTCACATCACTTCACATCACTTCACTAGTTATGGAGATAATGCAATTTAACAATTTTCCCATTAGAAGAAAAGGTAAGAGAAAAGTCCAGGGAGTGCCACAATCACAAACCGCAGCCCTTCCCAGACCCCAAGAGGAAGAGGAAACCAACAAATCTAAACCAGCACAAACCGAAAACAAACATACGAAAAGCACTAATATTAGCTCTCTCTTCCCCAAGCGAGATAATCGCAATACTAAAATGGACTGAAAAACACAAGAACAAAATGACACATGGAAAGACATACAACAAATCGCCTCGTAGAATAAACCACAAAGCAACAAAGAGTAAGACTAACACCAGGACCATCGCCTTAGAATGGTCAGTAGAGCAAACCACTGGGGGGTTTAAAGCACTTTTACAGCTAGCTAACTTCACCCTGGGTCCCAATGCTACTCTTAATACAGAAATACATAAAAATTTGGTTCGCATAAAGGCTCCCAACTCAGTCAATGCATCAAGGCGAAAACATAAAAATCAAATTAATCACTATAATAAACAAAGACGAGTACTCATGGTTAATTCTACTGTATGCCAGAGTAAATGAAAACCAATAGTTGAACCACGGCGGGCCAAGCCAAAGACATATCGTCAAGCTCCAACCCACTGGTTAAAGTTTTACGAAGAGGCCGTCATTGAGTCTGAGGCCCGAACCGCCGTCGTGCAATTAAAGAGTGAACCATAGCCATCAACAATGATTGGGTTGACAACTAGGCATGCAGTCTGCCGCATAATATCCAGGCTATAGCCAATTCTTTTATAACGGTTAATAAGTTTTCTGAATTGCTCCGAAAAGTTAGATTTACCTACAATTTTTCTAAATCTGTACACTTAGTCACTGTAAAACTCGGGTTCCGATATACCTTGTTGCAGAAGTCTGTGGGAACTTTCTGTTGCCATGGCAACCAAAACCAAACCAAGAGGCAGATCACCATAATTTTAGCTCTTCTGAATTGTCCTTACCCAAGCAACATTTGTACAAAATTAGAGTCATACTGCTTCAGTGCTTTTGGATGAGATTTCATTTAAAAAATTCCTTTTTTTTTAAATTTAATGTTGCCTGGCAACCAAACAAAATGGCCATTGATAATAAAATCATCCAATGATTACAACTGCCAAATAAGGTTCACATTACATCACTGGTTATGGAGAAAATGCAGTTTAACCATTTTCCCATTGTAAGTCTATGGGAGCTTTCTGTTGCCATGGCAACCATACTAAGAGGCAGATCAACATAGGAGTTGTCGTTTGAAAGTGTAAATGGACGGACAGACGGGCAACCAGATGGACAACCAGATGGACTGATGATGGACAAAAAGTGATCACTATAGCTCATCCTGAGCATAGCTCAGGTGAGATAAAAAGTGTAATGGACAGACGCACAACCAGATGGACTGACGATGGACAAAAAGTGATCACTATAGCTCATCCTGAGCATAGCTCAGGTGAGATAAAAAGTGTAATGGACAGACGCACGCTCGCACGAACGTCCCAAAAGCAATATGCCCCTCCAACTTCTTCGAAGTTGGGGGCATAAAAAAGCACTGGAAACACTGCACCATGCCCCACCACTGCACTTACATCAAGCAAGTGCCAGAACTCTGTCAACAAGAGCATTGGTGAAACTGAAGAATGCTCCCTGAAGATGCGTGGTAGTGGGGGGTTATGTTAGTGAAAGAGTAAAATACTTTAAGAGATATGCTGGGGACAAGCTTATTATTGCAATCAAAGCACTGTAGGCAAATTCAGAAGGCCCAATGACAAATGACTAAAGATCCATTTGAAAGCCTGTAAAATGTACAAGAAAAAACAAAAAAACTAGAAATGAGTCCACAGTAATGATGCTTTGGGTACCTCTATAAAACCCTGCAAACCTTACCAAATTAGCCTACGTCAATGCGGGGCATCTGTGTACTTTGGACACATTTCTAGTTAACAAAGAATCCAAAAATAATGAGATACATGTATAAGACCCTTTGCCTGCAAGGTCAGTAACTCTTAAACCATGAGACTAAGAAACTCGATTTTGTGTTCCCTAGTAACTGATTTTCAACAAAAAATAATGAGAAATATAAGGCCCTTTGCCTGCAAGACCTGCAACTCTTAAACCATAAGACTAAGAAACTCAGTTTTGTGTTCCCTAGTAAGTGATTTTCAACAAAGAATGCAAAAATAAGGAGAAATGTAAGGCCCTTTCCCTGCAAGGCCTGTAACTCTTAAACCTTAAGACTAAGGAACTTAGTTTTGTTTTCCCTAGTAAGTGATTTTCAACAAAGAATGTAAAAATCATGAAAAAAATAAGGCGTGCATCCAGAGTATAAGTAAGGGAGATAACTCCAGATGGACAGATGGCCAGACAGATGGACGCTCAGGCACCTTTGCCTGCACTCTGCATTTCCTCTGATGGCTGTCTATCAGTGTATCAAGTTTCGTTTAATTCCCTTCTATACTTTCAGAGATATGCTCCAGACAAACTTTTTATTGCAAAAAATAAGAAGGGAAGTAACTCCGTAAGTCCTGGTGACAGGGTTAATGTTCTTGCATTCTGCAATTCCCTTCATGCCCGTCTATCAGTGTATCAAGTTTCAATTATTTATCTTCAATATTTTTAGAGATATGCTCTGGACAAGCTTACTATTGCAAAAATTAGGAAGGGAAATAACTGATATTATTGTTATGGTTCTTGCACTCTGCACTTCCTCTGATGGCTGTCTATCAATGTATCAAATTTCATTTAATTTCCTTCTATACTTTTAGAGATATGCTCCAGAAAAGCTTTTAGTGCAAAAAATAAGAAGGAAAGTAACTCCATAAATACTGGTCACAGGATTATGGTTCTTGCATTCTGCAATTCCACTCATGGTCCTCTATCAGTGAATTAAGTTTCATTAAATTACCTTCAACACTTTTAGAGATATGCTTTGGACAAAAGTGCGACTGACGGACGGATATAACTCTTAAACCATAAGACTAAGAAACTCAATTTTATGTTCTCTATTAAGTTATTTTCAACAAAGAATGCAAAAATAGTGAGAAATAGAAGGCCCTTTGCCTGCAAGGCATGTAACTCTTAAACCATAAGACTAAGAAACTCAGTTTTGTGTTCTCTAGTAAGTAATTTTCAACAAAGAATGCAAAAATAAGGAGAAATGTAAGGCCCATTCCCTGCAAGGCCTGTAACTCTTAAACCATAAGACTAAGAAACTCAGTTTTGCGTTCCCTAGTAAGTGATTTTCAACAAAGAATGTAAAAATCATGAAAAACATAAGGCGTGCATCCAATGTATAAGTAAGGGAGATAACTCCAGATGGACGCTCAGGCACCTTTGCCTGCACTTCCTCTGATAGCCATCTATCAATGTATCAAGTTTCATTTAATTCCTATACTTTCAGAGATATGCTCCAGACAAGCTTTCTATTGCAAAAGTTTAGAAGGGAAGTATCCGTAAGTCCTGGTGACAGGGTTATGGTTCTTGCATTCTGCAATTCCCTTCATGGCACTCTATCAATGTACCAAGTTTCATTCATTTATCCTTAATACTTTTAGAGATATGCTCCGGAAATGCTTACTATTGCAAAAACTAGGAAGGGAAATAACTCTGATATTACTTGTGATAGAGTTACGGTTCTTGCACTCTGCACTTCCTCTGATGGCCGTCTATCAACGTATTAAGTTTCATTTAAATCCCTTCTATACTTTCAGAGATAGGCTCCAGACAAGCTTTTTATTGCAAAAATAAGAAGGGAAGTAACTCCGTAAATATTGGTGACAGGCTTATGGCTCTTGCATTCTGCAATTCCCTTTATAGCCCTCTATCTTTGTATCAAGTTTCGTTTATTTATCCTCAATACTTTTAGAGATATGCTCTGGACAAGCTTACTATTGCAAAAATTAGGAAGGGAAATAACTCTGAAATTACTTGTGATAGTTATGGTCCTTGCACTCAGCATTTCCTCTGATGACTGACAAGCAGTGTATCAAGTTTCATTCAATTCCCTTATATACTCTCAGAGGTATGCTCTGGACAAGCTTTTTACTGCAAAAATTAACTAGAGCAAGTGCCCAAAGGGTCACGAATACCCCCGGCCGGCGCCATTTCTTAATTATAAAATATTTTAAAGTTAATGATAATGATATAAGGCAAGATATATTTACAATGTCAGTCTCTGAGTGACATTGATCTATCATCCCAAGTACAACTTTCCTGGAGTAAATAGTCTTCAAGGCATGAAGCAAATATGCTGGGCCATAAAATATAGGTCGCTGACCTACACATACTTGAGAAATTAATCTGATGGTCACACTGATGCATTATACCAACTAAGCTGTTAATCCATTAAATAATCTAAAAGATATTAAGCAAAATCACTAGACCATGAAGTTTAGGTGATACTGATTTATATTTACTTTGAGGTGAAAGTTTGGGTCACACTGTATCATTATATGTACATGTAAATATGACATTTAGGTATCAAACAGTGGGAGATATAAGACAAAATCACAGGGCTATGAAATATAGGTCACATAATCCCGAAATATGATAGTAATACATCAAACTGTCTTCAAGATGTAACATAAAATCACTGGACCATGAAATATAGGTCACAGTGACCTACATTTACTTTTAGGTCAACTGTTGGATCACACTAATTCATAATCCCAAATAATGATGTTCATACATCAATTAACATTCAAGATATGCGGCAACATTACTGGACCATGAAATATAGATCAAGGTGACCTACATTTGTTATGCTGCCAATCAAGGTGTCACACAGAACCAATATTCCAAGTATCACATTAATCCATGAAATAGACTTCAAGATATAAGGCGAAATCACTGGAGCATGAAAATATGATCACAATGACCGTGACCATATTACACTGAATGTTGATGTGATAAACATGTCTGATGCCCATCCTTCTTTAAGAAGTTGTTGTATTTAAACAAACTGCAACATACTACTTTATTGAGGCATTAATCAATGAAATAAGCTTCAAAATATGTCAAAATCACTGAAGCATGAAAATAAGGTCACAATGACCTTGACATTATTTCACAGAATGTTTGTGATAAACATGTCTGATGCCCATCCTTCTTTAATAAGAGGTTGTTTGTATAAACAAACTGAAAAATTCTACTTTATTGGGGGTGTCCTAGATTTTTACCTCTAGCCCCACACTGGGGCATGACACAGGGGTCCATAGATGTAGAATGGAAGAGAACCCTCCCAGGTATCGCCATACCAAATATGAAAAGGTTTTTTATCAGTGGCTGCAGAATTATAAGAGAAAGACAAAAACTTCGCGTAAAACTTTGATGTAAACATCACTCTATTTTCTAAGTCCGTGACTTTGACCTTGGGTCAGCAGCATCAGCAGAATGATATCAGCTATTCTGTAATCATCTAGTAGTAATACTAACCACACATCAACATCCTAAAGTGTAAGCTTTCAAAAATATATGCAAAAGGAACTTCACGCAAAACTTTGACGCAAAATGTTAACATTCATACGGATGCACGCAGATGGACGAACGGACAGACGTAAAGACAAAAACTATATACCCCTCGACATACTTCGTATGCTGGGGGTATAAGAAGGGGAGTAACTTCTTAATACTGGTGACAGGGTTATGATTCTTGCATTCTGCAATTCCCCTCATGGCCCTCTATCAGTGTATCAAGTTTCATTAACTTAACTTCAGTACTTTTAGAGATACTCTCAGGACAAAAGTGGGATGGATGGTCAGACAAAGCGAGGACTATATGCTCTCCCTTCGGGGAGCATAAAAATGAAATCAACGGAAGGTGCATTAGTCTTTCCCTAAATAAAGCTGACATAAATATGTGACTGAGATGACTGTTATCAATGTTCAAAGGGCCATATCTAAAAAAGCAAGTAAACAAGACTTAAGTTCTCCAGAGTAAACCAGAATTACAGTTCTCTTTATCTGCAGATCCCTTCATGGTGCTTCACATTCATGTAAAGTTTACAAGTATATCACAGAAACTGTTATTTTCAATGTTCAAAGACCCATAACTCAAAAAGTAATTAAGCCAGACATATGGTTCTTAAGTTCTACATGTCATCTTATTTTGCTTTACATTTTTTGCACGGCTTCAAGTACATGGTAAAAATGGCTATGTACAATCTTCAAAGAGAAATATCTCCAAAATTAGGCAAATCCGAGTTATGGTTCACAAGTTCTGCATGTTGTATCATAGAGCTTTAAATCTGTGCGAAGTTTCATCAAAATATCTCAAAGCGTTTCCAACTTACAGAGCGGACACTAGTACATGGTAGAAATGGCTATTTTCAATATTTACAATGTTCAAAGGGCTGTAACTCCAAAGGTAGATTAACCAGAGTTATAGTTCTTATGTTCTGCACATTGTCTCATGGTGCTTTACATTTGTGAGAGATTTCATGAAAATATCTCAAACTTACAGAGCGGACAGTACATGGTGGAAATGGCTATGTGCAATGTTCAAAGGGCAATAACTCCAGAAGTAGGCAAATCAGAGTGACGGTTTATGTGCTCTGCACATCGTCCCATAGTTCTTTATATTTGTATGATGTTTCGTGAAAATATCACAAACGGTATCAAGACTTATGGAGTGGACACGAGTACATGGCAGAAATGTCTATTTTCAATGTTCAAAGGATAATAACTCCTTTAGCAGGCAAACCAGTTATGGTTCATGTGTTCTGCACATCGTCTCATGATGGTTTACATTGGTGTAAAGTTTCGTGAAAATATCTCAAACGGTTTCAGAGTTATGGAGGGGACAAGAAATTATGAGGCGCAGACTGACAGACACTCAAAATTTCAGATGGTATAACATACCTCGCCACTTTTGTTGTGGGGCATAAAAGAGAAAAGGAGTCCCTTTGAGAAATCTATGCAAGAGACCAGTTTGGGTCAGACTGCTCACCTGAATATCTGTGGGTTCATCATCGTTTGTTGATTCTGCTTTCAAGGATGCGTTGCATTTGCAGTTTGATAGTCTTTGCTGTCCATTTGCAGGAAAGCCTTGGATCATTTGCTATCCAGGGAGCCCCAGCAAATACTCTGATCAGTCTAATGACATTGTCAGTTTTCATGTAGAAACGATGTTGTTACTTTTGCCAGTATAACAACTGTGTTGAATGTAGGAGGCAAGGCAACATCATTTCTAGTTTTGCTCTATTCTTCGTTAATGGTAAGACCTATAATCATCAAATCTGGCATATTTTTTCCCAACAAGAACTTAACAAAGAAGTATCATTTTGTTACCGTGACCTATATCTCAAAATTTACTGTCATACCAGCATTTAGTTCGATTTCAGACAATACAAGGCACTGCCTGACAATCCATAGTGCCCCACCGGATGAAAAATGTATCAAAATTTGGGCAAATATCAATTGGCCAAAGTGGCCTCTGTTTGGTATGAAAAATACCATATTAACTAGGTGTACCCACAGGTCCAGATGCTTTTTTTTCAGCGAAGAACTTGATATTTTTCTTATTTCTCCATGAAAACATGTTCTGGGTACTCTTTAAAAGCTTCTTGATTAGGGGCTTCTAATGAGTACCCATAGTATTTATTTTTGTGGACAAATAATTAAACAAGAAAAACACCTAACGGCATTATGGACGAGTTTTTTAAATATCGAAGAAAGTGAGAGTTATCTCTCTTGCACGTGATACACCTACTGGTCCTCCTCTAAATCCCTGCAAAATATGGAAGTAATCCACTGAAGAATAGAGGTAACATAGAACTTTGAAATAAGGTTAGCCAAAAAGTTAACCTGGGATGACGCCCGCCCACCCCGACATAGCTATTTAGTTTAAAGGACATTTTTTTGGCTCACCTTTCTTTTGTGACCGCTCGATGTCCCATCTTGCGTTGTGCGTCTGTCAACAATTTACTTAAAAGACATCTCCTCCTAAATCGGTGAATGGATTTTGAAATAATTTTACAGGAATATTCCTTGGGTGACCTCTACCAAATTGCCTAAATGGTTCCACTCCGCTGAACAAAATGGTCGCCAGAGCTAAAAATAGAAAAACCTTAAAACAACATCTCTTCCAAGGCCAAAATATTTCAAAATAATTTCAAAGGAATATTCCTTGGGTGACCCACTACAAAAATTGCTCGAACCATTCTGCTCAGATGAACAAGATAGCCGCCAGACCTAAAAATAGAAAACCCTTTAAATGTCTTCTCGTCTGTCAACAATTTATTTAAAAGACATCTCCTCCTAAACCAGTGAACAGATTTTGAAATAATTTTACACAAATGTTCCTTGGGGTACCCTCTACCAAAATTGCCTAAAAGTTCTGCTCCGCTGAACAAAATGGCCCCCAGAGCTAAAAATAGAAAAACCTTAAGATGACATCTCCTCCAAGGCCACTGGCCCAATTTCAAAATAATTTCACAGGAATATTCCTTGGGTGACCCTCTACCAAAACTGCTCAAACGGTTCTACTCGGATGAACAAGATGGCCGCCAGAGCTACAAATAGAAAAACCTTTAAACGACTTCTCGTTAACCAGTTAACGGATTTTAAAATAATTACACATGAATGTTCCTTGGGTGACCCTCTACCAAAATTGTTCAAACTGTTCCGCTCGGATGAACAAGATGGCCACCAGAGGTAAAAATAGAAAAACCTTTAAACAACTTCTCCTCCTTAACCAGTGGATGGAATTTGAAATAATTTTACAGGAATGTTCCTTGGGGTACCCTCTACCAAAATTGCCTAAATGGGTTCTGCTCTGCTGAACAAAATGGCCACCAGAGCAAAAATAGAAAAAAAAAAACCTTTAAATGACTTCTCCTCCTTAACCAGTGGATGGATTTTGAAATAATTTTACAGGAATGTTCCTTGGGGTACCCTCTACCAAAATTGCCTAAATGGGTCCGCTCTGCTGAACAAAATGGCCACCAGAGCTACAAATAGAAAAACCTTTAAAGGACTTCTCGTTAACCAGTGAACGGATTTTAAAACTAGACAAAGTGCCCAGTGGGGCACATATACCCCCGACCAGCGCTACCACCACTTTTTAAAGAGCACAAAGTATGTAGCTTTGACTCTAGAGATGGCAGTTGTATGCTATATGTTATAACATTGAAAAAATTCAATCACACATTATATGAAGCCCTTGACCTCAAAGATCAGACACAGGTGAAGGGATTGAGCTAAATAAAACTTTAGCCCTATAACTATCACCATATACTAGTGAAATCAATCAGTCTTATTAATATAAGCAAAAATGACATTTGTATGTGACCTTGACTTAAAAGCCATGCACCAGCTTGGGGATGGTGCCGAGAAAAACTTTAGACCTATATATACCATCATGCTTAATATTAATGAAACCAACAAAAGGGTCTTCATAATATAGCTATATAAATTTTAATGAAAATTTTAAGGTGACCTGCTTACTCAATGCCTTCTACATATCGGTAAAGTGACCTGCCTACTCAATGCCCTCTACATATCGGTAAACTATCACAAAAATATCTTAAAAAATTTTTAGAGTTATTGCCCGCACAAGATTTAAATAACCAAGGGAGAAAATTGCAGAATGGAGTCAGAGTGTCATTCTTGAATGTGATATGCCTACTCAATGTCCTCTACATACTGACGAAGTATCATGAAAATATCTTAAGGTGTTTTAAAGTTATGGTTCGCACAAAATTTTTACAATTCTAGAGACAAGGGGAGATAACTCATGGACCAAGTCAGTTAGAGTTGTCTTTCTTGTACCTGACACCCCTACCAAATGCCCTCTACAACCTGACAGTTTCCTGGAAATAGCTCAGAGTAGTTAGGAATTATGGGGTGCACAATAATGCGTTTATGGACAGACAGATGTATGGATGGATTCCATGCTGATAGCTATATCCCCTAAGCCTCTCGGTAAGAGGATAACGAAATTCAACAAAAGGTCTTGATGGTATAGCTATATAAACTTAGATGCAATTTTTTTTTACTTTTATATGAAATTTCTAAGTCTGTGACCTTGACCTCAAGGTCATACCCTGGGATGTGGATGATGCGGAGTAAAACTCTAGACCTATATCTACCAACATGTAAAATATAAATGAAATTCCTCAAAGGGTCTAGATGGTATAGCTATATAAACATAAACAAAAATTTTGACTTATTTATGAAAATTCTAAGTCTAAGATCTTGACCCCAAGGTTATCCCCCTGGACAGGGCTGGTGCTGATAAAAACTGAAGCCCTATATCTACCATCATGCCAAATATAAATGAAATCCATCAAAGGGTCTTCATAATATAAGATCTTATAAACTTTAACATAAAAACTTTGACCCTAATACAAAAATAAAGTATGAATGAATAATGCTTCAATAGATGGATGGACAGACTAACAGATTTCTTGCTGATAGCTATATCCACTCAACCTTTCAGTTAGGGGATAATGAAATTTAACAAAAGTTCTTGATGATATGGCTAACATAAAAATTTTTCCTTTTATATGAAAATTTTAAATTTGTGATCTTGACCTCGGTCACATCCGGGGTGGGGATCATGCCGAGTAAGATGCTAGACGAATATCTACCAACATGTCAAATATAAATGAAATTCCTAAAGGGTCTTGATGATATAGCTATATAAACTTAAACACAAAAAACTTTGACTTTTTTATGAAAATGTCCGTGACCTTGACCCCAAGGTCAACCCCGGGATGGGGATGGTGCTGATAAAAACTTTAGACCTATATCTACCATCATGCCAAATATGAATGAAATCCATCAAAGGGTCTTCAAAATATGAGGTCTTATAAACTTTAACGCAAAAACTTTGACCCAAAGACAAAAAACAAAGTATGAACGAATAATACTTCAACGGATGGACGGACGGACGAACAGATTCCTTGCTGATAGCTATATCCGCTGAACCTTTTAGTTAGGGGATATTGAAATTTAACAAAAGGTCTTGATGATATGGCTATATAAACTTAAATGCAAAACTTTTTACTTTTATATGAAAATTCTAAGTTCGTGACTTTGACCTCGGTCACATCCAGGGTGGGGATCATGCCGAGTAAGACGCTAGGTGGATATCTACCAACATGTCAAATATAAAAGAAATTCCTCAAGGGTCTTGATGATATAGCTATATAAACTTTAACACAAAAAACTTTGACTTTTTTACGAAAATTCTAAGTCCGTGACTTTGACTCCAAGGTCAACCCTGGGGTGGGGATGGTGCTGATAAAAACTTTAGACCTATATCTACCATCATGCCAAATACGAATGAAATCCATCAAAGGTTCTTCAAAATATGAGGTCTTATAAACTTTAACGCAAAAACTTTGACCCTTTGACTGAAAGACGAACAAACGTACGAACCAACGACCAAACGGACGGACGAACGAACGTACATACGAACTAACGAATAGAAAAGCGAAAACTATATACCCCAACATACTTATATAATCGGGGGTATAATAATTATACCTGAATGTTCCTTGGGTGACCCTCTACCAAAATTGCTCAAACCGTTCCACTGGGATGAACAAGATAGCCGCCAGAGCTAAAAATAGAAAAACCTTTAAATGTCTTCTCGTCTGTCAACAATTTACTTAAAAGACATCTCCTCCTAAACCAATGAACGGATTTTGAAATAATTTTACAGGAATGTTCCTTGGGGTACCCTCTACCAAAATTGCCTAAATGTTTCTGCTCCGCTGAACAAAATGGCCCCCAGAGCTAAAAATAGAAAAACCTTAAGATGACACCTCCTCCAAGGCCACTGGCCCAATTTCAAAATAATTTCACAGGAATATATTCCTTGGGTGACCCTCTACCAAAATTGCTCAAACGGTTCTACTTGGATGAACAAGATGGCCGCCACAACTACAAGTAGAAAAACCTTTAAACGACTTCTCGTTAACCAGTGAATGGATTTTAAAATAATTATACATGAATGTTCCTTGGGTGACCCTCTACAAAAATTGATAGCCACCAGAGCTAAAAATAGAAAAACCTTTAAACGACTTCTCCTCCTTAACCAGTGGATGGATTCTGAAATAATTTCACATGAATGTTCCTTGGGTGACCCTCTACCAAAATTGCTTAAACCATTCTGCTCGGATGAACAAAATGGCAGCCAGAGCTAAAAACAGAAAAAACCTTTAAACATCTTCTCCTCCTTAACCAGTGGATGGATTTTGAAATAATTTCACAGGAATGTTCCTTGGGTGACCCTCTACCAACATTGCTCAAACTGCTCTGCTCGGATGAACAAGATGGCTGCCAGAGCTAAAAATGAAAAAAACCTTCAAACGAATTCTCCTCCTTAACCAGTAGATGGATTGTAATAGGCATTTTTTTTTAAAAATTGAAGAGAAAATAGTCAAAAAGTAAACCACTGATCCAGCCCGTCTCATGTTCCTCAAGAGACCCTTTACTAAATTCTTTCAATTGTTGTTTTACAATAGACCTATAATTTTATAAAGTAGGTCAGAGGTCACAACAGATGCACTGACCGACTTAACCATTTACAATAAATGTTCTTATGCACCAAATTGGTAAGCATAGGCCAGAGCTATTCTGCAATGACTGGTTCTTTTATATACTTGCTCTATGTCCATTAAGTCTGTAATTGTTGCACATAAAATATTAATTTGAAGAATCATGAGTGATATATGACTGTGACTGAAACAAATATGTCAAGACCTTCTGTCATGCAAATAATGGTTTTTGATTGTGTTGAGTTTCATGACACGTCAACCATTTGGGTCATTTTGTGTCGTCTCCCATAGAAAGGGAGAAAAGAGATAGAGATGAAAGAGAGGAACAGGGAAGAAAGAGGAACAGGAATGAAAGTGAAGAAACAGAATAAAAACATCCCCCCTCTACCCTTACCTGCTACTAGGATAGCAGGCCTTGCCCAACTGTAAGCCAATATCAGTTGGACGCCCCTGTGATTTAAGATACACGACACCTTTGCACCACCTGGCCACCCCCGACAAATGATGGTACATTCCAAGGGCAACCTCTCTCTTCTTGAAGTTGATCTGTAGGTCAGGTAATCATGCAGTGTTGCTGCCTGGTGTAGTTCCTAATATTAAGGGCACTTGATACACCTAGTAGATTTTCAGCCATTTTTACAAGGGAGACAACTTTGTGTGACTTCCTGTTTGCTTTCCTGTGCAACAAACACTGCAAAAGGGGTCTAATCTAAAAGGAAAGAATTTGTTCCCAAGGGGAACCATAGCAACAACTTTCATTCAAACTGCTGAAATAATGTCATTCTTGTGGAGGAAATTTATAACAATCCATATATTAAAGTTATGACTTTGTACAATAATATTGTTTTGATCATCCTGAAATTAAAGTTGGGAATATATTATGTCCCAAATATGGTTTAAATCAAACTGATAATGAAATCAATTTCCAATGGTGTCTGGTTAATTTTCATTATTACTATGTTTTATAGAAATTCCTGTATTTAATGCATACAGTTTAGAACCTGATCAGACCCCGCCTTCTTAGGCATCTGATCTGGTTCTACACTGTTTGCCAATGTCCCTTTATGGGACCCTAAGCATAGATGGGTTAAAGTTTCTGTGAGCTTTAGAAGCTGGTTCAAATGTAAGAAAACAAAACTTATTGTGTTGGGGTTTAACGACATGTCAACCCTTGTGGGTCATTTTGTGTTGTCTCCCAGAGTAAGGAAGAAAAGAGATAGTAGAAGAGATGAAAGAGAGGAACTGGGAAGAAAGAGGTGAAGAAACAGAAGAAATAAAAACATTACCCCTCTACCTTACCTGCTACATCAGTTGGACATCCCGGTGATGTAAGATACACGACACCTTCGCACCATCCAACGATCCCCCCACCCCCCACCAAAAAAACAGAACTTAACATGTAAGCCAACACCAATGTTTTAATCTAAGTATTACATATAAACACTGTACAGATAAAGTAATATGTAGATTCAGAAATCAACTACATGTATACTGCAAGACTGATAATAGTCAACATCACAAAAACATGCCTATATAATTTTGACCCCCTTAAAACCTCTTTATATATAGTATAAAACCGGGGTTTACAGGGGTATACATTATTTTACTGATTTTGCTTAAAAAACATAGATTATGGGTACACATTAGAACCGCCTCTAACAAGTACCCACAATCTATGTTTTGAGCAGACAATTGAAAAATATCAGAATTTTTTATCTGAAAATTTTCCTTTTTTTTGGTTGTAAAATTTTCAATGCATTTGAATAGGCATGTTTTCGTAATGTTGCTTAAAATACCATATTTACCCTAAGTATTGGACACCTCAACTTCTTACCATACTTCTCTTAAAATTTGGAAAAAGGTCTGTTCCATTACCAGCTGAAGTGTTTAAAATATTGCTGGACGAGAGGCAAACAGTGTAGACCCTGATCAGATGCTGCATTGTGCCACGTCTGATCTGGGTCTACACTGTTTGCTTAGGCCTGTCTGTCCCAATACTTAGGGTTATTAGGTAGTTCAGCTTTTAAACTTCTACAAATCCTTTTCTAGTGTAAATCAGTAGACAAAAAATGAGTAATAGTATTGTTTTTCCTGACATTTTCATTCATAGTCTCTACTGTAAGGCTTGACATTTCATTCCCAAAACATATGGCTTGCCATTTCATCTTTAAAGGAGACAATTTGCATGAAATTTCCTGGAAAAAAAATAAAAAGAAGACTATCCCATATTTGTTGTCTGATGAATTGCCAAGAGAATGCTAACGATTTAAGGGGAAAAAATGTCAATAATAAAATCTACTTCTAACACAAATAATTTAGTATATTTTAACCCTAGTCCTGCTGAACCCGAATATGTCCTGCCTTTGCAAACAGTGTAGATCCAGATCAGTTGGCTTCTGAAGAACCCAACTGATCTTCTGAAGAAGCCAACTGATCTGGATCTGCACTGTTTGTTCAGAAGCCAACTGATCTGGATCTACACTGTTTGCCATTAAATATGTGAATTTATATCAACAATCTGGATCAAGTAATTGATTGGCTAAAAATTAGAAATGGGTGTGGCATCTTAATTTATTCAGCAGGACAAGGGTTAATACCATACTGACTTAAAATATTTGGACATTGTAACTCCTCAAAGCATATATCATGAATTTTGAAGAAGTCAACATACTGGTGAAGTGTCTAAAATATGGTGGAATGACATACAGACCTGATCAACCAGCTCCTTTAGGCATGCTTGTCTGAATATTTGGAGTAAATATAGGTCATCACATGAACTTCCTCTGACACAGATTCTGATCCCACCCCAACATCCCCGTTTTTTACAACATAAAGTGGTGAAATAAGGGGGCTGGTCTGAATTCTGAATGACTGAAGCTTTGAGGCAATTCAGATGAGTACCCTTAACATATGCTATTATAAAAAAGTAGATAATATTACAAGGACTGCCATCTGAAGACTATGAAATTGCTTGACTGTGCGCTTATAGGGATATGTGTGGTAATCAGGTTGACTATAGTATTTTAGCTAAACAACCATGTTGCATCCAAACAAAATTGTATAGACTATACAGAAAAAATGACCACAAATATAATCTATACATTTTTGATTGTATAAATGGTCATTTTTCTGTAAATGGTCATTTTTCTGTAAATGGTCATTTTTCAATATAATCTATACATATTGTTTGGATACATTTTTGGGGTCTACCATCATAGATCTGAAAGCAAAAGCATCTTATAAAGAACCGTCTTATAAATAGGTTCTTGTCTATTAAACTTTAACAGGCTGCAGACTCAGCAAAGGGAAGTGACTGACATTACAACTGACTTATCTCCCCAAATGTGTTTTTAGGCAACACTTAGAAAGAAGAAAAGAAATGCCAAACTCTACAGGCAAAATAAAAAATCACACACACACATAAAAAAAGGTGAAACAAAAACAACAAAAAAAAAAATCATAATGTGTCAGTAACAGCAAACAGGTTTTCTCGGTTAAACAATACGTCATTTGTTTGTCTGAAACTTGCAACGGTTCATGAAGTTTGTCATATCAGGTATAAAAGCATGGGGTTGATAATAAAAGTTGTCACATTTGTTCGAGGGTTGAGCGCAAGACTGGCGTAAGTCAGATGGTTGTTTTTCCCCAAACCTAATCTCCTCACCATGAAGGCATTATGAAGATTACATTTCTTCCTGTAAACAATGAAAATTTAGGTGTCATTGCTCGTATGAGCAATGGCACCTAAATTTGCATTGTTTACAAAGGGGTCCAAGTTGCCCCTAAACAAGGGTTTCAAAAATATGTTTGAGTTACTATAGTCTTGCGCTCAACCCTCGTGTTGTCTGCAATACTTAAAATAGCGGTTAAACTTTCAAACAAATTTATTTATAGTTCAGTATGTCTATAAAATCATTCCCTTTTATCAAATCAGGCTAATATTTGAACACTCAAGTTTTGTATATACAAAAAGACCAATAAACAAATAAAAACAAAACAACAACGAAAAAAAAAGTTCTACAATGTTCTCAATTCATTTTTTTTTCATCTTTTAAGTTTATATATGTAAATTTTCGCTAAAAAAGTGACAAAAGTTCAAATTATCAGTATTTACAATGATTTCAATGATGACATAATTTTATAGTGAAATTCTGTTCAATAGTCATTTGACTATTCAGTCATGGGATCAAAGCAGGTATACCTCAAAGCGGGTATACTTCAAAGCGGGTATAATTAAAAGTCGGTACTTTGTGTGCTAAATGTTTTTGCTTCCCTTTTTGTAAGGGAAACCACACTTACAGAAGGTACAATTTTCCACACTGTGACTCAAGAACTTCTTTTTTAAACTTTTTTTTATATTATTATTCTTTTTTTTTTTATATATATTTACAGATATAACATTCAAGAACAGTACATGTACAAAGCAGTCTGAGAAAATAAAGGTATGTTTATAGCTAGCTTTCTACCTTCTGCTATGTTACAAAAATAACTAACCATTCAAATCAATTACAACAACAACAAAGAAAAAAATACACATATACACATTTACATAAAGATCATATAAAAATGAAAGCTTCTCTGCACAGTGACTATTCTGCCCTCAGTACTTGATGACATTTTTATCTAACCAATTTTACTAACATTCAGATCAGTCAAAAATGGATGTTTTGACGTTACCACCATATCCATTCTCTTTGTTGAGACGTACATGTACTACACATCAAGTGATTGGAGCAGAAATGTATACATTACTTTGCACTGGTCCTTGGGTTCACAGACATATCTAGTCTGTCATTATCTTAACATTTAGCATGCTGGATAAACATTTTAGCAGTTGACATACTGAAATATTTTCCTTAAATTTGCCAGAAAACAGGATTTGACATTTCATGCAAATTGTCTCCAATAAAGACAAATTTCATGAAATGTCAAATCCTGTTTTCTATGGAAAATATGAACAATGCCATCAATTCATCCTCTGCTGAATTTGTCCAGAAAGTAGTTATTGAGTAAATTCCAACAAAATCTAGCCAGTGCCCTCAATGATAATATCCGAAATCATTTCTATCATTGGCTAAAACTTTTGACAGTCTAGTCAAAATAAATCTGATCCAATACATAAAATTCCAGAACACTGTATAGCAATTAACATTATTAGAAGAATCAAAATCATAAATACATTTATAACACGGAAATTATTTGAAAGTATTAACATAAACATACGGTAAATGTCCTAAAATTTCGAACACCAAAATGTCTGACAAAATGACATACTGTTTGTCATTCCACTAAGTATTTTAAGAAACAGCTGCATAAAAAGCAAAATGTAGGCCAAAATAGTATGGAATAAAGTGTTCAAAATTTTAGGACATTTTCAGTCAAAAAAAAAAAAAAAAAAAAAAAAGCATGAACATAATACATTTAAGTCATTAGTACTTTTTTCTCCATTTTTTTTTCTCTTCATCAATGACTAAATTATGTACAATATAAATATATATACACATAAGACAAAATCTACGAAAAGACATTGTTTTCTGGTCATATACTGTATACAAAATTGGACAAATTTTTTTTTAATGTCAAGAACTGGAGTCATGACAGACATGACTCCGCAGACTGGTTTAGGAATCACTAATTACAAATGGGATAAATCAAACCTTTCCATAATGCATCTCATTTAGATTAGTGCATACTATTTCAATATTTGGCAAAGTTTCTAAACGTTCTGTTTTTGCAGGATACATTCATGTGATCTTTGAAAACTCATCAAGTATTGTTATAAAGGTCTCTGACACAAGCTCTTTTTTCCAACTCAGAAATCTTTACATTTCGAGGATCCGACCTCTCTCAAAGACCTCCAAGCTCCAATAGACTGATGTAGATTTTATAATCTCCAAGCAGCTTTACCATTCTCTCAATACAGATTATGACCAGAAACAATGCAATTTTGTCTTAAGCGGAATGGATATACGTAAAAGATTTTGATACCATTTTCCAAAGAAATACAACTTTTGAAGACAGGAAGTTGCTCGCTAATATTTGAAACTTTTCAAAAATTGGAGCTACTCTGAAAGGAAAGAAATTGCTCCCTATAAGAGAAGCTCGCAATTAGCAGAGAAGCACTGAATATTTACATCTCAAGAGTTATTTCCCTTGGACATGTATAGCCATTCCACTTAAGGACTCACACTCGAGTCACCAATGTCTTTAATTATATACAAAAAACTGAGCTGGGACAATGGAAATCCATGTTAAGCCATATGCAACCAGCAAAGGCCCAAGCAGAACTGTGCAGACACATGGTCTAGTTTGGGCCATTGCTATTTGACTGTAAAGTATCTGAAAAGTCTCAAATATACAATACAAACCAGAGTTCTCGTTAAAAGGTGAATCCAGATACATGTACATTTTATTTTTTATTTCTCCATGAAAACATACGTTGTGGGTAATCATTAGAAGCGCCTCAATGAGGCACTTCTAATGAGTACCCACAACATATGTTTTCATGGAGATACATGTATCAGGAAAATATCAATATTTTTTTTTGTTGTTGAAAAAAGCACCTTAACTAGAACTCTGATGCATAACAAAGAATTGACCACTCTCCAGTTATCATGCAGGCTGGTGTGGGTCTTTGTTCAAGTATGACGTAACAAATGATTTCCCATTCTCCAACTCATATCACTTATTCATTACTGCACTTCAATATTCACAACATTAACAAACATTTTGTAGCATATGGTTATTACAACCAACTTTGCCCCCATTGGCATTCAAAACTGTTATCATCTTAAACTGTTTTCTCTACACAATATCTTTGCCTTCACTGCTCCAGTGGCATTTAATGAAATCGTAGAAGACATCAACACAGTAAACAAAGACTCTTAACTATCATATTTTTGGCCCACACACAAACATAAATGAATAAATTTATTCAGACTCCAATGAAGTTAGGTTGCAAAGAAAAATGCAGAATACATGTATACTGTAACTGCACAAATGTTTGTGGTACATTTATGCTCACAATTTTTGCACTTCTCGTAAACAACCCAGAATTAATACCTGCCAACATGTTAGTTATTGGTTTTAGTTAATGGGAGTACTGAATAAAAAGCATGACACTTTAAAACGTCAAAAACAGAAAATCTGACAGTGCTTGTGCAGCTGAAAAATACGAGGGTCATCCAAAAAATAATGCAAACTATCATTTTATTCCAAAACTACTAACTGCACGATCATAAAATTTGGCAAGTAAATAAAACAACATGTGTGCTTCAAAGTGACGTCAGTCTTATGACATCACTATTACTGATGATAACAATGCAATACGTTGGGTGACACTAGTGAAGACATGGAGGTCCCATTTTCATCGGAAGAACAACACATCTATATTAAGTTTGAATCTTATCGTAAGAAGAATGTGTGGAAAACTCACGTTGCCTTGCAGGAAGTTTGTGGCAATAGTGCTCTTTCTTATTCACAATTTAACAGGGGTAGAGAGTGTAAAAGACAGTGAGGGGAAAGGATGGAAAATTTCAGTAAGTGACGCATATTTCGTAGAAAAAGTTGGAGAATTTCTAGAAAGTGATCGACGATATACATGTGAGAAAGTAGCCCAGGATGGGTCTTGGAATGTGAAAGGTGTTGGGTACCACATCATTTGATGTCTGACCAAGTGCAAACTCACTGAACTGTCACCAGCAACCTACTTTTTCGCTTTGAAACTGAAGAAAAAACTTTTGTTTCTAGAATTGTTGCTATTGACGAACTTGTGTTAGATCATATGAACCTGAAATAAAGGGACAGCCCACTGAATGGCACAAGCCAAACTCTCCTAGGCCGCCAAAGTTTCTGCGTGAGCAAGGGAAATAAAAGATGCACATGATATTTGCTTACAATATCCATGGTATTCTCACAAGCCATACGGTAGAGCCTGGCCAAACTGTGAGTGGCATGTACTACAAGGGCTATATTCAAAAGGTATTGTGACCTGCTATCCAGCAGGTCCAATCATCCTACATAATGCTACGACACATCTTTTGGAGGGGGTGACATCACATCTTGCGTGCTACAAATGGGAAACGTTGCCTCATCCTCCTTATTCTCCAGACCTCAGTCTATGTGACTTCGACCTTTTCCCCAGATTTTGAAGGAAAACTGAGGGGTTAGATTTAAGGACTTTAGAGGAATTAAAGATGCCGTGGCCGAGCAGGGACAGATGTACGAGTGTGGTTGCCTAGCAATGGGAATACAGAAGCTGCCAAGTCAGTGAAGCTGGGAGATTGAACAAAAGGGACATTATTTTGAAGGATTTTAGTAAGGTTAGCTTGATATTTCAAATAATTGCTAAATCAGAGAGTAGTATGCATTATTTTTTGAATGCAAGATACATACACAGACACAGTAACACACAGACAAAAACTGGCAGGGTGTTTTTTTTTTTTTTTTTTACTAAAATACTATCTTTTTTTTTTCTGATTTCTGACTAAATAATCTTTTTTTTTTTTACCTCCTCAGAATCGACTTGCTATGACTGCAGGAAACGGATATACTCTGTAGGGAAGCAGCTCTGTCAAAACTGTTTTACCTCCTTTCTGAAAGGAGTCTACTCTGGCTGTTTATATCAGTACTAGCTGTTTATACTGCTTTTCACTGCTTTTTAAGCAATAAGAAAATGTTTCATATATTCGGTTGACAGTTAAATAGCCATGAATACTTTTTTTTTAAAGAATACTTTGAATGCAAGCCAGGGCGCAGTTGTTTGAAACTAACGATGTCGTTAGTTAACGAATCGTTAAAACTTTGATCATTAAATATGGCAAATATGACATTTTTGCTGAAAAAAATTTGAAAAGCTACTCACATTTTTTCAGCAAAAATACCTGTGAATTAGATATTGTACTTCCTAGAACAGTTAAAGTTTTGACCACTAACAAGCTCATTAAGCTAAGGATGCTTTGAACAACTGAGCCCTGGTACATGTATACAAAGCAAGAAATTCTCTACGACAAAAGTGGCTAAAGACATGGGAGGCAAATATTCTCATGTCAGAGTTATTTCCTTTGAAAGTGTTTCCATTCCCTTAAACGTACTAACAAATAGCAAAAACCCTATTTTACAGTAATTAATCTTTGCATGTCAGAAAATGAGCTTACTCTTAAATTTTTAATGACGTGGTTTTCTTTCCAGTTTATACAACTTAACTTGAAAATGATTGCTATTTTTTGCCTGAACGACAGCTAATGGTTAATTAAGGCTGACAAATCAATATGCAGGATGCAGCGCATGCAAAATAAAACCCTATTTTATTTCTGATGTAATCATTTTCTATCCTGCTAGTAACAGTATCTCATTAAACAAACCTAGAATTGTGATAAATTCTATGTCATGTATTGTTCTTTAAGAGTTGCTCATAACTGCTTCTGTTATCTCTTGCTATTGCCTATAGCAAGTGCCATACCCCAGATACAGCCCTTTTTTCAACCATGTATGGACAGTTTTCTTATATCTCCATGAAAACATGTTGTGGTACTCATTAGAAGTACCTCATTGAGACACTTCTAACGAGTACCCACAACACATGGAGAAATAAGAAAAACATTAACTTGATACCTGGTCTTAATTAACATCAGCAATTAAGAGTGTGTAACTTTAGTGATGTGATTAAATGTCAGTTCAGACTATGGTAACTTTAGCAACATTATAAGATGTGACATAATTCTACAAACAGTGCCCCAGTGAGAAATCTGATCAAAAATTATCTTATGAAAGTCATTGAAATGAGTGAAATGTGTTTGTCCAATAAAAAGCTAACAAGATATGGGATAGAGTGTTCATTTCCACTTTCTTTTTAATTCTTTGAGAATTTCAAATTATTGTAAGTGAAATGTAAGTCATAGCTCCAGATAAGGCACTTTTTTCTACCAAAAAGTACTGATATTTTTCTTCTTTCTCCGTGAAAACATGTAATGTGGGTACTCATTAGAAGTGCCTCACTGAGGTGCTTCTAATGAGTACTCACAACATATTTTTTCATGGAGAAATAAGAAAAATATTTTCCTAAAATACCCACTCTTATCTGGAGCTATGATTATTAAACTACTCTGGATTTCTTTTTCACATAAACATGCATACACATAAAAATAGAAGCATACGTGCACACACACATACATATAACAGAAACACACACACACACATGCAGTTGGGCTCATGATTGCAGATATTCAAGGCCCAGTTGTTCAAAGCGTTGTTAGCTTAACGAGCTTGTTAAGGGTCATTTCGTTAACTGTTTTAGCGGATTCAATACACAATATTCTGATATTTTTTGCTGTAAAAATGTGAGTAGCTTTTGAACTGCAGAAGCTACTCACATTTTTTTAGCAAAAAATTTCAGCATATTTGCGTATCACTCACTGTAAATTTTAACGAATCGTTAACTAACGACATTGTTAGCTTTGAACAAATGGGCCCAGAATGTTTTTTAACAAAATAATTTAGCCTTCTACTTATTTCTCTGCAAAACCTAGTAAGTATCCAAAGCATATTTTTAAGGAATAGTAAGACATTTTCTCCAGATCATCTGTTGGATCTCATCTCGTTTTTTTGTAAGATCCATCATGGGTACCGATAAGGTGACAACTGAGGTGATGATCTTGCACCCAAATTATCCTATAGGTACTCACTAGCATTGCTTCACCAAAGTAGCTCCAGTGAGTTACTACAAAATTATTACAGGGTGGCCATCTTTAGTCTGACTTTCCAGATAAATGATAAATGGTCCTGAAACTAAAATACTGATGTGTTGCGGGCAAATAATGGCCAAAACTGACATGTGCCCATTAGCAATCCCCAACCAGATCTCCACAGTATCAATGTACATATCAAATTTGGTGAAAATTACTGAAGTTAGGAAATGATGGGCAGACAACTCTGTCAAAAACTGATGAAATGTGCCCATTAGCAATCCAAAAGCAGATCTCCACAATATCAATGCAGATACCAAGTTTGGTGATAATCCATTGATATATACTAAAGTTATCGTCTGGAAATGAAAATACGGATTTGTCTTGGGCAGATAACTCTGTCAAAAATTGACGAAATTTGCCCATCAACAATCCAAATCCAGATCTCCACAATATCAATGCACACACCAAGTTTGATGAAAACCTACTGATATTTACTCAAGTTATCATCTGGAAATGAAAATACTGACGGATGTATGGCAGAGGGACAGATGGATGGACAACTAACGTGATACCATAATACCCTGCCACTATCGTGTGGCAGGGTATAAAAATGGGTGTTTGATAAATACTGGAAAAATAAATAAAGGAAAAATACACAAAACAGAAGGCAAACTAAGCAGATCAAGATGAGACAGTTCGCAATGAATTGTCTCATCTGTATCTATACTCTTTGCAAAGCCCAATTTTTTGCCCTGTAGTGTTAAAAGGGTTAATGAACTTATCATTCATAAATGTATTACTGCTTTTTTTCTCAACAACCATTTCTATCACAATCTATGCCACTTCGTAAAAAAGTCTTAGTTTACTGTGTAGTAGTCTGACTTTGTTGCACTAGAAAACACTCACTTTTCCACAACACAGAATATTATAATGTTTTGTAGCTCATGTCTTCCTATTATTTTTATTGCTGGCTACAAACAGTTATAAGCACTGATCTTCAGTCCCAGTTCTCCAACATCCAACAGCTAAACTCTCATCAGAAGGCCCTCTGGCCGGGCCGAGAGTGGATATAGCTTGTTATGATGCCTTGTTTTATTTCCTCTCTACCCTCGCAGTACACACCATGAGGTGTATGAGACAGCCTCTAGGTCGTGTTTCACAGGAGATTAAGCCATCGTGATCATTCTTGTTTATTCACACCCAGGGTGTCCAACCTTCGTACAGAACCGCAAGGTTGTCCAGGTTTGTTGCATCTTTGATCACATAATCAACCTGGAAAAATATATAGAATGTATAGTCTCCTATAATGGTAACCTATGAACAACCATCTCCCTACAACAGACCCTTTTCTGACACCCTCGGCGCTTTTTAGTACATATATGCCAGCACATGACAAAAACTACAATAAGGTGCAACCAGCTAAGACTCAGATCAGCCTGCACATCCGCACAGTCTGATCAGAGTCTTTGCTGATCACGTTCTTCTACAGCCTCCAGGCTATCCAAAGAGGAATAAACGAGAACCCTTGCCATACTGGATGTACAGGCTGACCTAAGTCTTTGCTGGTCGCACAGGTCTTCTTGTAGGTTTGGTTGTTTTTTTTTTTTTTTTTTTTTATTTGGATTTTACAGCCCTTTCAAGAATATTTCACTTGTATCGAGCCAATCATTCATCAAAACTGGACGAAAACCGGAGAACCCGGGGAAAAACCACCTGACCATCCGTAAGGTTTTGTCGTACGCTGGCCAATTTGATCTCCACCATATTTACCCAAAAAATCTGTGGACAGGTACATGTATGCTTGAGCCTGCCATTCAAAAATCCTGCTTTAGATATATCACCAGTTAGCCAACAGGACTTGTTCAAATTTTAGGATAAGTATGGTATCAGAATATTTATGGTAAACATGGTACACAGGGAACATGTGGAACCTCATCATTAATACCATTAACCCTTGTCATGCTGAATAAATTAAGATAACATGCCTACTTCGAATTTTCAGCCAATCAGATTACTTGATCCAGAATGTTGATATAAATTCACATAATGACAAATAGTGCAGATCCAGATCAGTTGGCTTCTTTAGAAGCCAACTGATCTGGATCTACACTGTCCGCAGTGATCAGAAGCCAACTGATCTGGATCTACACTGACCGCTAAAGGCAGGGTATATCCGGGTTCAGCAGGATTAGAATTAATACACTTTTTGGACCTTACACTATATGGAATTGCTTCCCAGAGCCTAGTGCCTAGTTCCCAGTGCCTTGTGGTGTTAAAGGAAACTGATACACTTTCGTTGAAATATGTCAAAATTGTTTTGCTCCCTTTTGAAAAAGGTCTACTCTAAAAGGAAAGACTTTGCTCCCCATCTAAAAGGAAAGAAGCGGAGCAAAGTCTTTCTTTCTACAGTAGACCTCTTTCGGAAGCAGACTGTACAGTATAGGGAAGCAAACAGGAAGTCACAAAAGCTGTATTCCTTCTTGAAAATGGCGAAAAAAATGTACCACGTGTATCCAGACCCCTTAAAAATCTACAAACTGAACTGAACTGCTCCTACATGTACATATATATAAAAAAAATATCTCGACAGTTGGTAAAGCACACAATTGTAGAAAGAACTGCTTTATCTGTAGAAAAGATGATATGAGCCAGCGCATGACAAAACCAACAAAATGGCATGTGTGCCCAGCAAAGACAGATATCTGCCCAGTCTGATCAGTCTTCACTGTGCATTCAGTGGGTTGCTAAGGACCCAAGCTTGCAAGAACTCTGAGATGCCCAGTCTGATCTGAGGCTTTGCTGGGTGCACGTTATTTTGTTGGTTTTGTCATGTGCTGGCTAATATATAATGAATTGGTATTGGTTTGGATGGATCTATGATTTCAATATCAATTATCCTTTATTTGGGCAGGTTACCTGTTCTGCTACTGACAGACGTTTGTTCTGATCTGGGTCTCGACCATCTAATTTCATCTTTACCCTTCTCCACACACCAACTGCATAAGAGTTACGCTCTTGTATAGCTGCATAAAAGTTAAGAAAATGTAAGCAAACAATCCTGTATGCTGTATAATTCATATGTTTTTAAGTTGGATCTTGTTAGTTTTTCTGCCAAAACTGAAAATTTTATTTTTGTTATTACTGTTTTAGAAAATCAAACACATAACAAGTTTATAAAAAAGATAATATAAACAAGACACACTACAACCTCTTTATAACACGCTTCATTATTACACAGTTTTGGATATAACACGGTTTAAAGATGGATCCCAAAAATGTATAGATTATATTGAACAAGAGCTCCGCCAAGCGGGGCATTATACGCCCGTGGCAAGTAATAAGATGCAGCACATTAACTGGCTCCTGTATAATTCAGTGCTCTGGATATAAACTGTAAGTGGAATTACAAAAAAAAAAAAATTTAAAAAAAAATTCATTGGGGCATAATCTCTGCTATTTGGTGAACTGTAACCTATGGGTCCAAGCTGGCCAAGAAATTAAAGGAGAAGTTTGCTGCTTCTAGGGAGAAGTGCTTTCTGACGGAGGACACACACAGAAGCATGGCTATATTATAAGCTCATATGAGCCTTTGGCACACTATTACCTCCAAACAATATGCTGTGAAAAGTTTACAAAAACTTTCAAAGGGGCATAAATCTGCAAATATTTGGTGCATTGTAACCTAAAAATAATATGTGCTGCTCCACATCATCATGTAAGTATTTATGAAGTTTCAGCTTGATCGGATGTAAACTGTAGGAGGATTTAGCCGGAAACAAAAAATTAATAGAAATTTTCAAAGAGGTTTAACTCTGCTAATATTTGGTGGACTGTAACCTTGAAACAATATGCGCTGCTCCACATCATGGTCTTACTACAAATCAAGTTTCAGCTTGATCGGATGTAAACTGTAGGAGGATTTAGCCGGGAACAAAAAATTAATAGACATTTTCAAAGGGGTTTAACACTGCTAATATTTGGTGGACTGTAACCTCGAAACAATACGTGCTGCTCCACATCATGGTCTAACTGTACATGAAGTTTCAACTTGATTGGATGTAAACTGTAGGAGGATTTAGCCATAAAATAAAATTAATCGAAATTTTCAAAGAAGTATAACTCTGCTAATATTTGGTGGACTGTAACCTCGAAATAATATGCGCTGCTCCACATCATGGTCTAACTATACTTGAAGTTTCAGCTTGATCGGATGTAAACTGTAGGAGGAGTTAGCCGGAAATGAAAAGTCTACTAAAAATTTTCAAAGAGGCATAACTCTGCTAATATTTGGTGGACTGTAACCTCAAAACAATATGCGCTGCTCCACATCATGGTCTAACTATACATGAAGTTTCAGCTTGATCGGATGTAAAATGTAGGAGGAGTTAACCGGAAATGAAAAGTTTACAGAAATTTTCTAAGGGGCATAACTCTGCAAACATTTGGTGGACTGTAACCCCGAAACAATATGCGCTGTGCCACATCATGGTCTAACTATATACCAAGTTTCAGCTTGATCGGATGTAAACTGTAGGAGGAGTTAGCCGGAAACGAAAAGTCTATTGAAATTTTCAAAGGGGCATAACTCTGCTAATATTTGGTGGACTGTAACCTCGAAATAATATGCGCTGCTCCACATCATGGTCTAACTATATTTGAAGTTTCAGCTTGATCGGATGTAAAATGTAGGAGGAGTTAACCGGAAATGAAAAGTTTACAGAAATTTTCTAAGGGGCGTAACTCTGCAAACATTTGGTGGACTGTAACCCCGAAACAATATGCGCTGCGCCACATCATGGTCTAACTATATACCAAGTTTCAGCTTGATCGGATGTAAACTGTAGGAGGAGTTAGCCGGAAACGAAAAAGTTTACGGACGGACGGACGCCATACCCCGTAACATAATATGTCCCGTTTTTCAAACAGGCGTATAAAAATGACCATAAATGGTCATTTTTCAATATAATCTATACATTTTTGTTAAATGACCATAAATGGTCATTTTTCAATATAATCTGTACATTTTTGTTTGGGTATAACCTTGTTGTTTAACTAACAAAGTTTATGCTATGGACCCGAACAACCGTGTTATAAAAAGGTTGTGGAGTACATTGTATGTGAGTAAGCAAGTGCTTATTAGATACACACTCCCACCCCCACTGTTGGTTACTTCTTTCAGATTCTTGTGGCTATCAAGTGAATGAGATAAATATTTTTCTTATTTCTACATAAAAGCTTAATGTTATGAGTACCCATCAGAAGCAACTCAGCAAGGAACTTTTAAAGAGTAAAAAATATGCATTCATGTCTCAGGGTATAAGAGGACACAAAAGGTATCACATTCACTTCATCTAGAGCTATGTGAAATGATCACACTGAGTATATGAGAAATGTGCAGACCGTTCAAAAGTGGTTCCTCTGTTTGTGCATCTGTCGTTTCATACGTGGCATTTGTTTTGTCATAATTTGTTCCTCATCTCACCTTCTGGTGCCTCTGGAGGGCTGTGCTCGTCATTGTGGCATTTCCTGGCTATCTTCACTTATTTTTTGCAGCAATCTATATACAGTCAAACCTGTGTTAGTGGTCACCTCTATTAAGCAACCAGCCTGTATTAAGCAGCCAGAGGAAAGTTGCCCCAAAATTCATCGACTTCTATATATGAAGTGTATTAAGCAACCACCTGCCTTCAGCAGCCACATTTTAAGCTCCCCATGGGTGGCTGCTTAAGACAGGTTTGACTGTAATTGAGCAGTTTAGAAAGTTATCAAATTCTGTATGCACAATCTCCATTTTTGCCTCACAAATTCAAATAAAAGAAAGTTTTTCAATGCTGAATGCGGTTGGAAAACCTCTGGACAAGGCAGTTAAATAAAACCTCTGTCACAATGAAATTTTTACAAGAAAGATCTTAAAGATTAAAATAATCAAACAGAAATTAGCAGTGTTGCAAAAAGGGGTGCTTAACAATATGCAGATGACTGGGGCCCAGATAAACTCTGCTTCCATGCAGTCTGATCAGGGCATTCACTATTCACATAAGAATTCAGTCCATTGTTATGGTAAATGTCCTAAAATTTCGAACACTGAAGTTTCTGACAAAATGGCATATGCAAACAGGAACAGTCTGATCGGGGTCTAAACTGTTTGCCATTCCACTAAGCATTTTAAGAAACAACTATAAAAAAAGCAAAATTAAAGCAAAAGATATGTGGGAAAAAAAACTGTGTGGCTGTACAGGCTAATCTGAACTTTTGCAATATACATCTGTTAAAATTCCTTTTTTTTGGATGACATGGTTTAATACCTTTTCCTGTTCTAGGATCTCGTGTAACTTTTTCAAGCTTCTTAACTGGTGCTGAAATAAATAAGTGCTCATATATTACAGAGCTGTCATGAAAAAAAGTCTTATGGAATATTCTGACAGAAATAGGACCAGACCAGCTTGCAAGTCAACGCAATCTGATCAGGCCCTTAATTCGAGGGTTGAGCGCAAGACTATGGTAACTCAAACATATTTTTGAAACCCTTGTTTAGGGGCAACTTGGACCCCTTTGTAAACAATGCAAATTTAGGTGCCATTGCTCATACGAGCAATGGCACCTAAATTTTCATTGTTTACAGAAAGAAATGTTGTGATCTTCATAATGCCTTCATGGTGAGGAGATTAGGTTTGGGGAAAAACAACCATCTGACTTACGCTAGTCTTGCGCTCAACCCTCGAATTGTCCGCCAACAGAATCATTTAATACTGTATAATATATACACATTATAACTATAGTAACTTGAACTGGTGGACGGTATCACATCAAGTAGATGAGCTGATATCATCGGATCACTGGAGACGCTGATCCGATGATATCAGCTCATCCATGAGACGTGATACAGTACACCAGACCAAGTTATGATGTTTTCATTAGATACCTTAGCTCTCACTTTTGTTCATAATTTTACTCAAATTACGCTGAAATGTGCAGACTACTGATGTTACGTTATTAATATTGATGTCATTAGTTACCAATGTCATAGTTTAAGTCCATTGCATAAAATGACGTTTGGTAACGTCACTGCAAAACCAGGGAACTACTGTAATCTAGGATAGTGATACGGAATCAGAAAACGCTACTAGTGTAAAACAGAAAATTGTATTTTTGTGTCGGAAAGTTGCTATATAATATTTTGGTAGGTATATAATAAATCAACAGACAGCAAAGGCTCTGATCTAAATGCCTGGATGCACAGGCTGATCTAAGCATTTGCATATAACATAATGGCCTTTTTCTCATGTCATGGCTCTATTAGAAGTGATGTACCATAGCTTTAGATAAGAGGAGTATCTGAATAAATAGTATTTCCCTAAACATGTATGCTGGGGGTATGCATCTAAAGCATCTTGGTAGGTCATTTCTAATGAGTACTCTCCAAATATGTGCAACTTCATGATTATAATATATATATATATATTACATGCATAACCAAGAAATACCATGATTTCTACCAGACATAAAACTGGTATTTATTTTCCTTGTTTTCTAAGAAGAAATATTTCCTCTTAGCCTGGGAAATAAATCTCTTTAACCGGAACTACTTTTTTTTTTTGTAACATATGAACGGCCTAGATTTTGACCCGTGGGATGATCTCAAATCCTTACTTATCGGCTGAAAATGTTTAAATCCATATGCTTTTTTCGTTGAATCAGGTCACAAGCATTGAAATTAATCCTATCTGAGCACAGAAACAGATAAATATCCATTTAAATGAGAATATTTTATCACTTTTCAATCTCTCGATTCGTTTAGTTTTTTCAAAATGGCGCCCGAGTGTTCACTGCTTCGAACTGTCGATGTCAGTGTATTACTACGCCGACCCAAAATAGAAATGACAGCGTAAACAAACTGGCAGACTAGACTTGCCACAAAATCCTCTTAAATGGTGTACTCTATTGCGGCGAAATGCATGTAATATACAGTTTCTTCATTTCTCCTATTTTAAATATGGGATTTATAAACCTCGGGAGGTAAAAAAAATCCGATAAACTCGTGCTTCGCACCCGTTTATCGAATTTTTTTTTACCTCCCTTGGTTTATAAATCCCATATTTAAAATAGGAGAATGAATAAACTCTCTCTCTCTCTCTCTCTCTCTCTATATATATATATATATATATGAGCAGCATAAACCTAGATCAGCCTGTTCCTTTGCAGTCTATAAGTACTCTAGTTTTTTTGCTAACATGAATTTGACAATACCACAAGCTAATAATATAGAACCTGATTAGACTACATAACTGTGTCCGCTGATCTGAATTTAGGCTGATTACATATACAGTGAAACCTGTGTAAAGTAGCAAAATTACATGACAGGTACTTTTATAAGACAGCCACTTTCCTATCTCAAAGACGGCTTTCTTACCCAGGTTTCATTGTCAGATTAATTTTGAGTAAAACAGCTCCTTATCTTGAGCTGTGAAAATGTCCGGAAACTATAGATGGGAAATTTAAGACCATTCTACAAGGGTATGCAATTTTAGACTAAAGACTGGAACGATAAATGTTTGTTTCTTTTTTCCTAACTTATCATTTGTTAAATACATATACTTGGAGGGTAAGGGTGATTTACTACTGAAACTGCCAAGGACAGACTAATATTTGGGCAATTCTTGAAGTAAAACTGTATTTAAAAATACGGCACACAAATAGACAACAAGCTGCTGTCATTCACTACTGAAAAGTTTCCTTGCGAATAACATAACAATACCCTATTTACTCTAAATACATGGACACCTTAATTACTTAGCAAATACAGTCAAACTGCAACTCTCGTTATCTGGAAGACCAAGGGACTCTCTGAAATACTTCTAGATATCTGTACCACTACATATCAGATTTCCAGAATTTAGAAAAATATAAATCGAACAAATAAATTTCACACATGAATATGTAGTTTGACTCCTGAAGATAGAGATATATTGAAAATATTGTGGAAAAGAGGGAAATTGCTCCTTAGGAGCAATTTCTCCACTTTCCCATAATATTTTGTTACCTGTTGTTAGATTTCCATGTAAAAACAGGGACCAGATTTTAACTTCGAGGTAAGCTAAGTCAAGATAACGAGAGTTGACTGTACTTGTCCTAAAATTTGAACAATTCCATTTAACTACCTGTTGATGTGTCTACAAGCTGCAGGATGATAGCAAACAGTGTAGACCCTAATCATACACCATGTTTGCTCATACCTGTCTGTCAGAATACTTGTAAATAGGGTACTTTTTTTTTAACTGATGTGGAAAGGTACATTTGAGCCAGGGCACATTTCCTATAAGACTGCATATGTGCCCAGTGGACTCAGATCAGCTTGCACATTCGCACAAGCTGATCATAGTCCTTGCTGTCTGCCTGAAGACACTTTGGATCCTTGTCTATCCTGCAAAGACTGACCATACTGCTCAGATGTGCAGGCTGATCTAAGTCTTTGCTGGGCACATATGCAATCTTGTAGGAAATGCTGTGCCTAGCTCACTTATGAGATGTATTTCTCAAGATGCTGTTATAGCAGATATAACTTACTGGAGACGGCTGGTCTTAGGCTGGTACCAGTCTGAGGACTGTTGGATCCTGTGTCTGTGAATAAATCCTTCTGTAAGATGGTTGTTCTCCTGATATCATCTTCTGTATGGATCTCAGACTTCTTACGTACTAAAATAATACAAAGGCCAGTTGTTCAAAATTAACAATGTCGTTAGTTAATGTATTGTTAAAACTTTGATCATTAAATATGGCATATACGCTAATATTTTTGCTGAAAAAATGTGAGTAGCTTTTGCAAAAGCTACTCACATTTTTTTTAACAAAAATACCTCTGAATTAGATATTGTACTTACTAGAACAGTTAACATTTTGACCACTAACGAGCTCGTTAAGCTAACGATGCTTTGAACAACTGGGCTCAGGTGTATGAAATTTATTAAACAAGCTCATTAATTACAATCTTCTTTGAGGCTTGGAAACAAATTTTAATAATTTCAACTAATTTGAATAAATTTCATATAAAAGGAATATAAATGGAGAATTCTATCATATGATAGTCTAAGAATACACTAAATATTATCTTTATGTCTTAAACAACTGGATGCTTCTATCATGGTACTACTGCTTTTACCCTAAATATCGGACCACGCCTAAGCAAAAAGTAAACCTAATTCCAACTGCTCCTTGTGGGGCATGTAGTGGCTTGTTATACTTGCTTAATGTGCTGTCATATGTGCTGTGTTAGTCAAAAAGCGGTCTTTAAGGTATATGATATTGTAACAGGGTAACATCAGGTAGCTTATCTATTTCAGATCCGATAAGGTTGGTGCCACCCAGTCTCGTTATGGCCTGTGCTGTCTGTCAATATAGTCTACAGTATCCTAATTCTGAAAGTGGATTGGGAAGATGCTGATCAGAATGTTCAGATGCCCAGTCTGATCTGTGCCATCACTGTCCTCTTCTACCATTTACTTGGTGTAGCTCATACAGCATACAGTAAAGTTCCTGTCAAGATTGCATGATTGATCAGGGCCCAGTTGTTCAAAGCATCATTAGCTTAACAAGCTCGTTAAGGGTCATTTCGTTAACTGCTTTAGCGAATTCAATACACAATATTCTGATATTTTTTGCTGAAAAAATGTGAGTAGCTTTTAAAAAGCTACTCACATTTTTTCAGCAAAACATTTCAGCATATTTGCGTATCACTCGATGTAAATTTTTAAGGAATCGTTAACTAACGGCATCGTGTGTTTTGAACAACTGGGCCCTGAACTCTTTCAATGCCACAGGCAATAATAATAGGCTTTTGCAAACAGTATAGATCCAGATGAGACGGATCATAATGAGCCATCTCATTCAGGATCTACACATACTGAGTCTTCTTTCCAATGAGTCTTCTTTCTAATTGATAGTTTGTTGAAAAAAAAAAAAAAAAAAAAAAAAAAAAAAAGCAGATAGCTAGTCATATGCATTTTGCCATGTCTCACACTACAGGTAAGAAAGAAGGAAGAGAAATCACTCATTACACAATACACCTACAATAGGAACTGGTCCTTACCAATGGTAGCAAAGTTGACTGGGTTGGAGTTCTCTAGATCTTCACAGTATGTCAACAGAGGTGGCGCCAAGGACATCAGCTCTTCATAGATCCTGGAAAATATACAACAATAACTTCACACAACTATTCATGAAAGGTATAAATCACAAAGTACTGCCTAATACCCTATCACTGGTATCACTGGTATGTGTTAACACTTAGCACTCTGGGTAAAAATTTCAGCAGACGACATTTTGAAATATTTTTCTTATTTTTTCCAGAAAACAGGTTTTGACATTTCATGCAAATTGTCTACAATTTGCATGAAATGTCAAAATCTGTTTTCTGAGAATTTGATTGTGTTGGGGTTTAACGACACATCAACCCTTGTGGGTCATTTTGTGTCGTCTCCCAGAGACAGGGAGAAAAGAGATAGAAGAGACAGTAGAAGAGATGAAAGAGAGGACAGGGAAGAAAGAGGAACAGGAGTGAAAGTGAAGAAACAGAAGAAATAAAAACATTCCCCTTCTACCCTTACCTGCTACAAGGATAGCAGGCCTTGCCCAACTGTAAGCCAATATCAATTGGATGCCCCGGTGCCCTGAGGTACAGGACACCTTCGCACCACCCGACCATCCCCTGTTTTCTGAGAAAAAAAAAAAACAAAAAAAAATATCATCCATGTGTCGTCTGCTAAATTAGCCTAGAGAGTGGTAAAGGTTAAAACTAAAAATGCCTGTAAGCGAGGCTTACCCATTCACCCTTGAGTTTCTGAAATGGACTCTTTCATCTCTGAATTTAGACACATCCATTGTAGAAAATTGGGGTTTCAGTCAAAAAAAATAACAGACTGGCAAACAGTGAAGATCCTGATGAGACTGCTCATTATGAGCAGTCTCATCTGGATTTACACTGTTTGCAAAAGTATCTGTCATAGTCTGAATGAAAAGGGTCAAAGGATAACAACTGCAAACAATATGGGTCATGTACATGTAAGTCACTATATGAATTATATTTTGTTTGGATGAAAGAAACTGAAATTATTGCGACAGAAATAAATTATTTATGTTATCACATCTTATATCAGGGCCCCATTTTTGAAAATAACCAGTGGTTCCACCATACAAGTTTCATTTGATTCTGATGAAAGACATAGATTGGAAACCAATTTTAAACATTTATCAGGGTCCATACCTCCATAAATAATAATCAAAATTCGCACTATAACAATCTCATACAGAGCTTTCCAACATCACCAATACAAAGTTTCAATAAATTCATGAAATGCAGCTGAAGCTCGAAACAGCTACAAAGTAGTCTAGGTTATATTAGCCAATAACTACCAACTTACTGCGGTATCTGATGAGTCAATGCTTCTAGTAGTGACCTGGTGTCAGCCAGACTCTCTTTTGTGAAGTCATCAGTGATTACCATCTTCAGAGCCATTGTGAAGTTTTCAGAGAATTTCTTATAGAGATTGAGATATTGGCGAACTCCACCGGCTGGTAAGTGATCTCCGAAGTCATTTTCTTCTTGCTGCAACAAAAAAACAGACATATTTACTCAAGGGGAAAAGATACACTTGTAAGGGAGTAGGTTTTCAAGCATTTACTTACTTATAGTCACATTACATTTGAATGCAAGTGAGCTAGTTTATGGATAGAAGTTCTATGATGAAAAGTGATGAAGGGGGTCTAGGGGATCTGGGGCAATGCCCCCAAAGTGTTTTCCCTATTTTTATGTGTAAAGACTGGAAACTGATAAAAATTTGGAATGATGATGAAAAATAAGGGCTTTTTTTTTTTTTTTTTTTTTTTTTTTCAAGAATTTGGCCTTTTTTGAGTAATTTTTAAGAAAGTTAGGGAGGCCTAAAAAAAATTAGGATTGTTTAGGAATTTTAGGGATGCTTGAAAGCCTGAAGGGAGGTAACACAGTCAAAATTGTTTTGCTTTCCTTCTGAAAAAGAATCTACACTAAAAGAAAAGGATTTGCTCTCCTTTTAGAGTAGACCCATTTTTGGAAGGGACTTGGAGTGAGGGAAAGCAAACAGGAAGTCTCAAAAGTTGTCTCCCTTGTAAAAAATAGTGGAAATTTTACCCGCTGTATCAAATTTAATCAGGATCTATTTACCCTAAATATTCAGACACCTTTCCTTTCCACAAATATCCTAAAATTTGAACAAAATTTGAACAAATCCATTTGGCCACCAGGGCCCAGTTGTTCAAAGCATTGTTAGCCTAACGAACTCGTTAAGAGGTCAACTCGTTAAGTGTTTTACAACTTTATACCCAAATAAACTAATATTTTTGGTTGAATGCAAAAGCTTCTCACATTTTTCCAATAAAAAATAATGGCACTTTTGAGATATTAATGTTTGAAATTTTAATGAAACGTTAACTAACGACATCGTTAGTTTTGAACAACTGGCCCCTGATGATGTGTCTAGAATGTTATGATGCAATGGCAAAGAGTACAGACCCTGATCAAGGAGCAGTTTAATCTGGGTCTACACTGTTCCCTCAGACCTATCTGTCTGAAAGAGCAAATGTGGTGGACCCAGACTGAACTGCTCAAAGGAGCAATTTGATGGGAGTCTGTACTATTTGCCATTAAGCAAGCACTTCTCAACGCACATTACTAGGTTGCCAAACAGACTTTTTCACACTTTAGGGCAAGCACAGGACTTGTGCAACCAGCAAAGACTCAGATCAGTCTGCACATCCACACAGTCTGATCAGAGTCTTTCCTGATAGCATGTGCCTTCTACAGCCTTTGGGCTATTCAAAGAGGGATAAATGAGAACCATTGCCTGGGTGGATGTACAGGCTGATCTGAGATTTTGCTGGTCACACAGGTCTTATTGCAGGTTTTGTCCTAATATTTCGGAACTTACGGTAGTTTGCTGGGGGAGGGGTACAGCATCATGTAGCTCAGGATAAGCGGAGCATCCAGATATTGTCCTTACTTCTCTACGAAAACCTATGTTATTTGGTACTCATTAAAGTGCTTCTAATGCGTACCCACAATGAAAGTTCTACGGAGAAATAAGAAAAATACCAACGTGTTTTGGTTGAAAATTTGCCCCATACCTGGAGCTATGACAGGAATAAAATAAGCAAAGAGTGGGAGAGATAGAGAGGAAGATTTACTCACCTTAGCTAGTGTCTTGAGTATAGCTCTTATGTCTGACATCAACTTATGATGAGAAGCAAGAAGTGTCTTGATGGTTGCTACTTCTGTTTTTATAGAATCCTACAAAATACAACACAAATACTGTCATTCATGCCAAATGGCTACATTGACAAATGACCTAATCTCTGAATGAGTCAAGCAACACCATTATTCCTGTTTTCATCAAAATCTTTGATAAACAAACACTGTTAAAATTCAATATACCTTTTTTTATCCCATACATGTGTATATTCTTTGCATGGAAGAGTTCATCTTTTATGATTTTCAAGTTCACAGATTAAAGATATTTATCCTCACATTTACTGAATTCACAAAATACCTCTATACAACATACTCACTAGTATTGATTAATTGTGTTGGGGTTTAACAACACGTCAACCCTTGTGGGTCATTTTGTGTCACCTCCCAGAGCAAGGGAGAAAAGAGATAGAGGAGATGAAAGAGAGGAACAGGGAAGAAAGAGGAACAGAAATGAAAGTGAAGAAACAGAAGAAATAAAAACACCCCCCCTCTACCTTACCTGCTACAAGGATAGCAGGCGTTGCCCAACTATAAGCCAATATCAGTTGGACTTCCCCGTGACGTAAAATACACAAAACCTTAGCACCACCCTACTCACAGGTATTAAAATTTGTTGTTGTTTTTATGGTAACCATGAAAATTGCAAACACTAACATACAAAAATACTGCACAGTTTTGTAGTTCATTTTAAGAATAATTATTTTAGGCCTGTTTGCCATTAAAAGTCCCTTCTATCTTTTAAAGAGAATGGTTACACCATCAGTTGAGGTCACTCTGTCATTTTTTTTTTGTCTTTCTTCTAAGCAAATTATTCCTTTTAGAGTAGACCCTTTTTCAGAATGGGCTCAGTGTATAGGAAAGCAAATAGTAAGTCACAAAAGTTGTCTCCCTTGTAAATCAAGGCAGAAAATCTACAAAATTCATTGGGTCCCCTTAATCACGCAGATATACATGTATCTCTAGCCACAAAATGGTGTCTTTAAAACTTCTCCAAGTGGGTTTACACTTTCCTAACCATGCACTGATTCATAATTCATATATGTCACGGTCCGAACTCCAAAGCAATTGCTTTTTTTTTTCTTGAGAAAAAAGTACCATATTTATCCTGAATATTTGGACTACGATACTCCTGACCAAATTTGCCCTAAAATTTATGTGCCCATTTTACTACCTGCTGATGTGTAAAAAAACTGCTGGATAGGCTGAAAACAGTGTAGACGATGACCTGGACCTACACTGCTCAGGACAGCCTACAACAGCAGACAGTATTCTGCCTAGTAATAGTCTGCCTAGCATACTATTCACATGAAATGCTAAGTCATACTTTCTCTGAAAAAAAAAAAAAAATATAGAATGTTGTCTGCTACAGTTTTGCTTAACACTTTTACATTTATCATTCTCTTGGCTAATTCAGCAGATGACAAGTTGATGATATTTTTCTTATTTTCCCAGAAAATAAAAAATGTCAAAACCTGTTTTCTGGGGAAAAAGAAGAAAAATATTTCAATATGTCATCTGCAGAAAATTTTACCCAGAGTGCTAAATGTTAAAAAAAAAAATAAAATAAAATAACCCCAAAATATTAGTTTGTCAGTGCTACTGCTTACTTTTGCTTCATCAATATTGCTCTTTAAAGCTAAAAGTTTCTTGTCAGTATCCTTGATTTTATGGTTAATTTCTCTCAAAGTTGACTTCAACCAAGCTGTGTCTGTCCGCTGACCTTCATCAAGTGGCTGAAACATCAATGCAATAAAGAATATCCTCCTTCATCAGTTTAAACACATTTTCAAAACATTAAACTTATAAATAGCAATGAAATAGCAGGCATTAAAGTGAGTTGGGTTGGAGTTTAACAACCCAGTCAACACTTTTAAGGTCATGCTGCGCCTGCTGCACACATTAAGGGATGACTGGCTTTCGATAGTAGACATTATCTGACAAAATGCACATGGACGTCAATCTTGGGACTTAGAAAATCTGCAGAATTTTACATTTTTGAAAATCTCCTGCAAAACTGTTCAATGTAACGGCCTTGGAACCTTTTGGGGGATGTCCGTGCCTACCCTCCTCTACAACTTTTACCTTACATAGTTTTTATATAAATTGATATTTAAAAAGTTGTCGCGAAAATTCGATTTGAAAAAAAAAAAAAAAAAAAAAAAAAAAAAAAAATTAGTTTAATTGTGTATTTAAATAACAAAGGCCTTGATTAAACTGCCTATGTGCAGGCTGGTCTGGACCCTTGCTAATTACCTATAGATACAATAGATACACATCCAAGGAAAGTAATTCTGTTGTGAAAATATTTACTTCCCTTCTCACTGGGGGCTAAGAAGAATTTCTCTCTGAGAGCAGTTGCTTTCCTTTAACCTTTACCAATCTATGGCCAAGTTAAGCTGATGACAAATTGATGATATTTTTCTTATTTTTCCCGGAAAACAGGATTTAACGTTTCATGCAAATTGTCTCCATCAAAGACAATTTGCATGAAATGTCAAATCCTGTTTTATGGGGAAAAAAAAAAAAATTCCAGAAAACAGGATGACATTTCAAGCAAATGTCAAATCCTGTTTTCTGGGAAAAATAAGAAAAAATATTCCAAAATGTTGTCTGCCAAAAATTTTACCCAGACAGCTAAGCAATAACTGTAGCCCTATGTTTGAAAAGGTAAAAAATTAGGGAGACAAGTTTCTGTCTGCAAGTTGTCTCACTTTGAAAAATGCAATGCTTTTTACCTATGTATGCAAAGGATGTTCATCAAAGGGAAGTAACTGTGATGTGGAAATATTTACCTTCATTCTCATCGGGGGTTACACTCGAAAGAATCTGCTTTCATAGCTCCAATTTTTGAAAAGTTTCAAATACTAGGGACACAACTTCCCGTCTGCAAAAGCTGTCTCTCTTTGAAAAATGGCATCAAGCTATTTCATGTTTTCATTTACTTTAAGGCATGTTTTCTCATTATATGCAGGATTTCTAGAAGGATGGTTTAAGAAAAAATTACAGAACTATCTTAAATTTCCTAATGAAAACAATCTTTCTGGCCTGGCAGGGGATTTGACTTGATCTCCTCCCCCCTTCCCTCTCCCCCACCCACCCACCTCCCCTCTGGATCTGATCCTGGACTCTTATAGCTCTCACCTTCATACTGATTAGTTCCTCCTCCTCCTCGGTAACACTACAATTAGTAGACGATGTTAGTTCACAACTCTCCTTGCATCTGCAAAATAAAACAGGATTGTACAAGGACCTTCTCAGTAACAGCATTATCATAGGATTTGCCTCTTTCAAAACTAAAGATGTTTTTTTTTTTTCTTTTTTTTTTTTACACGCAAAATGTTTTGGCACCTTTCCTATTTCAGGAAAAAAGATATGCTCTGGGTAGTCATTTCATAGTGCTTCCTTGGTCATGCACTTCTAATGAGAACCACAACTTGTGTTTTTGAGGAGAAATAAGAAAATATTGACATGGACAAGCTGATTATCTAAAGCTACTGTAAGTATATTAAGAGCATGAATTTAACCCATTGTAGACTGAATGAACTCTCCCACACTATGTATTGGAAAATTCTAATTTCGGTTTTAGGTATGTCGGGCTATGTAATTTAGATATTCATAAAGAAAAATGGTTGAACTATTTGCAAACAGTGGAGACCTTGATCAGATGCTGCATTCTGTGGCATCTGATCTGGGTCTGCACTGTTTGCCAATTACCCTATTAGGAGTCAAAACTCAACATGAAACAGCCACAGTTCAGTCAATCACAAAATCAACTCTACCAGAAAAATTCAGATTTACAGTACATTACATGATGCCATTAAGATTTTTCATGTGAAATGAAAACTACAGCTCTAGGAAAGCTCTTTTTTTTTCAAACAAAAAGTATTGCCATTTTTTCTTATTTCTGAAGGAAAAAATATGTTGTAGTCACTCATTTGAACCACCTGTAATAGGAATCCACAACATATATTTTTGTGGAGAAAGTAAGAAAAATATTTATCATGATACACTCTTCTCTACTGCTATGGAAAAGACACACGCTGAAAATATTTCTCAGAAATACATATTTATTTCCCCACAACAGGTCTTACTTGTTTATTAATGACAAGAATCCATTATCTGAGCTAAGAGCCTCTGGTGTCCGTGTTCTCAGAGCCTCGAGATGTAGAATTCCCTGACACAGGCTCACAACTTCCTGGGCATGTTTAGCTTCCTCCTGCAAAAGAAACATACAGTAAAACCTGTGTAAGACAGCCACATTTAAAATTGACCTTAGTGGTTGATGTGGAAATGTGGTTGTCTTATAAAGGTACATGTCATGTAATTTTGCTAGCAAAATTACATGACATGTACCTTTATAAGACAGACACTTTTTTTCACATCAACCACTATTTAAAGTCAGTCTCGAAGGTGGCTCTCTTACACAGATTTTACTGTAAACATTAGGAACAAATTGAGAAGCAATAGCTGGCACAATCAAACTGTACAGACCCTACCCAAGTTGTGAGATTTTTCTCATCATTACCATATTTACCTGACCATAAAAACCTGAAGTATTGGTACAACTTATCTACTTACCATACTTGTCCTAAAATTTGAAACAGTCTATTCTACTACCTCTTGATGTGTCTAAAATATTTCTGTATGTATGGCAAACAGTGCAGACCCTGATCAGATGCTGCATTCTACGGCATCTTATCTGAGTCGACATTGTTTGCAAAGGCCTATCCGTTCCAATACTTAGGGTTACTACGGTAAATATTTTGATACCTAACTCATTAACATATTGGTCCTAAAATTTGAACAAATCCACTTTACTACTGTAAATGTCATAAAATTTCGAACACTTTATTCCATACTTTCTTTGCCTCAATTTTGCTTTTTATACAGTTGTTTTTTTTTTTAAATACTTAGCGGAATGGCAAACAGTGTAGACCCTAATCAGACTGCTCCTTCAGAAGCAGTTTGATCTAGGTCTACACTGTTGCATATTCATTTTGTCAGTCTCTTTGGTGTACAAAATTTTAGGACATTAGCATACTTGTTGATGTGTATTAAATTTGCTTAATGAGTGACAAACTATTGATACACTATTTATTCAGGGCCTTGTGTATTTATTCTAAATTTAAGGATACCTTAACTGCTTACCATACTGGTCCTAAAATTCAAAAAAGTCCAGTTCACAACCTGGTGATGTGGCTTAAATTTATTGGAAGAGCAGAAAACAGTGTGGACCCTGATCAAACATTTTTGTACAAAGCACAATTATTTGTGCTGAGGTTTTACGGCCCAGTCAACCCAATGGGGTCATGTCAAGCACGGTCAGTTTATGTAACCACACTTACTGGGCAGGCTTAGTCCTCTAAGTGGTTAACCAGTATTGTGCACAGTCTTTCTCCAGAAACTGACATATGCCTTTCTTGAATCAGCAGAAGGGAGAGAATGACCATAGAAAATATTTCATGATCAAATCTCCATGAAAGAATGTAACAAACCCAGTGGGGTCGAACCCGTAACTTCCTGATCACCAGTTGGATGCGCATCCAACTGAGCCACCAAGGCTTGCACATAGAAGCATAAGCACTGTGAACAGTTGTGATGGCCAAGATGCATTTACATGTATTTAACAGTAAGATCCAGAATGTAGTATGCAAGTTAGTTTGGATCTTTGCACTTTCAATATATTCCAAAATACAAGTATGATTAATGTAAATTGTTTGAATTTAAATTGCATTTGCTTCAAAACTGACTACTTCCCCTTCCTTCATTAGTTTCCAAGGCAATATAATTATGTAGGTCTCTTTTTTTTCTGTTTGAATTTTGAAAACATGTATTTACCCTTCTTCTTATTGCCAACCAGCTTGTTTAATTCTTTAACCCATTGCAGACTGAATAGACTCCCCCACACTATATATTGGAAGAGTCCAATTTTAATTTTAGGTACCTCCAGCTATGAGATTTACATAGAGAATACAGCATATTGATCTACAATAGGCTCCATTTATTTCAGCATTAAAATAGTAAGTCCAGTTCGCATTTTTGGTAATTTGGGTTGTTTCAGTACTTTGATTACTGTACCAACTTGTAAGGTCATTTCAGTACACATGTCCTTTGAGCACTGTAAAGGATTGGTTCCAGGCTTATATGTAGACATACTGAAAGTGTTTTGCACAGCTGGGTCCCAGTGCAACAGCCTCTTTCTGACGACAGCTGATTGCTGCAGCAAGGAAAAAGTTTTCCCGCCCTCCCTCCCAATTTTTATTCTTAATTCACTAATAACCATTTAGTATTGCAGCTAAAGAACAGTAGCTCTATGTATTATTTCAGATGGTTAAAATAAATAATTATGTCAATGTTTGTCATTATTTTGTGGTAGGATACTGCCGCCCAGTTTCTTTTATAATTTCAGAAAGAACAGTCATCCATGTCCTTTCATTCTCCTGCCTGGTGGATTAAGTAATGGTGTTATATTTTGGTGAAAGACAGTTATGCTGCTTTAATGTTCTACAGTGTATCATCAGATACATGAGTGTTAAGTATAAATTGCAATATCAGAAAGACTAAGCTGTTTTTAAATCTGTGGATTATTTGGATAACTCATGGGCAGGAACATTCCAGTCTAGTATGCAATCTAGCTGTTGCTGATTGGGGGTGGCGGAAAATTCCGAAGGGATGTGATTCTGACTGAAATCTTGTTATATATTTGGGAGCTGCTTTCTCATCCAACAGTTTGCTGGTAGATGTGTATGTACCATTTACTCAGCGGTGGTGTATATGATTTAGCGGGCATTCTGTGTACATACCGGAATGCTTTGCGGAGTTTTGTTTTGGCGGGTATCATGTGTCTGTACCGTGATACTTTGCGGTGTGCTGTTTAATAGAACAGCATGTGTATGTACCATGTTGTTTAGCAAGCATCATGTGTATACACCTTGTTGCTTTGCGGTGGTTTCTATGTAGAAACCAGTGGGATAAAAAGATGAGAAAGCATCTCCTTATTGATTGCATCTCTTCGAATTTCCAACCACTGATCTGCAACCTTTACGCCACAAATTATTTTATGTGTATGTTAAACACTGTGAATAGTTATTACTTTGTTAAAACACTCAGGAAGAGTTGATAAAGGTTATTTCAACATATTCTTTGTTCTTATTTTAACCGTCTTGAAATAAAAATGGCTAAACTATTTGCAAACAGTGAAGACCCTGATCAGACGCTGCATTCTGCAGTGTCTGATCTGGGCCTGCACTGTTTGCCAATTACCGTTTTAGAGGTCTCCTGACTACAATAGGTTAACTCTGGGTAAAAATTACAGCAAATGATATTTTGAAGTATTATTGATTTTGTTTTCTCCACAGACAATAGAGCAGTACATTTCCAACTGTATTTTCTGACAAAAACCAAACACGTTATGCACAAAAAAACCTACTGAATTTACCTAGTTTAAGGTAATGTACATTTAACCTAAGCTACAGCAAAAACAATACGGCATGTATGAACAGTAATAGATTAATATCATACTTTCCTAGGCAATTTCTAAATGATTAGATTCAAATTTTCATGGAGAAATGAAGTTTTTTAAAAGTAAAACATATTTTAACGAGTAATACTTAACCTATAGATAATGTGCTATTCTATTCTGTTATTCACCCCTCCACAGAAAAAACGACCTTTCAGTCGTTATAAAGTCTTAATTCAGAAGGTCCCTTTAAACAGTTACCTGTATGACGTAGTTCCTCCCGCTCAAATGATCACGTGTCAGTTTCTTTTATGTGTAAAACAATACACAATTAGGAGAAAGGAGCGAGGGAAGGGAGGTGGGACGATAAATACTTATCTATAGGTTAAGTATTACTCGTTAAAATATGTTCTACTTTTAAAAAACTTCATTTTAACTTCGTAATACATTAACCTATAGATAATGTGCTAGAATTTGTAGAATAGGAGGGAGGATTTCTCCTAATAAGTTAGTCCCAACTTCTGAATTAAGGCTTATTAAAAAGATTTATTTTTTATATATATATAATGAGGACATAATTAGTGCTTAAGGCAATAATAAGATCCTTTAACCAAGGATAAAGTAATCCAGGGTTAACATATATATATAATAAAGATATAATTAGTACCTCTCTAGTATAGCATCAGGTCTAGGGGGGCTGTTGACGTTGTCTACACATCCATAGCTGATTGCTGTTGGCCCCCCACCACTTTTTGGGCCACTATAATGGGGCCCAAACTTTGGAGATTCTGTGCTTGTTGAGACATGTCTCTGAGATAGAATTTGGCAAAAGTTGATGAACTATTCCAAACCGCTGCTTGAAGTATATCATTGAGAGGAACTTTGTCGAAGAAAGCCCAAGAAGAGGAAAGAGCTCTAACTTCATGAGCTTTGATTTTAAGGAAAGAGATATCTCGTTTAGTGAGTTTCCTATAGGCAAGTTTAACAGTTTAAGATATCCATCTCTAGACAGTATCTTTAGAAATATCCTTATTGCCTTTAATAGGAAGAAAAAGTCTAGTTCTATTTTGGCGATAAGAGCTAGTCATTTTGAGATAGAATTTCAGAGCCCTAACGGGGCAAAGAAGTCTGTCAGTATGTTCCCATTTACATATTCGAGCAAGACTAGGAACAACAATAGGATCTGGTTTAACAGAAGGAAGCTGGTTTTTTGCTAAGAAACCAGATTTAAGAATCAAGGAAACTGAACCATCAGATTGATTAAATCTTAAATGTTGTGAATCCATAGCTAGAGCATGTATTTCACTACACCTTTTAGCAGTGGCAAGAGCTAAGAGAAAGGCTGTCTTAATAGTAACGTGAAATTTAGAAGCCTTATCAAGAGGTTCAAAAGGTGGTTTTTGTAGACATACTAAAACCCACGATAAGTCCCATTTAGGTGTAAGAGATCTTTGTACTGGTCGTTGAAGTTCAAAGGATCTGATAAGTTCAGATAAAACTGGATTAGATCCGATTCTATTACCAGTTTTGAATTTTAAAGTGTTAGAGATCATAGATCTATAACCTTTAATAGTACTAATCTGACATTTCTTTTCCGAAAAAAGAAAGTTTTGTTTGTTTGTTTGTGTTGAGGTTTTACGGCCCAGTCAACCCAATGGGGTCATGTCGAGCGCGGTCAGTTTACCTAACCACACGTTTACTGGGCAGGCTTAGTCCTCTAAGCGGTTAACCAGTATTGTGCACATTCTTTCGCCAGAAACTGACAACTGCCCTTCTTGAATCAGCGGAAGGGAGAGAATGACCGTAGAAAATATTTCATGATCAATCTCCACGAAAGGAAAAAAGAAAGATTAAGAAATCGGCTATAACTGTAATAGGGGCCGAGATCGGATTAACCTTTTTTGTATGACACCAATTAGAGAAGATGGTCCATTTTTGCATCGTAGACTTTTTGTGTAGATGCTCTTCTTGATCTGGAGACAAAATCTGCAACGTTTTGTGAAAATTTCTTATCTCTGATTGATTGTTTGATAACTCCCTAGCGTGAAGGTCAAGAATTGGGAGGTTTTGATGTACAAATCTTCCTTTGGATTGAGTCAGTAGTCTTGGAATTAGTGGCAGACGAATCGGAGCTGACACTAATAAAAGAAGAAGTTCTGAGAACCACTGTTGTTGTGGCCAGAACGGAGCTATGAGAACTATTCTGCACTGATGTTGTCGGATTTTCTCTAGAACAGCAGGTATCAGAATAAAAGGAGGAAAAGCATATGCATGAAGATGATTCCAGTCCATGGACAGGGCATCTATCGCTAGTGCTTTGTAGTCTTGTACTGGAGAGACATATAATGGGAGTCTGTGGTTGAATCTTGTCGCAAACAGATCCACATTTGGGAAGTTGAGCATCTGGAATACTGAATTCGCAACTGTTTGATCCAGAGCCCATTCCGTCTTGATAGGTTTGTCTAGTCTTGAGAGGCGGTCTGCAAGAATGTTGAATTTGCCTGGGATGTGACGTACTCTGATAACTATGTCTTGTTCCAGGCACCAATTGAGTATTTTCCAAACTTCTACGCAAAGATTGGGGGAATGAGTGCCACCCTGTTTGTTGATATATGAGACCACCGTTGTGTTGTCTGTGGATATCATGATGCAAGAATGGTGAATAAATGTTTTGGCTTGTTTCAGTGCTAATCGTATGGCCATCATTTCTAACATATTGATATGGAGCTGGGATTGGTTTTCTGTCCAGCGACCATGAAAGGACAGTGTTGTCGGCTCTAAATGAGCTCCCCATCCGTAATGACTGGCATCCGTATAAAGGAAGAATTTGGGGTCTGGAGGATGGATAGAAGTCCCTGTCTCGAATCGAATGGGGTTTATCCACCATTGTAAGTGAGATTGAATCATGCTGTTTATCGAGATCGGGTGATTGAGAGGAAGAATATGCGGTTTCCAGACTGACAGCAGGCACATCTGAAGAGGACGTAAGTGCAGTCTGCCCAGGAGAACAAGGTCTGCTGCAGCACTGAGTTTGCCCAAAAGAGAAAGGAAAGTTCGTGCCGATACATGTTTTGCTGACATTATTTTCTTGATTGTTAGAATAAGGTTCTGTACACAATCCGCTGGAACCCTGACTAAATTTTGTTGCGTCAGAAATTCCATACCTATGAAGGTGAATTTCTGAACAGGAAAGAGATCTGACTTCTTGAGATTTGGCAGAAAACCTAGGCTTTGAATAGTTTGAATGCAAATCTTTGTCTGAGTAATCAGAGGGTTGTCAATCAGACTTTTTTATCAGCCAATCGTCTAGGTATGGAAAAACTGATATGGCACGTTGGCGTAGAAAAGCTGCAATAACGTCCATCAGTTTCGAGAAAATTAACAGACTTAGGGCCGAAAAGTGATATACTTGATCTTCGTGTACGAAGCGAAGATACTTCCTGGATTGACGATGTATCGGCACATGTAGATATGCATCTGTTAAATCTATGGAGACAGCCCAATCGTTGAGTCTCATCGCTTGTCTTACCGATTTGACTGTTTCCATTTTGAATGCTTGTTTCTCTATGTAACGGTTTAATAAAGACAGGTCTAATATTAAACGAAACTTTCCGTTCTTTTTTGGCACAAGGAATATCCGGGAATAAAAGCCGGGAGTTTCCGGATTCTGTACCCTTTCCACTGCCCGTTTGTTGAGAAGATTTTCGATCTCTTCTCTGAGAAACGGGAAGGAGGATTGACTCATTCTGATCGGAACAGATGACAAAGGAGGAATTTTGATGAATGGTATCCTGAATCCATTTCGTACGATAGAGAGGACCCATTTGTTGTCTGTTATTTCCTCCCATTTTTCCGCAAAATGGGCCAATTGTCCTCCCACTGGAATGTCCGCGAGCGGAAGAGCAGGCAGTGGAAAGGACGGGCCTTCATAATCTTGCGGAGGAAGAGGCAGGTTTAGAGGAGGGGAACTGACGGATGTTACCAGTCCTCTTGATATTATCTTTCTTAATGTGAGAAGATGAGCTTTGAGGAATATTTTTGGACCTATACGACTGCGTAGGTTTAGGTCTGGATGTTGTTTGTTTAGCAGGATATTTAGGTACCTTGAAAGCTCTGCTCTGCGAAGGAGGCTTATAAGAAAGAGATTGTGACTGAATGGATGTAGAAGCTAGAAACCTTTGCTGTTGAGCTTCGAAGTTTGATTTAGCTATTTCTTTTATCCTGCCGTCAAATAAGGATTTTGAGTTAATAGGAGCGTTCCTTAACTCGTATGTGGAATTGTCGAGTAGTAGTTTAGACGAAGCTAGGGCTGCGTCCCTCCTAGCTTGGAATAATTCAGTAGTTAAAAGTGTAGACATGGCAGTAGCATGTTTAATCGATTTGGCTACAGCCTCCAGAAGTCTGGAAAGGGCCGCAACCGACATCGATTCCTGTTGTAATGAAAGGAAGGCAGCTGAAGAAAATAGATCAGCATGAGAATTAATAGCGACTAGTTTTCTAGCCTTCCTTTCCCATGCTTCTAGATTCTTGAGCGGAATAGAAGCTCTTCCTTCATTAGAAATGTCTAGGAGCGACTCATCCGCTTCTAATTGAGGGATATTATCAGTTGGCAAATATTGGTTTTGGCTCTTGTAGAATTTAGTCGGAGCAAGAGCCGAAACCAAGCTTTGCGGGCAAATCCAATCTCTTGAACATTTGTCCGATTCTAGTCTATTTTGAATATATTTTGTTGTATTTTGTACTAATCTGGATTGTGGGAGGACAAGTAATGGAGTGGAACGAGACTCCATTAATTGTTCGATCCCAGAGAGAGGTTTTAATGGAGCTTGATCCTGCTGAGTTTTGGGGCATAACTCAGGAGGAAGAAGCCGGAAGACCTCGTTAATCGCACGATCAAATGACCAGACTTCGGATTCAGTTTCCGAATCTGACTCCTTATTCTGTTGAGTGAGATTCGGCTGAATCTGATCGTAATTAATAGGTTGATTAGTGATTGGACTAAAATTAGTCTCCTCAGGTTGTATTAGAGTTCGCGTTTGAACAACCTGGGGAGATTTATGAGCCCTTGTATATCTACCAATGTCAAGTTGAGATTGGGAGGAATTTGATGAAGAAGAAGGCGTCATCGATCGTCTTCTTCTCTTTTTATGAGAGTGCTTAGATCTCTTTGAATTTTTCTTTCGCCGAGAAGAACTCAAAGAGTCTGATCTGGAAGTAGAGATAGAAGAAGAGGACGATCGATGTCTTCTTCTCTTTTTAGATTTATGCTCTCTTTTTGACTGATCCTTCCTTGAAGGTCTGGAGATAGATAAATCATTTGAATTAGGAGGCTCAATCATTACACTCGGATCTGAGACCTGCGAAAAATCAGGTTCGAGTGGAATAATCTGTCTAGAGGAAGAAGCTGGAGTAGGAAGTTCTAGTCTATCAGAACGTTCGTAACCAGGAACAAAGACATTGGATAGTCTGTGGACACTACCATGTGAAATATGGCTACTTATGGACGGAGCGTAGCTTTGTACAGGCACATTTATAGGAATATAACCAGGCGGAATTTGTGTTTGTAGGTCATACGCGAATGACTGTAAACCAATGCCTGGTTGACTGGAGCCTAGTTGACTGGTGCCTGGTTGACTGGCTGACTGGTGACTGGCGACTGGATGACCGGTGACTGGATGAACGGAGATCAGTTGCCCAGTGACTGGGTGACTGGTTGACTGGTGACTGGTGGGCTTAGTGCCCGGTCAGACCTTGATGGGTCCTGCCCCGAGCAGTAAAGCTATGAGGGGCGGTGCTCCCATCAACTGTCCCGTTGTCAGACATGTCTGACTGGGACTTCTTGGATTTCTTTGATTTCTTCTGTTTTCTCTTCTGCGTCATAACTGATTTTCTAGTAGCATGAAGGCGTCTTCTTTCTGCTAGGTTCCAAACTTTTTCTGTCCAGGAACTACAAATATAACACGGAGAGATACGTGTGCAAGAATTACAAGTTAGACAAGATAAATGTGTATCCCATTTAGCTTTTAAATGGCCACAGTTGCCGCGGGCGAAATGCATCGACTGACGCGGAAACAAAGGAAGAAATTTAACATTGAGAAAACAAGAAATCTAAGATCGATATTTCGAAAATAAGTACATAGATAGTAGAAGGAGTGAATATAGAACCAGAGAAAGTCAAGGATATAAAAATTTTAACCGTGTAGAATAATTTTAATCCATTTTTTCTAACACAGAATAATAATCCTTGAACATTCAAAGTCCACAGAAAAGAAACTGACACGTGATCATTTGAGCGGGAGGAACTACGTCATACAGGTAACTGTTTAAAGGGACCTTCTGAATTAAGACTTTATAACGACTGAAAGGTCGTTTTTTCTGTGGAGGGGGTGAATAACAGAATAGAATAGCACATTATCTATAGGTTAATGTATTACGAAGTTAAAATCAAAAATATTATTTATATTGGATAACCCTGTTTTCAAAACCTATGACAGAGATGCAGGTTAATCTGAAACCTCCCTGCTTGTATATGTGATACTGTTGATTCTGCTCTGGTCCATCTCTGTTTCAGCCTACCTCTGCTTGATGTTTCCTTAGAGAACTGGCTTCTTCAAACTGTTGCAGTACAAGATTAAGAGATGGATTGGCTCCGACAGCCCAACGCAACCTCTGTGTGATACTGCCCTCTAGCTGGGTGTAGTGACTTTGACATGCTGATAAGTTAGTTTCCTGGCTCATTACTGCCTGCATACACTGTGAAATAGAAGAATAAAGACATAAGCCACAATACAGCAAATATAAATGCTAACACAGCTCTAGATATGAGTATCCAGGTAATTATTTTTTTTCTCCACAAATATATATGCTATGGGTACTTAGAAGTGTCTCGATGAGGCACTTCTAATGAGTACCAATAACATATATCTTTGTGGAGAAATAAGAAAAATATTTTCATTTTTTAGCTGAAGCAATAGCCTTATCTAGAGCTATGCGGTAAAGCTTCAGAAACCCATATTCTGGCCAGCATTGTCCCTGATTAATGTTATATGTAGATTCAACAAAGCCCAAATACTGTAAATCTCTTTAAATACTGGTAATTTTGTATATCAAGAAATACTGGTGATTTTGTATATCGTGAAAGCTGTCTCTGACTACATATGCATAATGCCTACCGGTGTTCATATTGTCTTGTGAACCAGTACAGATTCAACAAGGTCTTTGCCATTTATTTATACTTTCTTCAGTATGCCGTAATTCTGAAAGCCAACAGCAAAGGCCTTGATCAGACTGCTTAGATTTAAGGTGTGATCTGGGTCTCTGATGTCTGGGTATGTCCTTATTCATCCAGAGTGCTTAGTATACTACCATATTTACCCTAAATATTCAGATGCCTTAACTAATTACCATACCTATCCTAAAATTAGAAGGTAAGTATTGTAGGGTATGTGTTACTTTTCTTTTCTAGCAATTATGGGTTCAAATCCCATTTGGGATTGTACTAGACATTCCCTTGTACACAGATTATATCTAGTCCTAGTCCAGGCAAGTGCCTTGTGTGCATGCCAAAAAATAATATGCTCTTTTTAAAATAAGTGTTAAAAAGATTACCTTCTTAATTTCCGACATGACAGTTGCCCTGTTTGCCACCATTACTGGATTGTTCTGTCGTCCTTCTTGTATAAACATGTCCTCGTGAAGCCAGTGTAGTCTGGTGATGTGAAGTTGGCCCCGCTGTAAACTGGCCTTTAACAGCTCGATATTTGAGTCCAGTCGCCTGTAAAGATAGGTTTTTTTTAGCTCTAGGATAGGCACATTTGTTTTCAACCAAAAAAAGTAGTGGTATTTGTCTCATTTCTCAATAAAAGTAAATGTTGTAAGTACTTCTCAAGGGGAGTTCCAATGAGAACTTAGAACATATGTTTTCATAAAAAAATATAAAAAAACTATCTGGATACCCCTCTTATCTAGAGCTAGAGTATGTCATTTTTCTGTATCAGTGTATTTTTGTGCTCCATGTTTACACTACATATACATAAAATTTTAACCCTTGTCCTGCTGAACCCGGATATACCCTGCCTTTGAAAACAGTGTAGATCCAGATCAGTTGGCTTCTGAAGAAGCCAACTGATCTGGATTTGCACTGTTTGCCATTAAGTATGTGATTTTATATCAACAATCTTGATCAAGTAATCTGATTGGCTGAAAATTAGAAGTAGGTGTGGCTTCTTAATTTATTCAGCAGGACAAGGGTTAAGACAGAATGATGATTTCATTAAACATGTCAACCTACAGGGAGTACTTGTATTAAAATGGTTTGTTAGCACTGTTTACTACATGAAAGGTATTTTGACTATATGTTAAATGTGAACAAAAAATGAAACGGTTACTGAAGAATCTACTTTTAAATAATACAGCATATTGATCTACAATAGGCTCCATTTATTTCAGCATTAAAATAGTAAGTCCAGTTCGCATTTTTGGTAATTTGGGTTGTTTCAGTACTTTGATTACTGTACCAACTTGTAAGGTCATTTCAGTACACATGTCCTTTGAGCACTGTAAAGGATTGGTTCCAGGCTTATATGTAGACATACTGAAAGTGTTTTGCACAGCTGGGTCCCAGTGCAACAGCCTCTTTCTGACGACAGCTGATTGCTGCAGCAAGGAAAAAGTTTTCCCGCCCTCCCTCCCAATTTTTATTCTTAATTCACTAATAACCATTTAGTATTGCAGCTAAAGAACAGTAGCTCTATGTATTATTTCAGATGGTTAAAATAAATAATTATGTCAATGTTTGTCATTATTTTGTGGTAGGATACTGCCGCCCAGTTTCTTTTATAATTTCAGAAAGAACAGTCATCCATGTCCTTTCATTCTCCTGCCTGGTGGATTAAGTAATGGTGTTATATTTTGGTGAAAGACAGTTATGCTGCTTTAATGTTCTACAGTGTATCATCAGATACATGAGTGTTAAGTATAAATTGCAATATCAGAAAGACTAAGCTGTTTTTAAATCTGTGGATTATTTGGATAACTCATGGGCAGGAACATTCCAGTCTAGTATGCAATCTAGCTGTTGCTGATTGGGGGTGGCGGAAAATTCCGAAGGGATGTGATTCTGACTGAAATCTTGTTATATATTTGGGAGCTGCTTTCTCATCCAACAGTTTGCTGGTAGATGTGTATGTACCATTTACTCAGCGGTGGTGTATATGATTTAGCGGGCATTCTGTGTACATACCGGAATGCTTTGCGGAGTTTTGTTTTGGCGGGTATCATGTGTCTGTACCGTGATACTTTGCGGTGTGCTGTTTAATAGAACAGCATGTGTATGTACCATGTTGTTTAGCAAGCATCATGTGTATACACCGTGTTGCTTTGCGGTGGTTTCTATGTAGAAACCAGTGGGATAAAAAGATGAGAAAGCATCTCCTTATTGATTGCATCTCTTCGAATTTCCAACCACTGATCTGCAACCTTTACGCCACAAATTATTTTATGTGTATGTTAAACACTGTGAATAGTTATTACTTTGTTAAAACACTCAGGAAGAGTTGATAAAGGTTATTTCAACATATTCTTTGTTCTTATTTTAACCGTCTTGAAATAAATGCACTGCACAGCATGATACCCTGTCACAGAGCTTATTTTAACATTTATAAAGTGCCCTAACTCTGAAAGGTCAAAATTAGCACATAAATTTTTGCATTGATCCCAAATTTACTGGTCATTAAGCCACCATATGAAATTTGTTTGAATCAAATGGAAAATGCCTATAAACTTATGGCATAGAAACCACTTTTATATTTCTCTGGGACCGTAACTCTGAAAATAATATAAAAAATTGCCCATTAACATTCCCATATGACAACTTGCCAATACAAATGTATGTATAAAATTTCAATGGAACATAGGAAACAGAACATATATCACGGAGAAACTAAATTGGATGTAAATGAATGTACATATGATGGACAGATGGACTGATATACAGTGCCCAGTTGTTCAAAGCATCGTTAGATTAAGGAGCTCGTTAAGGGTCATTTCGTTAACTGTTTTAGCGGATTCAATATACAATATTCTGATATTTTTTGCTGAAAAAATGTGAGTAGCTTTTGCACTGCAAAAGCTACTCACATTTTTTCAGCAAAAAATTTCAGCATATTTGCATATCACTAGATGTAAATTTTAACGAATCGTTAGCTAACGATGTCGTTAGCTTTAACAACTGGGCCCAGATATTCAACATAAAAACTTAATAGCCTAACACCATTGTGCAGAGGGATATAACAAATCAAGATCAGCCTGGGGTCTTCATTTTTACTTTTTGTGCTTAGATCACTTTATGTGTGACAAGAAAACACCAAATTCCTACCTAGTAAGGTCATGTCTCCTCCAGATAGCATCTTGAGAACTAGTGAGAGTGCTGGCCTGAGTCAGATCTATCTGCTGGAATAGTCCATTTCTCAGACATGACTCAATTGCCTTCTTACACAAGTCTTCTAATGGTACTTTTGATTCAGCACCAACATCTTTCAGTTCTATCTCTGCTGTAACATTCAGCCCTAGAGACTTTATTATCATACATAGGATATACCCAAGGACTTGGGATGGAAAACCAATCACCTGTTGAAGACAGAGGAATGTTTATGTCATTACATTTGCATTCAAACTACAGCCAAACTTCAATGACTCGAATGTCTTTGGAACCATGGATATTTGTTTGAGACATGGGTAGTTCAAGCCACTAGGGGTTATTCATAGTGCAAGGTTAGAGACAAATGGAAATAATATATGGACATCTTTTCGATCCTCTATAAAATAATTGTACATTCAGTGTACTGATTAGAATTGCCGCAATGAGGCAATTCTAATTAGTACACACAACATACAATTTCATGATATAAAATACGAAAAATTACCTAAAATATCCATAAATATTTGACTTCTTGGGCTACTGAGAGAATTTCCTAGGGACTCAAAAACGAGTTCAAATTAACCATGTTAAACAGCCATCAGTGTTCGAGTCACTGTGGTTTTACTGTATATGCTATGAGCTGAAAATTTTCCTGCCCTTTTACACCATAATATCTAAAATGCTCTCCCATCTTTGACTTTGGAAATCTATTGTTTTAAAGGGACTGACAAATATCTCAACAAGAAATGCTGGAATCAGTTGCTGTTCCTTAAACAATGACATGTAATTTTACCAGATTTTCCTAAGGCCTGAGCAAACAGTGCTGCAGAATGCTACATCCGATCAGAGTCTACACTGTCTGCCACTTATTCAGCTGCTTTTAGATATATCAACAGGTAATAAAATTAAGCTGTTCAAATTTTAGGACAAGTAAATACTGTACATAAAAGCAGACTTGTTAAGTGACCTGGAAATTGCGAGTCACTTCTGGAAAATGGACTCTTGTCCCAGCACCCGATGTTTTCTTAAAAAAAAAATAAAAAAAAATAAGGAAACTTGAAATTCTCGCTATACGGTAGAAATCCAATTGTTTGTTATGAGTGTGTGTGGATCCACAGCATTTTTTAGTTGCTTATGTGCTATAAAAAATCATTATCTATAGGTGCCTGATTAGTAGTGTGGAATTTATTGGTAAAAATTAACCAAGCTTCTCACTCAAACGATTGTCACTTAGGTACAGCAAAATAAATAAATCAATATCATTGGACACTTGGTTATTCAAAGTTATTTGTAATGTTTTTAAATATTCCAAGCATCTCGGTGAAACAGACAAATTATGGCGAAAAGGGAAGCATCTCCCAATCTAAGCCCAGCAAATAAAAGGCCCAGACATAAAAATGGCGAGTTTGTTAAAGTATAAACCTATAATGTAATTTTCAAATTAGGCATGAAATACAACCGTAAATAAACTAATTATATTTTGAGTTTTTTTTTTTTTTTTAGAATCCTAACCATTTTCTTAGAATCTGATTTGCTTGCAGCTGTGCTGCGCGCAACACACTCGCAGAAGCGCCCGCTGAAAAAACGATCGTCACGCTCTGTATCACTGATGCTTTTTTCAGAAACTTAACTTGTTTGATAAAAGTCGCCACTGACCTGTTTTCTGACATAATCGGCTATGAATCTCTTGAGAGGTTTAGAGAGTTGTTCATCATCATAACAGCTACCCCCATCCAGACCCTGCACTGCTGCAGCAAACTGTGTACACATGTGGAAGAAATCCTGCATCACTTGGAGACGTCGAACAAAGAATAGACAACTCATAATCCTTCTTGTGCTGCTTGTGAAGGGAGACAACTGTAAAGTATAATTAAACTTACTTATTGTTATCAGCCTTGGTCAAATGTTGTGGATACATATTAGAAGTGCCTTGGTCAGGTGCTTCTAAGACACAATATGTTTTGGTGGAAAAAAAAAACACCAAAAAATATAAATATTATTTGATTTAAAAAAAAAAAAAGTCATCATGAGCTTTCTGTTTGCTTGATTCGGAATTTTACGGCCCAGTCAACAATGTTAAGGTCAAGCTGATCTGGTCAGCTGACCTTCTTGAATCAGGGTCAAGCTGGAATTCAAACTTGCGAACCCTGGATCTGCATTAGGACATGCTACCAGCTGTGCTATGGAGCCCAGCTCATTATGAGCTATGACTAACCTGCTGTTTTGTGGTTCAAACTACATCACTATTTTCAAGTGACTAGCACTACTATTAACCTAAACTCAGTTCAATACCCTTAAAGTGCCAATCACAACAGCACTGATGACATTCTATTTTTTTTTTTATTTTTCAGAGAAAATGTTGTTTGCTACAACTTTGCATGGTACTTAAAATATTGGTACAGGCTTACAACTAAATCTGTTGAGTCATGTGTGACTTCTTCTGGACCAGTGAGCTACAGAAATTCAGAACAATGTATAATAATTCAATATGAGGTACAAAATGAGAACATGAGCAAAACAATGGAGAGGGAGGGGTTACTAACTATGCGAGAACCTGTGTCCCAATTCCACTGCATATTATATTCTGCAGTAAAAATCGGCTTACTCTAATGCCAACTATGAAGGCTCAGATCAGCCTTAGCATCTACACAGTCCAATCAGGGCCTTCTGTATGTTGATATATTCTGTAGTAGCCATCAATTTTGTAAGCGAGCTATGCCAGCCTTGATCAAGGAGAGCAAATGCATGGGTCTTTGTAGCCACTGCTTTTGTGCTGCATATAACAATTTTCCCTATTTTTCCATGAAAATGGAACTTTGTACTTCCATATACTTAACGTTAAAACACGGTATTACCTGCATGGATCTGGCCTCTCTGACAGCATCAACCTTCTTCCAGATGTCAGGAACATTTATAGCATCAACAGCCTCCAGTAGATTGGTAAACTCATCATCAAGTCGAGTGAACAGCCCATTAAATCCCATTAATAGCATCTGACCAGAGGTCAAATCTGACGACCCTTTACCTTTATGTTCTATCATCTGCATGAAATGATCTTCCATCATGGTTACCACAGCAACTAGTTCTGAACCTTCAGTCTGGAAATATACAGTCGACTCTCGTTATCTCGAATTCCAAGGGACTCTCTGAAATACTTCGAGATATCCGTAGTTCGACATATCAGGTTTGCAGAATTGAGGAAAAAATAATTTGATTAACCACATTTAACAAACTGATAGGTAATTGGACTTTTGAAGTTAGAGATATATTGAAAATATTGTGGAAAAGAGGAGAAATTGCTCCTTAGGAGCAATTTCTCCTCTTTTCTACAATATTTTCCATCTGTTGTTAGGTTTTCATGTATAGGCAGGGACCAGATTTTCTTCGAGATAAGCGGTTATTCGAGATAAGCGAGGTCGAGATAGCGAGAGTCAACTGTACATGTACACAACAACCTCTTTATAAGATGGTTTATTACAAGACAGTTTCTGATATAAAATGGTTTGAAAATGGACCCCAAAAAAGTTGTATCCAAACAAAAATGTTTAGATTATACAGAACAAGAAATTCGCCGAATGGCTATGTGGTGATTGCTACGGCACTAAACACACAGACTAAACATTGTTTAGCAAACATGAAAAGTAAGTCAAGGTAAGTAACGGTTGATGGCAGTGGGCAGAGTGCATCATGGGAGATGCGTGTATGAGGTTTCAGTAGCCTTGAAGCCTTGGACTTTGAGAAATAGAGCTAAATGCAGAGACTAAACAATGTTCAGCCAAACATGAAAAGTAAGTCGTCAGTAATGGTCAATGGCAGTGGGCAGGGTGCATCATGGTGGATAGGTACATGATGTTTCATTTGCCTAGCAGCCTTCATGTTTTAGAAGTAGAGCTAAACACAGACTTAACAAAGTTGATGCCGCACCAATGATAATGCCAAAAAGTGATACCTATGTCGCTCCTGCTTGCTAAAACAGTCACTGATGGTCATTTTCTATCAAATCCATACATTTTTGTTTCTTGTTCACATTCCAGAAGTATGTTTATAACATGGTCAAAAAAAATGTATAGATTACAGAAAAATGACCATTTACGGTCATTTTTTCTATATAATCTATACATTTTTGGTTGACTACAACATGGTTGTTTATTTAACACAGATTTTGCTTTGAGCCTCAGCTATGATTTTATAAAGAGGTTGTTTGTTTGTTTGTGTTGTTTGTGCTGCGGTTTTATGGCCCAGTCAACCCAATGGAGTCATGTCGAGCGCAGTCAGTTTACCTAACCACACGTTTACTGGGCAAGCTTAGTCCTCTAAGCGGTTAACCAGTATTGTGCACATTCTTTCGCCAGAAACTGACAACTGCCCTTGAATCAGCAGAAGGGAGAGAATGACCATAGAAAAGGTGGTGTATTAGTAAGTAGATATATATGTATACAGTTTCTCAAAGTCATTACTTGCAAAAACATATTTTACAAGAAATGTGTCGTGTATGGTAAATACCCTAAAATTTCGAACACTTTATTCCTTACTTTTTTGGCCTAAATTTTGCTTTTTATGCAGTATTTCTAAAAATTCTTAGTGGACTGGCAAACAGTGTAGACCCAGATCAGACTGCTCCTTCAGGTCTGATCTCGGTCTGCACTGTTTGCCTATGCCATTTTGTCAGACACTTTGGTGTATGAAATTTTATGACATTTACCGTAATAATTCATAGCTCCAGATAAGAGGTCAAAATTTTTCTTATTCACAAAAAACATATGTTGTGGGTACTCATTAGAAGCGCCTCGCCTTTTAATGAAAAATGACGGATATTTTCTTATTTCTCCACAAAATGTATGCTGTGGGTACTCATTAAAAGTGCCTTAGTTATGTGTTTCTAATGAGTGCCCGTAACACATTTTCATGGAGAAATAAGAAAAGTACTAATACTTTTTCATTAGAAAAGCACCTTATCTGTAGTTATAATGTACAGATGTAATTACCCAATCATGTATGACTGCAAAGCTCCAGGGCCCAGTTATTCAAAGCATCATTAGGTTAACCAGCTTGTTAATGACAAACTCATTAACTGTTGTAGTGAAGGTATTTTCAAATACATTGATATTTTTGCTGCAAAAATGTGAGTAGCTTACAGTGAGTAGCTTTTGCAATAAAAGCTACTCACATTTTTTCAGCCAAAAATATCAATGTATTTGCCATATTTCAAGACAGAAGTTTTAATGTCACGTTAGCTAAAAACTTTAAGTTTTGAACAACTCTGCCCAGGTATTTAGAGGATAAAATTTTGTTATTTTGCACCAAAGCATTAACTATGATTACCCCTCAATATTACCCCTCTGTTTCTTCAAAATTAAAATAAAAAAAAGTTTTCATTAACCCATTTTAGTTTGGAGCCCCAAATGGGTAATGGCAAACAATGTTCTATGGCATCTGATCCGGGTCTGCATGGCTGACAAATAGTTTAGCCATTTTCTCTAAGAATATGTAACTCACATAGCTTGACATACCTAAAATTAAAATTGGACTCTTCCAATATATAGTGTGGGGGAATCTATTCTGTCTAAAATGGGTTTAACATCACCTTTATTTCTGGAGCTATGACTGAATGTACCTTAATTCCCATAACAGCATTTCGGTGGAGTGTTTCCAGCTGACTGATAAGAGAGTCCAGTGATTGTCCCGTCTCACCCAAGATCGAGGCTAGGCCAGCAATGACATCAAACCCTGAGGGGTCCCCTGACTGTATGATCTTGAGGGCCTCTGGTAGAATGATGGTACGATAGTTCACATTCAGATCCTGCAACATAGTCACTCATTAACTGGGCAGGAATCAGCCTCTTTAGTCAATAAATAAATAAAAGCAAAACCAGTCTGATTTACATTTAACAGTAATGAACAATTTTCATTTTTTTTTCTCGTTGTTTAGCTGCATCATACGGCAAATGGATCTGAATTTTATTTAGGACTATTTCGATTTTATGCACCTTAATGGTGTAAAGTTGAGATAAACAATGGATGATGGGGGCATGAAGCCAGCCAAGTCAGTATTTGGATTGGCATGAAGCCACTGGCCAAGTCACTACTTCAAGTATTATCCTGAAGGACAAACTTTTACATCAAAATTAAAAAAAATCAAGGTATGAGTCCTCTTTTTCTCTCATATTCTTATTATTACAATATTTTGTATCACTGACTAACTTAGAAGTTACAGCTGACATCAGCTTTTCTATAAAGATTTTCATCAATTTCAGAGACTTGAACAATGCTGACATATACATTGTATGCTACAATGAGCAACAATGCAAGAAATCTACCTTCATTTGTTTGTTTATATTGAGGGTTTACGAGCCCTGTCAACCCAATTTGGTCATGTCAAGCTTGCTCAGTTTTCCTAACCACACTTTTACTGGGCAGGCTTAGTCCTCGAAGTCGTTAACCAATATTGTGCTCATTCTTTCGTCAGAAACTGACAAATGCTCTTCTTAAATCAGTGGAAAAATCTACCTTTGATTATGTCGAGGGTTGAGCGCAAGACTATAGTAACTCAAACATATTTTTGAAACCCTTGTTTAGGGGCAACTTAGACCCCTTTGTAAACAATGCAAATTTAGGTGCCATTGCTCATACGAGCAATGGCACCTAAATTTTCATTGTTTACAGAAAGAAATGTTGTAATCCTCATAATGCCTTCATGGTGAAGAGATTAGGTTTGGGCAAAAACAACCATCTGACTTACGCCAGTCTTGCGCTCAACCCTCGATGTATGCTAACTGAAGACTCAGATCAGCCTACATATCTACAAAGTGTATTCAGTCTTCGCTATCTGCCTGCAGAAGCCTTGAATCCTTGACTATCCAGCAGCACTAAGCAGACTGATCAGACTGCACAGATGCAACAGGCTGTTCTGAGTCTTCTCTTGATAGTAAGGTACATCTTCTCACACCGTTGCTCAAATGTCAATGAAGATGAAGTTCAGAAATATACTGCTATCAGATGACTTATTTAGAAGGAGTATTTGGTGATAATTTTTCGGATATTTTTTCTTATTTCTCCATGAAAACATATGTTGTGGGTACTCATTAGAAATGTCTCTATGAGGCACTTCTAATTAGTACCCACAATGTATGCTTTTATGGAGAACTGGAGAAAATTATCCCAGAATTATCATCATATACTCCCTCTTAATAACTCCTCTGTGCTATATTTCAGTGCTTCAGAAAAGGGAAGTATCCAGGCACATATTTTTCTTAGGTCTCTACATAAACATGTTATAGGTATGAAGCACTTCTAATGAGTACCCATAACATGTTTTTGCAGAGAAATAAGAAAAATATCAACACTTCGTTTTTGGTGTGGAAAAAGCACCTTATCTGAAGCCATGATACTTACAATGCAAAATGATTCATAGGCTTTTCAATGGTTTATTCTGTATGCAAGGGAACAAAGTTCTGACATAACAAGGTATCAGAATACACTACAATCTCTTTATAACACTATTTTTGGGGTCCATACCATGTTAGTTAAACAACCGTGTTATATCCAAACAAAAATGTATAGATTATATTGAAAAATGACCATTTATGGTCATTTTTCAATATAATCTATACATTTTTAGGATCCATCTTTGAACCATGTTATATCCAAAACTGTGTTATATCGAAACGTGTTATAAAGAGTTTGTGGTGTACAATGATGTGATCATTCATGAAAATTGTATGATTCTTCTTTTTATAACCTTATTTGTTCACAAAAATCCAAGACAAACATACAAAATCAGTGAAAAATATTACCTGAAGTGCAACATAGACATGATGCGTAGCTAGAAGACCTTTAAACAGCACCGCAAACTGTTCTCTGTCTTCGGCCTGGAAAGCAACACGCGAAAGTTCTAAACACTTCATGACATATCAAACTTTCCCTATAGTATCATCATACCTCTAGATTATTCTTTTTATTTCTCCACAAAAAACATGTTGCAGTGTTCATTGGAACCATCTCAGTGAGACAATTCCAATGAGTACCCAAATTTTTGTGGCAAAATAAATTTGGGATGTGGCCATATGGAGCTGAATAGCTTAACTACATGCATATAATTCATTCTTTACTTTTATTTGCAGGTTCTGCAGTTATTATGCTACGTATCAGCGTGACTCACTAAAATGAAATAATTATTTAATACATAATGAGCTTCACATGCTACATTTTTTCTTCTCTTATAAAAATATGGTATGCAACATGGCATCAAAAATATCAGGATCCAAGGAATGGGTGTGCTCAAAAGTATTCTACAGCTAGGCATTCCCATGTATACTCATTAGCTTACACTCACTATGTCTTGTTACTTATTTATGTCTTGTTACTTATTTATAACTGGTCAGTTCTGTTACAGATGTGTTCCCTTACAGGGGATAAAAAAAATTACCAGTTAGTCAAACAAATTTTAGGATCTCAAAACACTGTTAGAATGAACAGTCTGGAATATTAACTCTTAATCCTAGTCCTGCTGAACCCGGATATACCCTGACTTTGCAAACAGTGTGGATCCAGATCAGTTAACTTCTACAGAAGCCAACTGATCTGGATCTGCACTGTTTGTCATTATATATGTGAATTTCTATCAAAAATCCAGATCAAGTAATCTGACTGGCTGGAAATTAGAAGTGGGTGTGGCATCTTAATTTATTCAGCATGACAAGGGTTAAAGTATTAATCAGAACTGCAGCTACTGGCATTTTTAATTATTATTTTATCATTATTTTTCAGAGATAATAAGGGTTCACATTCCACGTGAATCTAGCAGATGGTTCACATGAAATGCTATGTCTTATTAGCTCTGAAAGTACACAAATGCCTCTGCCCTTTGCTCCTTCCCCATATAGCAACATCATCTGGATGCATAAATTTCAAGAACAATTTTCTAAAGGCTCAATCTGATCTGTTATACATTTTGAACCCTAGTCCCACCTGAGGGCATGACCCAGGGGCAACTCTAGCACAGAATTGAAGATTTAGGTCTGGGTAAGTAACATACCAAATTTCAACTTCCTAGCATAAAAGATACCCAAGTAATTACCTCCAAGGGAAACACGGACGCAATTGTCAATGTAAATTTGAATGTTAACATAAACATTTGTTAGACTCTGGTTACAAACATGACATACACACATACACTGTAACATCATGGCGAAATGCTGTATGCCCAACTGCTGCCTTCGGCAGGCGGGAGCATAAAAAATAGAATGTCATCTGCTACAATTTTGCTTTAATAGCACTTTAAGTTTAAGAATAATGACAGTAACAATGTATACCTTTTGATCCACTTTAACCATATCCAGGAACTGTGAAACATTAGCACTCATGCTACACAATTCATCCAGGAACCAGTCCCCATCTCTGGAAGTTAAATCCATCAGCCGGTCACCTGCTCCTAAAGATATTAAAGAAATGCCATATGTCTACTCAACATCATTATCCTGGAACCAAAGAACTTTTATTGGATATTTAATATAAAAAGCCAGTTCCAAGTTCCTGACAAACACTAAAGGGATATATTTGTTCTGCTAGATAACATGTCTGGGAACCATTCACAATATCAGGCTACTGAAGCAATATTAGTATTTGTACTATATAATTCATCTTAGAACCATCATAATATCTGGGAATTAAACCCATCAGCTGACTGCCAACTTCTAAACAATACAGTGTAGATCCTGAGTGATTTGATCTGGGTCTACTGTTTGCCAAGGTGTGTTTCAATACTTAGGCTAAATTAGGTAGACCCAGCTAAATTTGTCAAAGATTGTTTATGAGGTCAGAAAAGGTTTCAATCAGAATGCCTACATGCACATGCTGGTCTTGACAGCAACTCTTTTCATGAGCTATTTCATAGGGTTTACTCTGCATGTAACTTAGTGCTACATAAATATGTAGCTCTGGAGAAGAGGGGCATTCTGATAAATGTTTTTCTGATTTCTCTACGAAAACATATGTTGTGGGTACTCATTAGAAGTGCCTCAGTGAGGCACTTCTAATAAGTATCCACTACATATGTTTTCATAGAGAAATAAGACAAATGAGCCAGCGCACGACAAAACTTATAATAAGACTTTAGCAACCAGTTAAGACAGATCAGCCTTCGCATCCGTGCAGTCTGATCAAAGACTTTGCTGATTGCCTGTGCCTTCTACAGCCTCTAGGCTATCCAAAGAGGGATAAATCAGAAACCTTGCCATACTGGGTGGATGTACAGGCTGATCTGATTCTTTGCTGGTCACACAGGAGTTATTGTAGCTTTTGTCATGCGTTGGCTCAAATAACACCACTCTTTCGCTGGCAAAAAAGCACCTCGCGCGGGCTCATATAACTCTTTTGTTGGAAAAAAAAACACACAAAAAAAACCTCCTCTGGAGCTACAATGTATGCTTCAGTCAAAGTGGTCGATGACATCACAGTCTGCATATGCTGTGGCCCCTTTTGTGGCAATGTCTTTATCTTGAAGTCCAAGGGACTCTCTGAAATACTTAGAGATATCCGTACCTCGACATATCAAATTTTCAGTAATCGAACAATCATATTTCACAAATGAATATGTAATTTGACTCCTGAAGTTAGAGATATACTGAAAATATTGTGGAAAAGATGAGAGCAATTTCTCCTCTTTTCCACAATATTTTGTGACTGTCTTGTTAGTTTTTCATGTTTATACAGGACGAGCTTTTCACTTTGAAAATAAGCAGTTATTCGAGATAAGCGAAGTCAAGATAACAAGAGTAGACTGTAGTTAAACTGTACCTGCAGCAGCAGCCTCCATTTGTAGGTTACGCTTGTTGAGTGCACAGAGAGCTGTCGCAATGACACCTGTCAGACTGTTACAACCTGCCTTCTCATTCTCTGTAAGACACAAAATCAACATAATTATAATGACTGAACAAGAGGGGGTATCAAGTAAATATTTCTTATTTCTCTTATCTTTTCTTATACATGTATGTTGTAGGCTGGTTGGTTAGTCCTCTAAACAGTTAATCAGTACTTGTGCACATTTTTTCACCAGAAACAGACAACTGTCCTTCTTGAATCAGTGGAAGGGAGAGAATGACTGTAGAAAAATAATTAATGATCAATCGCCATGAAAAAATGTTGCCAGACCCTGTGGGGATCAAACCCGCTATCTTGGGATCACCAGTCGGTCACCTATCCGAATTAGCCATATGTTGTGGGTACTTATTAGAAGCACCTCTTCAAGTCATTTCTAATGAGTACCCACAATATGTTTTTGTAGAAAAATAAAAAAGGTATTAGCAAAGTTTGGTTGAAAAGAATGCCTTATCTGGAGCTATGAAATGATTAGCAGATAATGTGTCTTTGTCGTTTTTTTCCGTAAAAAGTCCAGGAAATGATCTTTATTCTTTTCTGGGGTCAGTTTGAAAGAATTTTACAAATCTAAGCAGCAGAAAAGAAGCTGTATGTGTTCGAAATTTGGGTTACACAGCCAAGGAATAGGAAAAACATACACAACTTTTTTGCATGGTATACAATTTGCATGGAATATATAACAGTAAAGATAAAACAAATAAATAATAAAAAAAATGATTATGGCTCTAATAATAATCTGTAAACTGAAAGGTATAAAGGGTTTTCAGATCTGGCAATACATATCTAACTTCTCTGTTAAAATATTTCATAGCAGCATGCTCTTACTACCACCCTACCAACCACTTTTTCTACAATTTACCTTTTAAGAAGTTATCAATGGATGTTCTACTCTCACGTAGCTGCATTTCTAACACACCAATATCCCCTTTCTCCAAACTCCTCCTCTCTAATAGCTGCAAATTTAATGTACTTTATATACCAAGTTCTTTATAAAAAGTTCAAAATAAACAAGTATACTGTATTTACCCTACATATTTGGACAGACAAGCCTGAGGTAAGTGTAGACCCAGATCAGATGCCTCAGAAATGGTATCTGCTCAAGTTCTACATTGTTTGCCACTCATCCAGCAGTTTTTAGACTCATCGACAGACAGTAAAATTGACTCATTAAAATTTTAAGACAAGTAAGTTAAGTTGTAAAGATGTGCAAATATTTAGAGTAAATACCATACAACCCTGTGAAAGAAAAATAAATAAACACACTATTAAACCACAAAGTATTACAATATACATGTATACCTTAACTCTCTCGGTGCCAAATTTCAGATGACATCTGTCGTCTGCTTTTTATTTTTATTTTTTTTTAAAAAACAAAAAAACTGGAAAGAAGATATAAAGTTGAAAAACTGAATGTCAAACAGCATAGATCCAGATGAGATGGATCAATTCTGTTTGCAAAAGCCTATTATGATTGCCTGTGGCAGTGAAAGAGTTACATATTCATACATCTGAACTCATTACCATATCTGTCTTAAAATTTGAACAAATCCGATTTATTTTCTCTGATGTGTCTAAAACCTGCAGAAAGAGTGGCCATATTCTGCTGCATGTAATCAGGGTCTACAATCGACGATATAGAAAACCAAAATACAAAATAAGCCATTCATTCTGGGCTTTCATTGATCAGACAACTTCCCTGTCAGAATAAAGCAGGTTTTCTAATACATTTTTACTCTAAAAGTTTACTGTTGATCATTTTTTTCAAAACCTCTATCAGAACATTCTTTTATTTATTTTTCCTTATAACTGTGTATATTTTAACAATCAAACTTTACATATTTAAGACAAAAGATCCAGATATCTTAATCGTGTATATTTTTGAAGCTTTCAATGTGGTAACTGTCCTAAAATCTTGTATACCATTTCTTCTTACAAAATGGCAGATGCAAACAGTGCAGACCCAGATCAGATTGCTCCTTAGTATATGCAGTTAAAGAGTACCTTAATAAGCCTTGCATTCACTTCGGAGATTATTCCCTGTAACTTCACCTCCGTTGCCAGTATCAGCTGTTTCTTTATGGTAGGATAGGTTGTTGAACCATACAAGTCGTGGAATCTCACAATCACCTCGGTGCACCTGAATAGTACAGGGAATACTAGACAAAGTGCCCAGTGGGGCACATATAACCCCGACCAGCGCTACCGCCACTTTTTAAAGAGCACAAAGTATGTAGCTTTGACTCTGGAGAGGCAGTTGTATGCTATATGTTATAACATTGAAAAAATTCAATCACACATAATATGAAGCCCTTGACCTCAAAGGTCAGGCACAGGTGCAGGGATTGAGCTAAATAAAACTTTAGCCCTATAACTATCACCATATACTAGTGAAATCAGTCTTTATAATATAAGCAAAAATGACATTTGTATGAAACGTCTGTGACCTTGACTTAAAAGCCATGCCCCAGCTTGAAGATGGTGCAGAGAAAAACTTCAGCTCTATATATACCATCATGCTTAATATTAATGAAACCAACAAAATATAGTTATATAAACTCAGATGCAATTTTTTTTTTTTTACTTTTATATGAAATTTCTAAGTCTGTGACCCTGACCTCAAGGTCATACCCCAGGATAAGGATGATGCTGAGTAAAACTCTAGACCTATATCTACCAACATGTAAAATATAAATGAAATTCCTCAAAGGGTCTTGATGGTATAGCTATATAAACATAAACACAAAAATTTTGACTTATTTATGAAAATTCTAAATCCGTGACCTTGACCCCAACGTTATTCCCCGGGATAGGGTTGGTGCTGATAAAAACTTAAGCCCTATATCTACCATCAGGCCAAACATGAATTAAATCCATCAAAGGCTCTTCATAATATAAGGTCTTATAAACTTCAACGTAAAAACTTTGACCCTTAGACAAAAATAAAGTATGAACGAATAATGCTTCAATGGATGGATGGACAGACAAAAAGATTGCTTGCTGATAGCTATATCCGCTCAACCTTTCAATTAGGGGGTAATAAAATTTAACAAAAGGTCTTGATGATATGGCTATATAAATGTAAAAGCAAAAACTTTTACTTTTAAATGAAACTTCTAAGTTCGTGACCTTGACCTCGGTCACACCCGGGGTGGGGATCATGCGGAGTAAGACTCTAGGCTGATATATAGCAAGATGTCAAATATAAATGAAATTCCACAAGGGTCTCGATGATACAGCTATATAAACTTAAACACAAAAATTGACATTTTTTATGAAAATTGGAAGTCCGTGACCTTGACCCAAAGGTCACCCCCGGGGTGGGGATAGACCTATATCTACCATCATGCCAAATATGAATGAAATCCATCAAAGCGTCTTCAAAATATGAGGTCTTATAAACTTAAACGTAAAAACTTTGACCCTAAGACAAAAATAAAGTATGAACAAATAATGCTTCAACAGATGGACGGACAGACCAACAGATTCCTAGCTGACAGCTATATCCACTGGACCTTTCAATTAGGGAATACTGAAATTTAACAAAAGGTCTTGATATATAGCTATATAAACTTAAACGCAAAATTTTTTTATTTTTATATGAAAATTCTAAGTTCGTGATCTTGACCTCGGTCACACCCTGAGTGGGGATCATGCGGAGTAAGACTCTAGGCCGATATCTAGCAACATGTCAAATATAAATGAAATTCCTAAAGGGTCTTGATGATATAGCTATATAAACTTAAACACAAAAAAACTTTGACTTTGACTTTTTTATGAAAATTCTAAGTCCGTGACCCTGACCCCAAGGTCTAAGTTCGTGACCTTGACCTCGGTCACACCCTGAGTGGGGATCATGCGGAGTAAGACTCTAGGCCAATATCTAGCAACATGTCAAATATAAATGAAATTCCTAAAGGGTCTTGATGATATAGCTATATAAACTTAAACACAAAAAAACTTTGACTTTGACTTTTTTATGAAAATTCTAAGTCCGTGACCCTGACCCCAAGGTCATCCCTGGGGTGGGGATGGTGCTGATAAAACTTTAGACCTATATCTACCATCATGCCAAATATGAATGATATCCATCAAAGGGTCTTCAAAATATGAGGTCTTGTAAACTTTAAAGCAAAAACTTTGACTCTGACTTTTTTATGAAAATTCGAAGTCCGTGACCTTGACCGTAAGGTCACCCCCGGGGTGGGGATGGTGCTGATAAAAACTTTAGACCTATATCTACCATCATGCCAAATATGAATGAAATCCATCAAAGGGTCTTCAAAATATGAGGTCTTATAAACTTTAACGCGAAAACTTTGACCCTGTGAAGGAAAGACGAACGAACGAATGAATGAACATACGTATGAACGAATGAACAGAAAAGCGAAAACTATATACCCCCACATACTTCATGTGTCGGGGGTATAAAAATATCAGTTACAATGTCTGTAATTAAGGTGAACAGAAACACTATCTGTGGAGATAACTCTTTCAAAAGTGTTTTGCCTCCCTCCAGAAAAGGGTCTACTCTAAAAGGAAAGAATTTGCTCCCCTCGGGAGCAAATTCTTTCCGTTTAGAGTAGACCCCTTTCAGAAGGGACACCATGTGCAGGACAGCACCGTTTAGAGTAGACCCCTTTCAGAAGGGACACCATGTGCAGGACAGCAAACAGGAAGTCACAAAAATTGTCTCGGTTGTTATCCAAAATGGTAATTTTGGATATTAAATAATTTTACTGAGCTATTATAGGTTTTACTTGTAAAGTGGTGAAATATCTGACCATAGCATACAAAACATTAATGAATTTCAAATACTGCACACTCATTAGGAAATTCCAACAAATACAACACTTCTTGGTTGTCACCTTGACTACCACCAAATCTTGAGTTATGTTTTAATCCTGGTGCTGCTGAACCCGGATATGCCCTACCTTTTTTGTGCAGATCCAGATCAGTTGGTTTCTGCAGAAGCCAAGTGATCTGGATCTGCACTGTTTATCATCAAGCAAGTGAATAGTTATCTGCAATCAGGATCAAGTAATCTAATTGGTTGAAAATTAGAAGTGGGCATGGCATCTTAATTTATTCAGCATGACAAGGGTTAATTAAATTTGTTTTAGTGCTGTTGTACATACTTGTCTTGAGTAAAGTCTGAAACCAGCTCTTGTAGCAGTTGTAAGTAATTACTACTCCTTGTGTTCTCTGCAAATCCAACACCAAACTGGAAAAAAGGATAAGAATTGATGTAAGAAGACGAAAAGCAGAAGAAGAAATACAAAAGTACAACATGTATGTAACAAATGCCTCTGAAGGAGTGCAAGCATCACTTATGCGCTCAGTATGCCATCTCATTATCTTGACATTTCTGTAGTTATAGGGATGACACAAATTATTAAAGTTTGATCTTTAACCTACAACTGTGATCTATACTATACCATACAATACAGAATTTATTTTAAGTTGGGTATTATATGTCATTCTAGCATGCTCTCATTCTCCTTTAGATCTGAGTTAGTTTGATAAATTCCCATCTCGCTCTCAAGAGATAATTGCTGAGACACGTATTATGACAATTTAACCATTAACCTGCTGCTGTGATAATTCTGGCATATTTAAACCTTGTTCTTGCACAATAAATGCCATCTCATTATCCTTTATATGTGCTAAAGCAGTTCTGAAGATACAATTCACCGGTACACATATTATGACAATATGACCTTTAATGCTTAGCATGATGGGTAAAATTTTCAGCGGATAACATTTCAAAATATTTTTTCTTATCTTTTTCAGAAAATAAGCTTTAACTTTTCATGCAAATTGTCTCCTTAGTGATATGTCAAAGCCCATTTTCTAGAAAATTAAGAAAAATCCAATCAATTTATCATCTGCTAAATGTAGCCTAGAGAAAGGTAAAGGTTGACCATCAACTGTGACCTTGACCTTCATTTTTATTCTTGCACATTATATGTTCTCTCAGTATCCCTTATATTTGTACGAATTTCTATATGAGAATTAAAAATTTTAATGTACATTAAGTTAATATCAGAACAATTTTGAATAACTCAGTCTCCATCAAGGCTTGAAACACAAACAGGAATTACAGTAAATGTCCTAAAATTTTGTACACCAGAGTCTGACAAGGTCGCATATGCAAACAGTGCAGACCCAGATCAGACTGCTCCTGAAGGAGCAGTCTGATCAGGGTCTACACTGTTTGCTATTTCACTAAGAATTTAAAGAAACAACTACACAAAAAGCAAAATTTAGGCAAAAAAATATGGATTAAAGTGTTCCGAATTTTAGAACATTTACCGTATGCTGGATTACAAGAAAAGGCTACAGTAAAATAATACCTGAGCAACAATGGTACTGAATGTATGTAGAATATCAATGAGTCGGTGAAGGTTCCCTCGTTGCATCTGAAGATTGGTACCCATCTCAGTCTCCACCTGCTCACACTGCAAAAAAAAAATAACAGCATATTGGAATAAATTTAATATGTAAAGTCATTGAGCCATTTTGAAATACTTTATTTAATAGACAGAACAGTAGAATGTGGATATTTATCTTGGACAGTATTTTGGGAAGACCAAATATACATATGCATGGATATGTGAGTAAATACACATATACATTTCTTTTCGTTTTCAGAGAATTTTGTTAGTGTTGAGGTTTTACAGCCCAGTTAACCCAATGGGGTCATGTCGATCGCAGTCAGTTTACCTAACCACACTTTTACAGGACAGGCTTAGTCCTCTAAGTGGTTAACCAGTAGTGTGCACATTCTTTCGCCAGAAACTGACAACTGCCCTTCTTCAATCAGCAGAAGGGAGAGAATATAAGAATGTAAGTAGAAAATAATTCATGATCAAATCACCACGAAAGAATGTTGCCAACCGGCGGGGGTCAAACCCGCAACCTCCTGATCACCAGTCGGATGCGCATTCAACTGAGCCACTGAGGCCGGCTTGTTTTCAGAGAAATATTCTGAACTATGAAGACTAAAATGATGATAATGATGAGTTGGTGTTTTACATGTTTGTCCTTTTCGATATTATTTAAGTAAGAAAAAATGCACCAAATTGTCATCTGCTGAGTCATAACTATTAAATTTTACCGTATCTAAAAAAGCTGACATAAAAGCCATGATGTCTGTACAGACAGGCCTGAGCTTTCACTATTGGCAAACATGTACATTTGTATATCATTTTGTAGTTTTCGCCATTTATACATACCTGAGACACAATGGATCCCTGTCCAGCACTCTGTAAGAACTCTGTGACAGTACCAAAACTGGCAGTGTTTATATTTAGAGAGGCTGCAATATCTGCACACATCTGCTGGAACTGTGATCCTTGAACCCTCTGCATCACATGCTATGAAAATAATAGGAATACTTTTTTTGGGGGTGAACATTTCAGAAACATTTTAAAATATTAGGGTTTGACATTTCATGCCGACTGCCTCCTTAGGAGATAAGGTACATTAAAAGTCAAACCCTATTTTCTGGGACAAAAAAAAAAAAAAAAAGGGTCTCTGATTCGTCTTCTGATTTTGCCCAGACAGCACTAAAAATCTGGAATTTTCACAATCTTTATTCTAAAATGACAACATTCTAAATAGAGGGTTGAGCGCAAGACTATAGTAACTCAAACATATTTTTGAAACCCTTGTTTAGGGGCAACTTGGACCCCTTTGTAAACAATGCAAATTTGGATGCCATTGCTCATACGAGCAATGGCACCTAAATTTTCATTGTTTACAGAAAGAAATGTTGTAATCTTCATAACGCCTTCATGGTGAGGAGATGAGGTTTGGGGAAAAACAACCATCTGACTTACGCTAGTCTTGCGCTCAACCCTCGAAATGTATTTTTCTCCAATAATAGGAGTTGGCAATAAAAGCAAACTTCTCTTGCACCTAAATCTGAAAAGTGAAAAAAATCTTATTTACACGTACCAATCAGATTATACTGCTACTGCCCTGTCAAAACAACCCTGTCTATCCAATACAAAATTTAACAAAGTACATGTATGTATCAGTGGACGATGATGATGATGAGTTCAGGCTTAACGAAGCAGCAAGACATGAGGGTCATATGCATCAAATAAAAACAAATCAAGTATGCATGAAAGTATTAAACTGAAAGAATTTAAAAATCAGGGCCCAAATGTTCAAAGCTAACGATGTCGTTAGTTAACGATTCGTTAAAATTTTAATCGAGTGATACGCAAATATGCTGAAATTTTTTGCTGAAAAAATGTGAGTAGCTTTTGCAGTGCAAAAGCTACTCACATTTTTACAGCAAAAAATATCAGAATATTGTGCATTGAATCAGCTAAAACAGTTAACGAAATGACCCTTAACGAGCTCGTTAAGCTAACGACGCTTTGAACAACCAGGCCCAGAATAGTTGTATTTTGTTAAAAAGGTTAATGTGTTTTACAAACAATAGCATGTTATCAGCTGGTACATCTTGAAATATGTATCTCAAGTCATTCATTTGGAAAAAACTGATGTTGTATATGTTTCAATGCAATACATGTACTACTAACTACAGTAGATATGCAGAAGCAGAATACAGGTGCTCCAAAATGTGCAGGTATAACTTTATAAATTCTCTACCATTTGCCTGCAGCAGGCCAAGGCTTACAACAAACAGAGTACATGTAGTAAGAATAATGGAAGTTAAAAGAAACAGGCTCTGTAGTTCAATTTTTCTCCGCAGTATGTGTTTCCCATACTTGTACAGTTGAACCTTAATAGCTCAAACCCAGATAGCTTGTTTACCATGACTGATTCGACCTTGTTTTGAGTCCCTATGAAATTCTTCTAACAGCTCAAGAAAACAAATATTTAAGACATTTTTCATATTTTATCATGAAATTTTATGAGTACCACAACATATGTTTTTGTGGAGAAATAAGAAAATATAATAATTTTTTATTGAAACAAGCAACTTATCTCCAGTTATGATGGACTTGTTCAAATTTTAGGAGAAGGATTAAGAGTAAATGTGTCCCAATATCAAGGTAAGTACAATACATTTTATACATGTATATTACTCATCTCAGCTTATCCAATTAAGTTGCTACAAAAGGTCATTAACACTTAACTCTGGGTAAAAATTTCAGCAGATGACATTTTAAAATATTTTTTTTATTTTTCCCAGAAAACAGGATCCTGTTTTCTGTGAAAAATAAGAAAAATTGAAAATTAAGAACAATCTCATCAATTTGTTGTATGCTGAATTAACCCATAGAGTGGTAAAGGTTAATATTGTTAGTCCGTACTGACCTTGTGAACCTGTTGCCAATGAAGACATTCATTAATTTTCTCTTCTACCATCTTGTGAACTGTATCTTGGGTTGTCTTTATAACAGAGTATTCTTTGTATCTACAAACATACAAGTACAAGCGTGTTTACTTAGCCTGAAAGAATTAAACTGTATGAAATGATCGAACTAATGAAACAGAAATCCATACAAGTATTTTCTTGGAGATTATATAATAATAACTCATAGAAATTAATCTAACTACTCAGAAAAACAGTGCAGACATAAATCAAACTGCCCTTAAAGGGTTTACACTGTCTCAGTCTGCTATTCTGTCAGCACTTTTAAGGCACAAAACCAGAAGTAAAATGAAATGTTCATCAAATTTTAGGCCAAGTATCATATTAAAGGAGTTATAGCGTCTGTATATTGTCTGTACACTGCTGTCGGCCTATTCAGCGCACCTAAGGATTTGAGCTGAATTTAAAAATGTTCCCTAGACCAGTTTTAATTTTTAAATGTACTAGAAAAGTATATTTTCTTTTAATTTCTTCTTCAGAGTTTGCAGATAATAATCCCTCAACTTCATCACCCCCTTGTTTGTGTGTCATAAAAAATGTCTGCCAATGTCATGCACCTGTTAGAATTTTGCCTGTTGCCTTGGACATAAAGAATGTTTTTAGATTAAAGATGCATTTCTATGATAACTAATCAATTCAGAATATATTTGTGCCATTTTCATTGTTCACACTGACAAAACCACCTTTTAAATTTCACGTTCAGGGAAAAGGGCCCTTTTGTTTTAGTGAAAACAACATTTTCCTCATTATTTTGAAATAAACTCCTGATTCCCCATGCAAATTGTAATGGCCATGTTTGTTTGTTTGTTTGTGTTGAGGTTTTACGGCCCAGTCAACTCAATGGGGTCATGTCGAGCGCGGTCAGTTTACCTAACCACACGTTTACTGGGCAGGCTTAGTCCTCTAAGCGGTTAACCAGTATTGTGCACATTCTTTTGCCAGAAACTGACAACTGCCCTTTTTGAATCAGCGGAAGGGAGAGAATGACCACAGGAAATATTTCACGATCAATCTCCACGAAAGAATGTTGCCGACCTCGGCGGGAGTTGAACCCGCGACCTCCTGGTCTCCAGTCAGACGGCGCATCCAACTGAGCCACCGAGGCCGGCGTAATGGCCATGTACCTTTTGATATGTTTCATCACATACGCTCACAAAATGATACTTTGGGAATTTTGGGAGAAAATATTTGAGTGAGCAGCATTGGCAGATGTGCCACATTAGGCTACACGGCTGTATATTTAGGGCAATAATGGTATTACCTTTAGCACTGTATTTGCTAATTCTGCACATGACTACATTGTAACTGACGGTATTCTATTTTTCTCAGAAAATAGATTTCACATTTCTTCGCAGAGAATAAGAAGAAAATTTGAAAACGTCTGCTGAAATGTTTACTCAGCATACTAAGCATTAAGTCATGCTAAAACAATATGTATCGATGGTCACTCTGTATATAATGCTGTCAATATATCCTGCTTTTCTTTAAAAGAACAACATGTGAGCCAGAGCATGACAAAGCCTACAATAAGACTTGTGCAACCAGCTAAGACTCAGATCAGCCTGCGCATCTGCGCAGTCTGATCAGAGTCTTTGCTAATCATGTGTCTTCTACAGCTTCCAGGCTATCCAAAGAGGGATAAACGAGAACCTTGCAATACTGGGTAGATAGACAGGCAGATCCGAGTCTTTGCTGGTCACACAGGTCTAACTGTAGGGTTTGTCCTGCACTGGCTCATATGTTTTGAGAAGACTGAGCTGACTACACCACAACCTCTTTTAAACACTACTGTTGGGGTCCAAAGCATAAACCCTGTTAGCTATCCAAACCATGTTATATCCAAACAAAAATGTATAGATTATATAGAAAAATGACCATTTGTGGTCACTTTTCTATATAATCTATACATTTTTGGGATCCATCTCTGAACCGTGTTATATACAAAACTGTGTTATAACGAATCGTGTTATAAAGAGGCTGTGCTGTACTAGGCAGACAAGACCACAATGTGAAATAATATATTTTCTGACGTGTGCACAGAACAGGCTCAGATCAGCCAGAGCATCTGCACAGTCTGATCCAAGACTTTGCTGGTACTTAAATAACAGCAAACGATCCGAGAATCCTTCAGGTGCACATTGAACTCTAATTTGATTTTGCCAGCTGAGTCATCACTTCGAGGGTTGAGCGCAAGACTGGCGTAAGTCAGATGGTTGTTTTTCCCCAAACCTCATCTCCTCACCATGAAGGCGTTATGAAGATTACAACATTTCTTTCTGTAAACAATGAAAATTTAGGTGCCATTGCTCTTATGAGCAATGGCACCTAAATTTGCATTGTTTACAAAGGGGTCCAAGTTGCCCCTAAACAAGGGTTTCAAAAATATGTTCGAGTTACCATAGTCTTGCGCTCAACCCTTGACTTGGAACATATTTCATACGGTACATTATATAATGCTGCTTATACAGACTTCCATTACTTGCATATTCACTCATTCTCCCCTAACTGCTTACTTCGACAGATCAATGTGAAGAAAATCAACAGCGTGTATTTTCTTACCTCTCATGCAGTGAGAAAATTGGACTCTTGGTATCAGCCTGGGCTGCCACAACAACTTGTTTCAACTCCTGTAATCTGTCCTCTTCTACTGTCTTTCCTTCATACTCAACAATCAACCCATTCTTCATATCCAGTTGCTTCTCTACTCTCGGCAATACAGCTAACATGTCATCCCTGTCAAAATAAAATCACTGACTTAAACAACTGATCATTATTTTTGTAAATTCTTTCTAAAAAATATGACTTCTCTAGCATGTTAATCAAAAATCTGATTATGATGATATGATATCCTAAACATCTAGATATACATCACTGAGCAAACAGTGTAGAACCAGATCAAAATGCTCCAGTGTTGCTGAGGTTTTATGGCCCAGTCAACCCAATGGGGTCATGTCGAGCACAGTCAGTTTACCAAACCACTTTTCCTGGGCAGGTTTAGTCCTTTAAGCGGTTAACCAGTATTGTGCACATTCTTTCGCTAGAAACTGACGACTGCCCTTCTTGAATCAACGGAAGGAAACTTCAGTGAGTACCCATAAGACAGGTTTTGAAACAAAAGTTACAAGAATTATCTTTAACCTAATTTAGTTGGAAAACCATTGAAAGGGTAACTGGCAAACAGTGCAGACCCAGAGAATGCAGCATCTGATCAGGGTCTAAATTGTTTGCATTAAAATACAGGAATTTCTATAACACGTAGTAATAAAACCTAACTAAACACCCTGCTATTGGAAATAGCCAGGTCCAAAGAGTTATAGAAGAGTCCACTCGACGTTAATGGGATTAACACCTCCCTCAACAATCACTTTGTAACTATGGAACAGTGAAGAGCAGGTTGACAGTGAAGTGCTGTTCTTTTCATAATGGTATTTTATTTTATAACAAAAATATTACTAACATGCATCAAAATCTGACCTATATCTGAAAGAGGACTTGTTAAGGAGCAGTATTTAATGATATTTTTTACAATCTTTACCTGTTCTTGAGCCAGGAGACCTTCATCTCTGCCACTCTGATAGAAAACATGCTCTGAGTTATCTCTTTTTCCATCTGTACTTTACTCTGTCGGCTGTACATTGTTGTTGTCTTTGTATTCACCCCACCTCCATAGAATGCACCAGTATATCCACCTTCATTACCAGTCGTCCAGTCTACAAGGGGGTCATACACAAAGGCTTCCAGGAGAGTTAGTAGAGTTTCTCGACCCTTCCTCAATGTCTTCATGACATGCTCACTCGCTATTCTAAATGTTCCCTGAAAAACAATGCTGATCGTCAAAACTTCTGCCATAGACTTGATAAAGGCATGTAATGTAAATTAAATACTAGTATGAAAACACCATATTACCATTTAACAATGCATATACAAACATGGTTTTGTTTTAAGAAAAAAATGTAAGCTTACCTGTAATTTTGTGTCTACTAATATTTAACACTTACCACAATTCAGCAGACGATAAACTGATGATATTTTTCTGATTTTTCCTAGAAATTAGGATCTGACACTTCATGCAAATTGTCTCCTAGGGAGACAATTTGCATAAAGTGTCAAATCCTATTTTCTAGGAAAACTAAGAAAAATATTTTAAAATGCTGTCTGCTGAAATTTTTACCCAGCATGCAAAGTGTTAAGGAGACTCCACACAACTTGTAGACTTTCTACCAATTACCACATGGGAAATAATTTTTGAGAATTTCTATTGTTAAGGTCCTTTCTGAAAAGGAGTCTACTCTTAAAGGAAAGAATTTGCTCCAAGGGGAGCAAATTCTTTACTTATAGAGTACACCAATTTTTCGGATGATGCAAAAACAATTTTGCCAGAGTTATCTCATTCCCCTTAAATGCACTTTAACAAGAATTCCTTCTAATGATTTACTTTTTTCCTTAAGTGCCCTATGCAAGTTCCCATTTTTTTCTTTGCTTACATGAAATCAAGATCAATGCAGCATTGAAACATAAAACTGTCACTGCACAATGTAGTGAACTGGCAAAGACATCCTGACTGCAAGAAAGGCTCTTTGTTTGGTATGGATCATATAACGCATCCAGTTTCTAAAAGCACCTGCAATATTATGTACAATATTTCCCTTATATATTGCGATTTACCTCTACTCCTGTTATTCCGAGGGCTGTTTCTATATTCTGTGTCAGCCTGAATGGAACCCTCTCTGGAACTCGTAGACTTTTACCTTTCTCAAAACACACATTATAGTCAATATGCACCACCTAAAATATATTTAATTTTTATCTTTAAGATCCTGAAATCTGAATATCAGTAAACACTTTTCTTTTGTAGAAAATGGGCTTAATATTTCATTCAATTTGTCTCCCATCTCCGAGAGAGACAAAGTGAAATGTCAAACTGCAATATCCCATAAGAAGAATCTTTTGTTTCTCAATTAGTCATCTTTTTTAACTCTTTCGAATGCCAAATTTCAGACAACATTTGTCGCCTGCTTTTTTAGATTAACAAACTATCATTTGGAAAGACATTTATAGGTAAAGTTGAAAATCTGAATGTCAAACAGCATAGATCCAGATGAGACAGCTCATTCAGCCGTCTCATCTGGATCTATGCTGCTTGCAAACGTCTATTATTATTGCCTGTGGCAGTGAAAGAGTTAAAATAAATGGCTCTACAGGATCCCCAGTTGAGAAATTTCATGTATTTTCCTCTGATAAGTGGTTCCCCTGATAAGTGAAAGAGTTAAAATAATACAGCATATTGATCTACAATAGGCTCCATTTATTTCAGCATTAAAATAGTAAGTCCAGTTCGCATTTTTGGTAATTTGGGTTGTTTCAGTACTTTGATTACTGTACCAACTTGTAAGGTCATTTCAGTACACATGTCCTTTGAGCACTGTAAAGGATTGGTTCCAGGCTTATATGTAGACATACTGAAAGTGTTTTGCACAGCTGGGTCCCAGTGCAACAGCCTCTTTCTGACGACAGCTGATTGCTGCAGCAAGGAAAAAGTTTTCAGTCCAGTTTTTTGGCAAATTTTTCAACTTTTTGAACATTTCAAGCCCAATTTTGAGATTATCTTGGTGCCTCCATAATCATGCCACCTAGAAAGAGGGCTAGGAAGGGTCAGGCTAGGGGCCAAGCAAAACAAAATCAGCAACAAACAGCAGCAAATGAGCCATGCCCTCAACTGGGGGCAACAGGAACACCAGAAATTGTAAGGTTATGTGGTGATGGCGGGGTTCAACAGTCAGGTAACCAAGTGTCATACTCACCTGAAATTAATGCTACAGGGTCCAGTATGTTAAATACTTGGACTAGTGCTTTGGGGGTTCAGGGGACCCCTCTAGCACAAACAATTGCACAAAATACTCAGTCTGACTTTCAGATGCCGGATGTACGTTGTGCTGATGATGATATTGCGATGCATGTTCCGCAAGATATTTGTATTAAGATATGGAAAAATGAATATATAAATTTGGCTTCTCTGTTAAAGAAAAATCAAAAAAGGCGTGGGGAGGAATCTGGTAATTTATTTATAAATGAACATGGCCAAATTCAAACACGCCCTAAAGTATTAAAAGAAATAACCAATATCAGGGAGTGGACAGATGCTGTTTTAATATTCATGACTATATATTTGAAAAAGTATCAGGATAAAGTTTTTGAATTAATTCAGTACCTGAGCACCATCAGAGAGGCTGAAAGCAGGTGTCAAAATTTAGCATGGCGAGAATATGATGCTGAATTTAGGACAAGGCAAGCTTTAAAACAGGAGCCGTGGAATAAAATTTATTCAGATTTGTGGCTTAAATTAATGACAAACACAAACAAGCTAGAAACAACTACCTTTCAATCTAAGCCTAGCTTTGCTGGCCACTCAAATCAGTCTCGTCTTGCACTTGGCGTATGTTTTGATTATAACAAAGGCAAATGCTATTTCAAAAATTGTAGATTTTCTCATGTTTGTTTGGCATGTAAGGGGGACCATTCTGAAAACCAATGTCCCAGACACAGTCAAAATTTACAACAGAATGCATTCACTGCAAATAAGAACACTGAAATAGATCACACTCAAAGGTCCTCCTTTCGTGGTCCATTCAAACGGAAATAAATTTGAGCTCGGCTCCACTCCTGTAGATTTATCTGCCTTTGAGAAGGAATTGCAAGAATATCCAGACAAACAGCGGAAGAGTTGAAAAATGGGTTTAAAAATGGCTTTCACATTAACTTTGAAGGTCCTCGAAAATTGGTCATATCAAAAAATTTACCTTCAGCAAATAAAGCCCCTGATATTGTCAGGCAAAAAAATCACGAAAGAATTGGAAGCAGGAAGAGTTGCTGGCCCTTTTCAAACTGTACCTTTCACTGATTTTAGGGTTTCTCCTCTGGGTTTGGTACCCAAAAAACAGCCAGGTGAATATCGTTTAATACACCATCTATCATATCCAGAGTGGGATTCAATCAATGACTATATTGACCCTGAATTTTGCAGTGTCCAATATACTAGATTTGATCAAGCTGTTAAAATGATTCAGAAATTGGGAAAAGGTGCTCTGCTAGGCAAGGCTGATATAAAAAATGCATTTCGCCTAATGATTATCTCCCCAGATGATTTTCCCCTGTTAGGTTTTATGTTTGATGGTCAATACTTCTTTGACCGTTGCTTACCTTTTGGACTTTCATATTCATGTGCATTATGGGAGAAATTTGCCCATTTCTTACATTATGCTGTAAGAGAATCATGCACAGTGGGTGAACTTGAACATTACTTGGATGATTTTTTGTTTGGGGGTGAAGCTGGCACAACTGACTGTCAAGAAATTATGACTTCCTTTTTCAAGACTTGTGGAAAAATGGGCGTGCCTGTTGCAGATGAAAAGACAGAAGGGCCTCAAACAATCATCATTTTCTTGGGATTTGAACTTGATTCAATTCTTATGGAGGTACGAATTCCAAAGGACAAAATTATGAAACTACAAAGTCTTATTGAAGAAATATTACATAAGTCCAGTATTACACTGGAGGTTATGCAGTCTCTTCTTGGCTCACTGAATTTCATGTGCCGGGCTATCGTTCCTGGTCGTCCTTTTTGCCGCCGGCTGATAAATGCTACAAGGGGTATTACAAAGCCTTATCATCATATTCGGATTTCCAAGGCAATGAGGTTAGATTTGCAAACATGGCTGACATTTTTCAAATCGTTTAATGGTGTCTCTGTCTTTCATGACAGGTTTTGGCTGTCAAATGCTGACTTATGTTTGTTTATGGACAGTTCAGCAAGTTATGGTAAAGGCTTTGGAGCTTATTTTCAGGGAAAATGGACATATGGTCTGTGGCCTGCTGAATGGTTTCACCGCGGTATTACTGATGACATTACAGTACTTGAATTGTTCCCCATTTTTGTTGCTCTTGAAATCTGGGGTCAGCATCTCAGCAACAAAAAGATTCTATTCAAATGTGACAATCAGGCAGTTGTTCATATCTTGAATTCGCAAACGTCAAAGGCAGAGTATGTCATGGTCTTGGTCAGAATCATTACATTAAAATGTTTGCAGCTGAATGTTGTTCTCAAAGCGGAACATTTATCAACTTCTCGGAATGCCGTGACGGACAGTTTATCTCGATTGCAGATGAATCGCTTTCGACAGTTGGCCCCAGAAGCCGAACCAGAGCCAGAGCCTGTTCCAGACCATCTTTGGAGCGTCTTCAATCAGGAGCCCACCAGCTTGTGACTGCAAGTTTGTCAGTTAATACCCGTCATGCATATGCTACTGCATTGGCAAACTTTTCAACTTTTAGATCTAATTATGCTCTCCCTTTGCAGTGGCCAGTACCTGAAACTCATATTCATGCTTATATTACTTATCTTTTCCACAATGGTTATGCCCCATCAACAGCTGCCATGCACATATCTGCTATTAGCTTTCAACATAAAATTAACCATAATTTTGATAACACTTCCACTTTTGCCATTTCAAAAATGCTTGAAGGCTACAAGCGTCTTAGAGCCAATCCTGATAACCGTATGCCAATTATGTATAATACTCTGGTTGCTATTTGTAAAATTTTGGGGAATATCTGCATTTCTGAGTATGAAACACTTTTATTTAGAGCAGCTTACTGTTTGGCATTTTTTGGTTTGTTCCGTGTTAGTGAGTTGGTATTTACATCGTCACAGCAACCTGATCAACCATTGCAAGTATCTGATGTATTATGTACCACCAAAGCTGGGCAAAATATTTTACGAATCCGCCAGCGTAAGACCAAATGCAATCAAACAGGAAAACCATATATAATTGACATTCCAGCTATTGAATCTACAGAATGTCCATTATTGGCCATGGAAGCGTTTCTCAAAATTAGACCTCACAAATCAGTATATTTTTGTCATATTAATGGGCAACCTCTTACAAGATATCAATTTGGGGCAGTTTTAAATAAAGCTATAACTGCTCTGAATCTACCAACAACACATTTCAGAACGCATTCCTTCCGTATTGGGGCCGCTTCGTGGTTAGCCAGCAAAGGCGTATCGTATGAGACTATCAAGAAAATGGGCAGATGGCAGTCCAATTCATTTCTCAAGTACATAAGACTATAAAGCGGACTTGCTCATTGCTCCTTAGCCCTATTGATAATTTGCATCATAAATTTTGATTTCCAGATGTATGGTTGGTAGGGGACTCCTACATAAATAGATTAGCAGCCCGAGCCAGAACCAGGCAGCTTGAAAGTACGGTTGGCGCTTCCAAAGTTCAGAAAGTCAAGTGGATGGGTCAGGGCGGCATGAAATGGCAACAGCTTCTACCAAAGATTCAGTATGCTGCTCTCCATAATGCTGCTCCAAAGGCAATAGTGGTTCATGTTGGTTCCAATTGACTTAGCTTATCAGAAAGGGGTGGTCTTGATCCATAATATGAAGGATGACTTAAGTAATCTAGTTCAAACATTCACTAGCAGTGCCATTTTCGTTTCTGCTATGTTGCCTCGTATTGTATGGTCAGGAACACAGGTTCCAGACAAAATGGAATCCAAACGAAAATTCATTAATAGAGTGATTCGTCGCTTTATAAAATACAATGGTAGGGGGGTCTTTATTGATCATCCAGAAATTACATCTGACACACCGGGCTTATATAAACCAGATGGCGTACATCTATCTGATATTGGTTCTGATATTTTAATGTTAGACATTCGGGAGGCTCTGCAGGATCAGTTGTGAACACCAGTTTTGTTTGCGGTGGAATTTTGGGGCAAACCAAATTATTGGTTTGTGTGGCGGAAAATTCCGAAGGGATGTGATTCTGACTGAAATCTTGTTATATATTTGGGAGCTGCTTTCTCATCCAACAGTTTGCTGGTAGATGTGTATGTACCATTTACTCAGCGGTGGTGTATATGATTTAGCGGGCATTCTGTGTACATACCGGAATGCTTTGCAGAGTTTTGTTTTGGCGGGTATCATGTGTCTGTACCGTGATACTTTGCGGTGTGCTGTTTAATAGAACAGCATGTGTATGTACCATGTTGTTTAGCAAGCATCATGTGTATACACCGTGTTGCTTTGCGGTGGTTTCTATGTAGAAACCAGTGGGATAAAAAGATGAGAAAGCATCTCCTTATTGATTGCATCTCTTCGAATTTCCAACCACTGATCTGCAACCTTTACGCCACAAATTATTTTATGTGTATGTTAAACACTGTGAATAGTTATTACTTTGTTAAAACACTCAGGAAGAGTTGATAAAGGTTATTTCAACATATTCTTTGTTCTTATTTTAACCATCTTGAAATAATACAGCATATTGATCTACAATAGGCTCCATTTATTTCAGCATTAAAATAGTAAGTCCAGTTCGCATTTTTGGTAATTTGGGTTGTTTCAGTACTTTGATTACTGTACCAACTTGTAAGGTCATTTCAGTACACATGTCCTTTGAGCACTGTAAAGGATTGGTTCCAGGCTTATATGTAGACATACTGAAAGTGTTTTGCACAGCTGGGTCCCAGTGCAACAGCCTCTTTCTGACGACAGCTGATTGCTGCAGCAAGGAAAAAGTTTTCCCGCCCTCCCTCCCAATTTTTATTCTTAATTCACTAATAACCATTTAGTATTGCAGCTAAAGAACAGTAGCTCTATGTATTATTTCAGATGGTTAAAATAAATAATTATGTCAATGTTTGTCATTATTTTGTGGTAGGATACTGCCGCCCAGTTTCTTTTATAATTTCAGAAAGAACAGTCATCCATGTCCTTTCATTCTCCTGCCTGGTGGATTAAGTAATGGTGTTATATTTTGGTGAAAGACAGTTATGCTGCTTTAATGTTCTACAGTGTATCATCAGATACATGAGTGTTAAGTATAAATTGCAATATCAGAAAGACTAAGCTGTTTTTAAATCTGTGGATTATTTGGATAACTCATGGGCAGGAACATTCCAGTCTAGTATGCAATCTAGCTGTTGCTGATTGGGGGTGGCGGAAAATTCCGAAGGGATGTGATTCTGACTGAAATCTTGTTATATATTTGGGAGCTGCTTTCTCATCCAACAGTTTGCTGGTAGATGTGTATGTACCATTTACTCAGCGGTGGTGTATATGATTTAGCGGGCATTCTGTGTACATACCGGAATGCTTTGCAGAGTTTTGTTTTGGCGGGTATCATGTGTCTGTACCGTGATACTTTGCGGTGTGCTGTTTAATAGAACAGCATGTGTATGTACCATGTTGTTTAGCAAGCATCATGTGTATACACCGTGTTGCTTTGCGGTGGTTTCTATGTAGAAACCAGTGGGATAAAAAGATGAGAAAGCATCTCCTTATTGATTGCATCTCTTCGAATTTCCAACCACTGATCTGCAACCTTTACGCCACAAATTATTTTATGTGTATGTTAAACACTGTGAATAGTTATTACTTTGTTAAAACACTCAGGAAGAGTTGATAAAGGTTATTTCAACATATTCTTTGTTCTTATTTTAACCGTCTTGAAATAAATGGCTCTACAGGATCCCCAATTTAGAAATTTTATGTAATTTTCCCCTGACATCAGGAAGACTCCAAAGAAAGTTGTCACTAGATTAAGCTACAATCTGAGATCCTAATCGGCTATCTACTAGTCTCTGTTTAACCAGTTTTATCCTAGAGACCCCCAAATGGTAATTGGCAATAGTGCAGACCCAGATCAGATGCCACAGAATGCAGTGCAAACCCAGATCAGATGCCACAGAATGCAGTGCAAACCCAGATCAGATGCCACAAAATGCAATGCAAACCCAGATCAGATGCCACAGAATGCAATGCAAACCCAGATCAGATGCCACAGAATGCAGTGCAAACCCAGATCAGATGCCACAGAATGCAGTGCAAACCCAGATCAGATGCCACAGAATGCAATGCAAACCCAGATCAGATGCCACAGAATGCAATGCAAACCCAGATCAGATGCCACAGAATGTGGCATCTGATCAGGGTCTCGACTGTTTGCAAATAGTTTAGCCTTTTTTCTCTAGCTATATCTAAATCACATAGCAGGGGTATAAAATTCCACTCGCCCGCTTGCATTTGCGAGTAAATTTTAAGGCCGGGCGAGTGAGATTTTCAGAACTTCCTTCAATTTTTTCTTCATTTTTAGCATCTAAATGAAAAATTTAGACAATAAGGGCGGGTAAGTTCTGAGGGAATTTTACACCTCTGCATAGCCTGACAACCTAGAATTGGAATTTGTCTCTTTCAATATATAGTGTGGGGAAGTCTACAATGGGTTAATGAGGTGACCTTTAGCAGAGGCTTCACATCTCACTCCCAAATACTAATCAATTATTCTGATGACTAGGCTGTATCCCAGCTAGTATTCTACTTAAATCTATACAGGACTGATATTAGCCTGACAGGAATCCTGTCAAGCTGATAACAGTCCAATATAGTTTTAAGATGAATGCTAGTTGGGTATAAAGCATAAAGTGGACTGAAAGCACATTTAAAATGAAACCCAGATCAGCTGCATATCCAAGAACAACAGTCTGTTTCTTTTTTTGTTTTGAGGTTTTACAGCCTAATCAACCCAATGGGGTCATGTCAAGCGCGGTCAGTTTACCTAACCACACGTTTACTGGACAGGCTTTCTGGTGAAAGAATGTGCACAATACTGCTTAACCGCTTAGCGGACTAAGCCTGCCCAGTAAACGTGTGGTTAGGTAAACTGACCGCGCTCGACATGATCCCACTGGGTTGACTGGGCCTTAAAACCTCAACACAAACAAACTGGACAGGCTTAGTACTCTAAGCGGTTAACCAGTATTGTGCACATTCTTTCTCCAGAAACTGAACACTGCCCTTCTTGAATCAGCAGAAGGGAGAGAATGACCGTAGAAAATATTTCATGATCAATCTCCATGAAAGAATGTTGCCAACATCGGCGAACAAGTCTAATTAGTGTTTTAATTGTTTTAGAAATACACCGTAGAATCAACTGGCAAAACCACTATGGTGTGTAGTGGTAAAGCATCTGCTTTGTGTATGGAAGTTTCTGGGTTTGATGTTTGGTGGAAACAAAAATGGTTTAAGCTTATCATTTGTTTGGGAATCAGGGCCCAGTTGTTCAAAACTAACGATGTCCTTAGTTAACGCATCGTTAAAACTTTGATCATTAAATATGCCATATACACTTATATTTTTGCTGAAAAAATGTGAGTAGCTTTTGCATTTGCAAAAGCTACTCACATTTTTTTCAGCAAAAATACCTGTGAATTAGATATTGTACTTATAGAACAGTTAACATTTTGACCACTAATGAGCTCTTTAAGCTGACGATACTTTGAAAAACTGGGCTAGCATAAATAGTAAAGCAGCATATAGTACAGCCAGGGCTGATTGGCTTGCATAAAGTTCAGCTAGGAATGGTCAAACAAGTGTCAGTGTAATAGTGAAATAATATGTAAAATGTCTGGGGCATATTTTAGTGATGATGACGATTTGGTGGTTTATCTCCCTTTCAACATTATCTAAGCCATATCGAGATGATAGAAGTCTGATAATGGAAGGCTCTGTGCAATGAAGTGCCATAAAGTAATAAGCAGAATTCTGCCTCCAGCAGGATTCAAACCCATGCCCTCATGATCTGAAGTCCAGGGCCCAGTTGTTCAAAACTAACGATGTGGTTAGTTAACATTTCATTAAATTTGCCAAATACACTAATATTTTTGCTGAAAAAATGTGAGTAACTTGCAAAAACTACTCACATTTTTTCAGCAAAAACACCTGTCAATTAGATATTGTACTTACTAGAACATTTAACATTTTGACCACTAACAAGTTTGTTAAGCTAATCATGCTTTGAACAACTGGGCCCAGAGCGCTAGCCACTCGGTCATCCAGACACTTCATATTCAGCACTGTAAAAGAGAGTACCCACCCACATCCAGACACCATTGTGATACCACTGAAAGATTGATTTAAGTGTCATTTAAACACAAAACACACATGCATGCACCTATCACCCCTTCCATCCACACCCACACATTCTTTGCTGGTGAAAAAGTAAATGTCCTATCAGTGATTTGGGCCTTAGCTGTGGACATGTGTTTAAAAAGCTACTTTTGAATGAAGAGACTCAATTTATTTTGAGCTGAGCCATTTTTCTAAACTGGCATATATTTACATGCTTATATTTCTCCATTTCATTGCAGAAACAGTAACAGATCATACACACATACCTCTCCTGTAGACAAATCCACCATGACATTATCAAGATGTCTGTCCCCTAAACCTATGATGTAGCCAATCATTGACATGACTGCTGTGGATCTGGAGTAGGTCTGTGTAATGTACCACCACTCATTGGGACCAGTACTGGCACACCATAATTCCCTGAAATACACATGCATATTGTGTAATGTATAATTTAATACCACACTGTCACTATTTTAATATTCTATCACAGTTTTGAAAGTGCTAACACACCACAGCTCCCTAAAACATACGACAAGTACATGTAAGCTATGTCATGAGAAATGGTGCCTTCATAGTAAAGATCTAGACTTGTCAGATAAGGGCCTCCTAGCTCCAGACAAAGTATGCACTATTAATTATCACTGACTAGGTACAGTTGTAGTAAAATGGCTACGTTAAAAACCCTACCATTTTGTTAAAAGTACCTTTTCAGCATCAAACTCCCACATGCACATCTTCACTATGTTTGTAATATATGTGCAAAGTTTTTAAAAGATCCAACGAAAGCTGTAAGAGGAGTTGATTTCACAAAGTATGCACTACCAGCAATAATACAAACATCTTACTTAAAGAATTACAAAGAAGCATAGCTCTTGTAATACTGACCCTTCTGCCCCTATTTTCCTATTAAAGAATTACAAAGAAGCATAACTCTTGTAATACTGATCCTTCTGCCCCTTTTTTCCTATCACATGTGCATTGACTGATGGTCAAGGTGGTGTGAAATTTGAACAAAATCGGACAAAGGCTAGTGAAATGTTAAATGTTGTCGGAATGACGGACATGCTGAAAACAGTATACCCAACTAAAACTTTGTTTTGCTGAGGGTACAGTATACCCCACTAAAACTTAGTTTTGCAGGGGGTATAATAAGCAAAACAAGCATTTGGATACTCCTCTTATCTGAAGCTATGTTTTGCTATACATCAATACATTCTACATTATCTGATCATTCTGTAAGTGGAGAGCAAAGACCCTGATAAGACTACACCAATATACAGGCTTATCCTATCTGTTGCTGTCCACATATGCCCGGAAAGCCACTTTCCCATGGTTTGGCATATTCTGTATACAGAAAATGAGGGCCCTGATCAGACTGTATAAATGTACAGATTGATTTAGGTCTTTACTGTAATAACCCTGAATATTGAGACAGGCCTGAGCAAACAGTGTAGACCCAGATCAGATGCCGCAGAATGCAGTGTCTGATCAGGGTCTACACTATTTGCCACTCATCTAGCACTATTTTAGACACATCAACAGATAGTAAAATAGATTAGTTTGAATTCTAGGACAAGTATGGTAAGGATTTAAGGTGTTCCAATACTTAGGGTAAATACAGTATGTGTTAGTGGCCCGTTTTTCAGGTTGCAGCTCAGAGAATTTGTCACACACACATATTGTGGCTACTCCTTAGTATTGTTTCACAAATAAGTTCAAGTGACCCATAATGATTATTGTTTCTTTGTGTTGAGGTTTTACGGCCCAGTCAACCCAATGGGGTCATGTCAAGCGCGGTCAGTTTACCTAGCCACACGTTTACTGGGCAGGCTTAGTCCTCTAAGCGGTTAACCAGTATTGTGCACATTCTTTCGCCAGAAACTGACAACTGCCCTTCTTGAATCAGCGGAAGGGAGAGAATGACCGTAGAAAATATTTCATGATCAATCTCCACGAAAGAATGTTGCCGACCTCGGCGGGGGTTGAACCCGCGACCTCCTGGTCTCCAGTCAGACGGCGCATCCAACTGAGCCACCGGGGCCGGTCATAATGATTATTAGTGCAAAAGTAAATTGTCCTAAATTATCGCAGAAAACATTGCCTTATAAGCAGCTGTGACTTGACTCCAAATTTATGTGACATTATTGAACTTTTACCACTCTCTGAGCTAGTTCAGGGAATGACAAACAGATGACATTTTTTTCTTATTTTTCCCAGAAAATAGGCTTTGACATTTCATGCAAATTGCATGAAATGTCAAAGCCTATTTTGTGGAAAAAAAATGAGACAATTAGCATGAAATGCCAAAGCCCATTTTCTGGAAAAAAAAAAAAAAAATCAGAAAAATATTACAAAATGACATCTGCTGAAATTTTTACCCAGCATGCTAATTGTTAAATGCTTAGTTACATGTAATCATTTAAACCACAATGAATATAAGATATGCAATTATATTATCATCCCTATATTTTTTGTTTCAAATGATACCCCCGTATCAGTATTCTTTTAAATGATATCCCCATATTTTATACATATTTTTTTTTTTACTTTGAGAGAAGATCCTTGGGTGTTTCAGTCATCAGTTCTTCCAATATCTTCCTCAAAACACTCAATGGCCAGTCTTTACGGTTCTCCAAGTCTTTGATGCCCTGTAAAATAAACATTTAAATGTCAAAATAATCCCAGTCAGCATTCTACGTAAATCTATATCGGGCCGTCATCGGCCCGTCAGGGTAGCTGACGGGCCGATGACGGCCCGATGTAGATTTACGTAGAATGCTAGCTGGGATAATGTTAGTTTTGTGTTTGTTTTGTCACACTGGTTTTGAGATATTTACTTACAAAATGAACATAAAGTCTCTTGTACAATCAAACTGCAACATAAGCAATGGTGAACATAAAATATTTCAGATGTCTAAAGCTGTTTCAACAAAGCATACTTTAACCCATTTATGCCTGGTGTCCCATAAAAGGGCCACTGGGAAACAGTGTAGACCCAGATCAGACACCGCAGAATGCGGCATCTGATCAGGGTCTACACTGATTGCATTAAATACAGGAATTTATATAGAACATGGTAATGATAAAAACTAACCAGACATCCCTTATATTGGAAATGGACAGGTCTGAAGAGTGAAGGTAGAAGAATCCATTTGGCATGAATGGGTTAAAGGTGTACATTGCATATTATCAGGTTTATAGCATGTTCAAGTAAAAAAATCAGTGGATGATAACAGAGATATGGCCTGGCAATGTAAATAATGACTAAAATGAAATACCAACTGTTTTTTTATTGAACATGACAAATTTATAAAATACAAGTACCATTAAATTTTGCTACTGTTTAACTGCAAAAAACTTGCAGTAAAGAAAAAAAAACAAAAAAAAGTTAAGGCAACTAAATACACTTGGTATGTTTTTCTGTCATTTTATACAAGAAAGACAACTTTTGTGACTTCGCGTATGGTTTTCTGCACATTAGTTCCTTTCTCCAAAGGGGTCTATTAATGAACAGAACATATTTGTTCCTCTTGGGAGCAAATTCTTAATTTTCAAATCAGTTCCCTTTTCAGAAGAGAGGCCAAATTTTGACAGAGATGCCTCCAGTTAGTGTATAAATTGCCTTGGATTCAGATCAGAATCCATAGTTCTTGATAAGGCCCTTATTTCAACCCAAAAGTATCTCTGTTTTTGTTATTTCTTGATGAAAACATATGTTGTGGGTACTCATTAGATATGCCTTGGTGAGGTGCTTCTAATGAGTACCCACAACATATGTTTTCATCAAAAAAAACAAAAACAAAACTATTTACCTGATACCCACATTTATCTAGACCTATGTATCATCAGACAGTCTAATTTCACTGTCTCACAGCTATGATAAAATCCAACAAGATAATCTGCCTGACAGGGACAGTTCAATATTAATTTTACCTTTTCTCTAAGAGCTGGTGTGAGTTTGTTGTAGTAGATCTCACTGGGACGGGGTAGGTTTGGCTGGTTGTTATTGGTGGTCCCACTACTCTGTTGTTTCAACATCTGAGCTACAGCCTGTCTTTGTTGCCAGCGCTTGTAGAGACCAAACAATGGAGTCATGCCATCCACCCACTGTATCAAACCTGACCTTGGCCCTAGTGGTGTCACTGAGTAGTGGCGAGCTCTGTACAGCTGGTGGCATCCTCTGACAAACAGACGATCAATTTTACTCATTTCAACTCCCATCAAGGCTATCGATACACAGATTTTAATAAATACTTCAAGGGGAATAACTCTTGAGGCTTTGAGGACTATAAAATTTGCACTCTGCTAGAGCCAAATTAAGAGTAGCCCACATTTTGTAATGGTTTCAAATACCACAGGAACAACTTCCAGTCTGCAAAGTCTTCATTTGCAAAATGGTAGTTCACCCAAATACAGGAATTTCTATAAAACAAAGTAATAAACAAGAGCTCCGCCAAGCGGGGCATTATACGCCCGTGGCAAGTAATAAGATGTAGCACATAAACTGGCTCCTGCATAATTCAGTGCTATGGATATAAACTGTAAGTGGAATTACCAAAAAAAAAAAATTTTTTTAAAAATTTCATTGGGGCATCTCTACTGATATTTAGTGAATTGTAACCTAAGGGTCCAAGGTGGCCCAGAAATTAAGGGAGAAGTGACTTCTCCCTCCTGGGAAAATAGGGAGAAGTTTGCTGCTTCTAGGGAGAAGTGCTTTCTGATGGAGGACACACCACAGAAGCATGGCTATATTATAAGCTCATATGAGCTGAATGTTTTTCCTATACTTCAATATCGGACCAAACAATAACAAAACGAAAATAAACAACCAAAAAAAAAAAAATGCTGCAAGAAATTTTTTTGTAAACCTTTAACTTGTTTAATACTGATTTTATTTTTGTTCTTCAAGGGAGCCAATCAGAAGAGTATTAAAAAAAAAAAATTAAAAAAGAATTATGTATTTATAAAGATTTAATAATGACAACCTTTCCTTGCAAGTCTAATAAAAGAAGATGTTAAAAAAAAAAAAAATCAATATCTTGACCATATGACCAAAACTTTAGTTATTTGCAAAAAATATACCTATTATATAATAAAATTTGCACACTATTACCTCTACACAACATGCTGCCAATAGTTTACAAAAACTTTCAAAGGGGCATAAATCTGCAAATATTTGGTGCACTGTAACCTCCAAATAATATGTGCTGCTCCACATCATCGTGTAACTATTTATGAAGTTTCAGCTGGATCGGATGTAAACTGTAGGAGGATTTAGCCGAAAACAAAAAAATTAATAGAAATTTTCAAAGGGGTTTAACTTTGCTAATACTTGGTGGACTGTAACCTTGAAATAATATGCACTGCTCCACATCATGGTCTAACTACAAATCAAGTTTCAGCTTGATAGGATGAAAACTGTAGGAGGATTTAGCCGGAAACGAAAAGTTTACTGAAATTTTCAAAGAGGCATAACTCTGCTTATATTTGGTGGACTGTAACCTCGAAACAAAAATGCGCTGCTCCACATCATGGTCTAACTGCACATGAAGTTTCAGCTTGATTGGATGTAAACTGGAGAAGGATTTAGCCAGAAATGAAAAATTAATAGAAATTTTCAAAGGGGTAAAACTCTGCTAATATTTGGTGGACTGTAACCTTGAAACAATATGCGCTGCTCCACATCATGGTCTAACTACAAGCAAGTTTCAGCTTGATCGGATGTAAACTGTAGGAGGAGTTAGCCGGAAACGAAAATTCTGAAATTTTCAAAGGGGCATAACTCTGCTAATATTTGGTGGACTGTAACCTCGAAACAATATGCGCTGCTCCACATCATGGTCTAACTATATATGAAGTTTCAGCTTGATTGGATGTAAAATGTAGGAGGAGTTAACCGGAAATGAAAAGTTTACAGAAATTTTCTAAGGGGCATATATTTGGTGGACTGTAACCTCGAAACAATATGAGCTGTGCCACATCATGGTCTAACTATATACCAAGTTTCAGCTTGATCGGATGTAAACTGTAGGAGGAGTTTGCCGGAAATGAAAAGTCCACTGAAATTTTCAAAGGGGCGTAACTCTGCTAATATTTGGTGGACTGTAACCTCGAAACAATATGCGCTGCTGCACATCATGGACTAACTATATATGAAGTTTCAGCTTGATCGGATGTAAAATGTAGAAGGAGTTAACCGGAAATGAAAAGTTTATAGAAATTTTCTAAGGGGCATCTCTGCAAACATTTGGTGGACTGTAACCTCGAAACAATATGCGCTGTGCCACATCATGGTCTAACTATATACCAAGTTTCAGCTTGATCGGATGTAAACTGTAGGAGGAGTTAGCCGAAAACGAAAAGTCTACTGAAATTTTCAAAGGGGCGTAACTCTGCTAATATTTGGTGGACTGTAACCTCGAAACAATATGCGCTGCTCCACATCATGGTCTAACTATATATGAAGTTTCAGCTTGATCGGATGTAAAATGTAGGAGGAGTTAACCAGAAATGAAAAGTTTACAGAAATTTTCTAAGGGGCATAACTCTGCAAACATTTGGTGGACTTTAACCTCGAAATAATATGCACTGCGCCACATCATGGTCTAACTATATACCAAGTTTCAGCTTGATCGGATGTAAACTGTAGGAGGAGTTAGCCGGAAACGAAAAAGTTTACGGACGGACGGATGCCATACCCCGTAACATAATACGTCCCGTTTTTCAAACGGGCGTATAAAAACTGATCTGACAACTCTGCTGTTGAAAATGAACCTGTCTAAAGGGTTGCGGTAGAAGAGTCCACTCTGCATAAATGGGTTAAATGCTATGTGTATCAAATCACCTACATAAAATGCTTTGAATACTAGTGCACCTACTGATCTTGTATACAACAACAACACTATATAAGGATATCTAGTTTAATATTTTCTTACTGTCATAACCCCAAGTATTGGGACACCTTATCTACTTACCATACTTGTCCTAAAATTTGAAATATTCCATTCTACTACCTCTTGATGAGTCTAAAATATTTCTGCATTATGGCAAACAGTGTAGACCCTGATCAGATGCCTCATTTAAAGCGCTTCTTTCAACCCAAAAGTACCAATATTTTTTTCTTTCTCCACAAAAACATACATTGTGGGTACTCATTAGAAGTGCCTCTGCAGAAAAACATATGTTGTGGGTACTCATTAGAAGCGCTTCACTGAAGCGCTTCTAATCGAGTACCCACAATGTATGTTTTCGTGGAGAAATAAGAAAAATTTTATGTGGATACCCACTCTTATCTGGAGTTATGCTCCACTTGGCGAGGACAACCTTACGACATATACATATATGAACAATAAAGATCCAGACTATCTCATGCATCCAAGTAGACTGTTTACGGCCTTTATTCTTCACTTACAAAATCTTTAGCTACTATGGTGAACACCAAGTGCCCAATTCAGACAGCACAAATATGCAAACTATTTTAATCCTCTGCCATTTGCATATGCCTTAAGCTTTCATTTTGTAAGCTAGCTCAGTTATTCACAATGTTATTATTTCACTAGAGGTCTATATTCATTCACAGGCAATTCTGTGATTAGCAAAAATAAAAACCCTTTAAAACAAATAAAATATTAAATCAGATCTGACTTCTTATACATACTTGTTGGCACAGGCAAACATGTTGTTGACAATATTCAGGAACTGCATGATTCTCTCGTCAAGATGCAAATCTTCTAATCCCTTGAACAAGTATGGATACCTGAAAAATTTTGTACAGAATATACATGTACTTTATCATCTTAAAGGCTCCATATTCCTCAAAGTAGACATTTTTTATCCAAGAAAGGTTTAATAAATTGATATATAGTATTAATAAAATGCGGCATCTGACAGCCTGTAAAATTTCAGTTAGTCTCTTGTTTTTGAATTGGATCAAAAATGAAAAGATTTTTCATAATATCTCTGAATTAATGTTGGCAACATTAAATCAGAGGTAGGATAAAAAAATCTGTTCGTTTCAAGAACAAGAAACTAACTAAAACTTTACAGGCTGTCAAGTGCCACATTTAATGTTTGTATTACCACCATATATCAATTTATTTTGGATATTTTCTTGGATAATAGAATGTCTATTTTGAGGAATATGGAGCCTTTTACATATGCCAGAGGAGTGATAATTTGTGATAATTATGGGATGATTGTTCTTATTTCTCCATAAAAACCATACGAGGTGCTTCTAATGAGTACCCACAACATATGTTTTTATGGAGAACTGGAGAAAATTATCCCATAATTATCATCAAATACTCCTCCTTAACAAGTCCTCTCCATATGCTCTTGGTAAAATTCACAGATTACAAAACAGTGATACTGTATTTACTCTAAGTATTCAGGCAGACATAGAAAACAGTGTAGACCCAGATCAGAAACTGCATTCTGCCACATCTGATCAGGGCCAACAATGTCTGTATTCATCCAGCAGTTTTTAGACACAGGTAAAGGAATGGAAGTTCAAATTTTAGGACGATGGTAAGGGGTTACAAGGTCCAAATATTTAGTGACATTTTTTAATACTGTTAAAAGAATAAATATACCTACCTTGCTACTTGTAATAAGTATTTCTTTTCAGACCCAGAGTTATTTGCATTAATAGTGTAACATAACCAATTTAAAACTACAGACCCCTAAATGGACAACTGGCAAACAGTGCAGACCTAGATCAGCTGCATCTGATCAGGGTCTCCCCTGTTTGCAAGTAGTTAAACCATTTTTCTTTAGAAATATCTACATCATATAGCCTGACATACCTAAAATCAAAAATGGACTCTTCCAATATATAGTGTCTTTAATGGGTTAATTTGGCTCTTGTAAATCCAGTACATTAAAGAATTCTAACACAAGATGAACTATGTTATGTTAAGAGGTCTCTATCTGACATCAAATGCCCAGATCAGCCAGTACAATCACAAAACCTGATCAGATTATGTTGATGTGCTGATTAGTTTGACCCTTTGTTGTCTGCAAATACAATATTAGGGCTCTTTCCTCATGATTTGGCTAAGAAAAACTGAATTCCTGACAGTACAAATAGTTCCTACCCTAAAGTAATATCCTGAAGTATTACCTCTTTCCAAGGACTGTACCACAGTGGAACAGTTAACCTCCTGGTGTAGTCACAGCTGAGACAACAGGAGTTTATATCCATTTTTCTTCTATTTTTTTATGTTTGCTAAATTCTGAATTTATTCACTCAGTAACCTGAGGTAATGATCAGAAATTGATTGATTCAGTATTGATTGATCAATCAACTGATAGAGAGAAATAGAAATCTGCTGTTACCTTTTCCCATCAGAACCTTTGAAGACAAGCTTCTTTGGTTTCGTCTTTGTAGGTAAAATCTGTACAACATTAGATACAGATTCAATAGTCACAACCTGGAAAATAATTACAGAACATAAGTGGATGAAAATTTCAGGTTTTAAAGACATGTCAACCTATGAGGGTAACTTGCATCAAAATAGACTGTTAGCATCGTCAAAATATTAGTGGAAGAAGAGAAAACACGACTCATCAATTAATCAATAATGCAACTTAAACAAGAAATAAGCAGTGCTTATCAGATATGCCCCCCCCCCCCCCCCCACCCCGCCCTGCTCAGAAACCAGAATGTAACAGACATACGGGGACAACATGAAAACAGTATACACCCCAAAAACACAGTTTGCAGGGGTATAAAGAATTAGATTACTGCATATACCAAAATATTTGAACAGACAAGCCTGTGTGAATGGTGTAGACTGAGATCAGATGCCAGTATCAGATAAATAGGCCTGTAAAATCAGTGCAGACCCAGATCAGATGCTGCAGAATGCAGCATCTGATCAGGGTCTACACTGTTAGCCACCCAGTCACCCAGTAGTTTTTATACAAATCAAAATGGACCTGCTCAAGGTTTGGGACAAGTATGGAAAGCAGTTAAGGGGTCTGAATACTTAGGGTAAATATGGTATCCATACAACTATAACCTTACTAGATTGACCAAACTGGATCTCCTAATGATGAGTTAAGTGTTTTATGTCCTTTTCAACATTATTCAAGTCATATCGAGATGATGGAAGAGTGATAATGAAAGGCTCTCTGCAATGAAGTGCCGTATAGTCACGAGCTGTATTCTGTCTCCAGCTGATTCAAACTTGGGACCTTGTGATTTGAAGTCAGAAACGCTAACCACTCACCCAACCAGCTGCTCCTCACCTACGGTAAAGTTCTACAATTTTGAACACTTTTTTTCATACTATTTTGGCCTAAATTTTGCTTTTGATGCAACTGTTTCTTAAAATACTTAGTGGAATGGCAAACAGTGTAGACTCTTATCAGACTGCTCCTGAAGGAACAGTCTGATCTGGGTCTGCACTGTTTGCATATGTCATTTGTTAGATACTTTGATGTTTGAAATTTCAGGACATTTACCTTAAGTTTTATTCTTATCAGTCTTAGTCACATTTCATTATACAAATTTCGATATGAACTGTTTACTTGCACAAGCATCATGCATCATGCCCCTCAGGCTTACCCTTATATGTTCTGATTTGGTTAAAAAAGTGTCTTGTTTATTTGTTTGAGGTTTTACGGCCCAATCAACCTATAAGGTTCATGTCAAGTGTGGTCAGCTTACCTAACCACACTTTTTCCTGGGCAGGCTTAGTCCTCCAGTACTTGTGCACATTCTTTTGCCTGAAACTGACAACTGCCCTCCTTGAATCAGCGGAAGGGAGAGAATGACTATAGAAAATATTGCACGATTCCCAAACCAGCCGGGATGGAACCTGCAACCTCCTGATCACCAGTCAGACGCGCACCCCACTGAGCCACCGCAGCCGGCTTAAAAAAGTCTTATTTGGAGCGATGTCACCAGTAAAATTTCAATTCGGCATGCTATAGGTTAACTGTGCTGCTGACACAAAATTTATTTCTACCTGTCCAGCTGTTCCAAGTCCTGGCATAGCTATTACGGTATTGTGTAAGGATCCTAACTTAGGACTTATCTCTTTCATTGACAGAATCAGACTACTCCTCTTCTGGGCCTTCTGCTGTAAGCTCACATGAATCTAGAGAGAAAAAAGAAACTTTGTATACACATTACTATACACCATGCAACTAAATGTATTATTTTCATTTCATAAATTGCACAAAGGACTAGTTAAGGAGGAGTATTTGATGACAATTCCAGGATAATTTTCTTATTTTTCCATAAAAACATATGTTGTGGGTACTCATTAGAAACGCCTTGCTGAGGCACTTCTAATGAGTACCCACAACATATGTTTTTATGGCAAAACTGAGAAAACTACCCTGGAATTATCAATTCCCAATTATCAATTCCCCTCATTACCCTGGAATTATCAATTCCCCTCATTACCCTGGAATTATCATTACCCTGGAATTATCAAATTCCCCTCATTACCCTGGAATTATCAAATTCCCCTCATTACCCTGGAATTTCAAATTCCCCTCATTACCCTGGAATTATCAAATTCCCCTCATTACCCTGTAATTATCAAATTTCCCTCATTACCCTGGAATTATCAAATTCCCCTCATTACCCTGGAATTATCAAATTCCCCTCATTACCCTTGGACTATCTAATTCTCCTCATTACCATGGAATTATCAAATTCCCCTCATTACCCTGGAATTATCATATTCCCCTCATTACCATGGAATTATCAAATTCCCCTCATTACCCTGGTATCATCTAATAGCCCTCATTACCATGAAATTATCAAACTCCCTTAATTACCCTGGAATTATCAAATTCCCCTCATTACCCTGGCATTACCTAATGCCCCTCATTACCCTGGAATGTCTGGACATTACTATTTTAATGGATGGATTTTTTTGAAAATCCATCCAAAAATTCTGTTTGGAAATGTAACAATTTTCAACAGTCTGTTAGCATTAAATCTAACTTAAAAGATGATACCATATTGTTTGAGTCCATGTTAGGGAGAAGGTGTATGCCAGTGAAATGATTTTAAGTGTAACAGTTATTCAGAAATGGACTTTAATGCTAGGGTTGACACCAATGTTGATAACCAGAACACTGGACGCCTATATCTGTATCTGTATGTGTGGCTGCTACCTTTGCTCTCACAATCAATAAAAGGCAATTTTTTTCTCATCCCAACTAATATTAGAAAGGAAATCACTCACCTGTTTAAATGGGTGCCAGCTAGCTCGGGGATGGTTTGGGTTGGGAGGATTCTTTAGCTTCTCGAGAGCATTAATAATGAGATGATTATAAGTATCCTGGAACCATTTCTCATGAGGTGTTTCTACTGGCTGACTGGTGATCTCCTGTAGCCTCTCTATCGTGTACACAGTCTGCAGAACATAGAAGTTAAATGATAGCTACATGTAGTATATGGTGAAGCATATCATATTCAACCTAATTACCCTAAGTATTCGGACACCTCAACTCCTTACCATATATATGTTCTAAAATTTGAACCAGTACAATTCACTACCGATGTTGTGTCTAAAAATTGCTGGATGAGTGGCAAACAGTGTAGACCCAGATGAGATGCCGCATTCTGCGGCATCTCATCTGGGTCTATACTGTTTGCTCAGGCCTGTCTGTCCGAATACATATGGTAAATACGGTACTTCACTGTGCACTTAGGTTTTTCAAAATTACTGGAAACTTTGCAGTAAAATATCCACCTTATAAGAACATATTTTAAAGAAAGATCAGCAGAGGACTTCATGAGGAGAGCATTTAATGATGCTTATGCGTTTTTTTTTCTTTATAAAAACATTTGCTGTTGGTACTCGCTTGAATTGCCTTGACTTGTCAAGGAAATTCAAATGAGTACCCACAGCATATGTTTTTATAAAGAAGTAGATAAAAGTACACTGGTGGGAATCTAAAGACTTGCTTGATTGTGCACTTATAGGAGCATGTGCGGGAATTAGGTCAAATACAGTAGATCTAGATAAAAGGGGGTATCAGTTAAATATTTTTTCTTATTTCTTAGTAAGGCACTTCTAATGAGTACCCAAAACATATGTTTTCATGGAGATATAAGAAAAATATCAATATCTTTTGGTTTAAACAAGAAATGTCAATAAGCAGTTCTTATTAGATAATCCCCCACTCGGCTCAGAAACCAAACGCACAGACGGACAACAGACAACGCCATAATAGTAAACTTCCCTGACAAGCATAGAGGGGTATAAAAACCACATTATCTAGACCTATGTGAAAGAGAGAAAAATGCAGTTTCTACAAATCATTTTTTTTTTATTATACTGAGGAAGGCACTAAATACCGAAACATTTAAACCAGAGTTGTTTTTAATATGAAATGTTAAATGGTTTAGAGATGTTGAAGGGACTATATACACTTCCAAGGGAAATAATCAAAATGGAAATATTTGCCTCCATTCCCAGTGGAGGCTCCTCTTAATTTTGATTATGTTGGGGTTTAATGACACCTCAATCCTTGTGGGTCATTTTGTGTTATCTTGCAGAGAAAGGGAGAAAAGAGATAGAAGTGATAGTAGAGGAGATGAAAGAGAGAGACAGGGAAGAAAGATGAACAGGAATGAAAGTGAAGAAACAAAAGAAACATTCCCCCTCTATCCTTACCTGCTACAAGGATAGCAGGCATTGCCCAACTGTAGCCAATATCACTTGGATGCCCCCCTGAGACGTAAGATACACAACCCCTTCACTACACCCAACCACCCCAAGCATTTACTCCCTCTGGGAGATGTCTAAATTCAAAACTCCAATATGTAATGCTAACCCTTTGTTCTCTCAGCAGTGAAAGCAGATATATTTTTCAAGCAGATATATTTTTCAAATATCACCAAATACCAAGAATTTAAGGAAGCATTTTCACACAAATATTAGCCAACAAAACATCTACACCATATCACCAAATTATTATTTTAAACCCAAATTCAAGCAGCACTAAATAACAACATGCTCTCAATGCAACCACCTAAGGTATTCTCTTTTCTGATTTCTCCACAAAAAAACATATGTTGTGGGTACTCTTAGGGGCATCTCACTGAGGCACTTCTAATGAGCATTTACAACCTATGTTTTTGTTTTTAATACTTTGCATACTGGGTAAAAATTTCACCAGACATTTTGAAATATTTCTCTTACTTTTCCTACAAAATAGGATCTGACACTTCATGCAAATTGTCTCCCTTGGAGACAATTTGCATGAAGTGTCAGATCCTATTTTCTAGAAAAAATAAGAAAAATATCACCAATTTGTTGTCTGCTGAATATGCCCATAGCATGGTAAGTATTAATACTATTTTTTTGGTTAAAAAAAGTGCCTTATCTGGAGCTATATATAATATTGAATTAAATGCAACACAAACATAGTTTACCGGTTTAAGGACTGTCTTGTGTTTTTCTCTGATAATGGCTGCCCGCTCTTCTTTACTAAGATTAGAATTGTTGTTGACTTTCTTGATCTCATTCTCAAGCTGTGCGATTCTCCGTTCAACATCCTGATGTTGCTGATTTAGTGTTCCAAGCCACAGCTCATCCCAGAGTAACGTAATCCTACGTAATTCTTCTATCAACTGTTTCACATCCGAGATCATCCTTGAATAGATAGAAATATTCTTACTCCTATACAGCAACAATGACTTCAATATCGATTTCTATCAAAGTTTTTTTGAACTACCATATTTACCCTAAGTATTCAGACATCTGAACTCCCTATCTTTCTTATTTCTAAATTTCAGCAAGTTCAATACCTCTTGATGTGTTTGTTGATGTGTTTTGAAAATTGATGGTTGAGAGTGGCAAACAGTCTGATCCGGGTGTACACTACTTTGTCAGGTTTGTGTTGAGGTTTTATGGGCCATTCAACCCAATGGGGTCATGTCAAGCATGCCAGAAATTGACAACTGCCCTTCTTGAATCAGTGGAAGGGAGAGAAAGACAGTAGAAAATATTTCATGATCAATCTCCACGAAAGAATGTTGCCGACCCAGCGGCGGTCAAACCCGCCATCTTCTGATCACCAGCTGGAGGCGCATCCAACTGAGCCACCAAGGCCGGCTACTTGCTCAGGTCTGTCTGTCTAAATACTTAAGGTAAATACAGTACTATATGATATGCTTATTAACCCTTAAAGTGTCATTCAAATCAGCAGCAGATGACATTCTAAAACATTCATTTTCTTTTTTTGAAAATAAAGGCTTGACATTTCATATGAACTGGCTGCCTAGCTGATGATTCGCATATGTTTAAACCAAATGTAAAGCCTTATTTTCTCATAAAAATAAGTGGATATTTCAGAATCTTGTCTGTTACATTTTTGAAGATTTATAAAAACTAGAGAAGGAGGCATCTTCATGTCTGCACGGCTGAATTCCATGCCTATATTCTAACATGAAAATTAACATTCCCTACTATGGATGCAGTCAGACAATGAAATCATCACCAAAATCTACATCTCTTCAGTAATGAAGTGAAGCACGTCTGTATTTACTTTAACCCTTAAAGCACTGAGAAAAATTGTTTGTTCGTGTTGAGGTTTTATGGCCAAGTCAACCCAATGGGGTCTTGTCGAGCCCGGTCAGTTTACCTAACCACACATTTACTGGGAAAGCTTAGTCCTCTAAGCAGTTAACCAGTATTGTGCACATTCTTTCGCTAGAAACTGACAACTGCCCTTCTTGAATCAGCAGAAGGGAGAGAATGACCGTAGAAAATATTTCATGATCAATCTCCACGAAAGAATGTTTCCGATCTCGGCGGGGGTTGAACCCACGACCTCCTGGTCTCCTGTCGGACGGCGCATCTGAGCCACTGAGGCCGGCTGTCAACAGGGTGGCATGGAAAGAAATAGTTACTGTAAATCAGAAAATTGTAGCAGATGATATTTGAGCCAGCGCATGACAAAACCTACAGTAAGACCTGTGTAACTAGCAAAGATTCAGAACAGCCTGTACATCCACCCAGTAGGGCAAGGGATCTTGTTCATTCTTCTTTGGATAGCCTGGAGGTTGTAGAAGGCACATGCAATCAGAGAAGACTGATCAGACTGTGCAGATGCGCAGGCTGATCTGAGAAAGAAGTGTCATATGAATCAGATTTCTCTGGCTACTCGTCAGACACAAGATAGGAATAAGATTGCATATCTCCAGCTTTTTCTTGAATCATTAGCTATAGAGTTATTTATTCCTGTGTGTGGGCGTCCTCTTAAGTGTTATTTATTCCTGTTGGCGAGGGTCCTATGAAAACTATTCCAATCCTATGTGAAGGGGGATGAGGGGTGTGGGGGATATGGGGGTGATGGTTTGGGAAGAAAATGAGTTATGTGGGTGGCAGGGTTTGCTGATAATTTGATCTAGGGGGTAGTGGGGCTAACAGTAAAGTTAATTTCATGGTTGGTGGAGGTAAAAAAAAGGTGCTGTCAAAGACCCCCCCTTTTTTTCTGGAACAGTCCTTAGCACAATGGTTAAATCATTCCCATGGGTACATACTTAGGGCTGTTAGCAGCTAATGTGTCCACAATGGCTGTGAGACAGTTAAGTAACATTTTGCTGCTTGACTCGTCCTCTATCTCTGCCTCGTCCTCCTCCTGAGAGGCTGGGTCCTCTACTTCTATATCCTCAGTTACTGCTGCTTCTGGTGTCTCTGTCAGGTAGTTGTTAAGAAGACCTGTAAAAATATATATACATATGAACATGCTGTCAGAAAGAACTATTTCACAAATAAGACATAAGAAGCAAAATCAAAACTCCAGATAATATTCTTAATTAACCGAGAATTTTCAAGAAGTACTAATTTTGTTCTTACCGTCATAACTCTAGTACTAAGACAGACAGGCCTGAGCAAACAGCCTCAACCAAGATCTTGTTCAAATGTTAGGAAAAATATGGTACAAAATTAAGGTGTCCCAATATGTAACTATCAAAGGAGTAAGTGCTACTTTTATATATCTGAAATGTGCTAATAGAGATCATAATATGCACAGCCTGATCCGAGTATGCAAATTTTGCCAATAATTTCTATGAGTCCTGTCAAGTCTGCCCGCGTAGCAAATGGCATTGATGCTCAAGCTGATATGGGTCCATTTTGTTCACATCCTAACAATTGCAATTTATAATAAATCCTGGACAGTTTACAGAGTTAAATGCTCCAAATAGTAGTTTTAATATTTATTACACAACAAAACAGGAATTGGCTCAAACAAAAATGTCAGGGAAATGTAGGCACTGGCAAATGTGAACAGCAAACCACTGACCAGCCTGCCCAGTCATTATTTTGGAATTTTTTACATCATAGGGTACAATAGATTCCAGGCCATTTATTAAAAGGAATCCTTAGAAGCTCAATATATGCACCGAAACTCTGAGTATCTTATAAACTATCCAAGAGGTTAAAGAAGTTATTTGTATTTACAAACTAGAGGCCCAAATGGGCCAGAAATCACTCACCTGGATAAGGCTGATCATGATATGTTACATTGTGCCATGGTGGCCATCTTGGCTATCAGATCAGATTGCCTTTCGCAATTCAGAATCTGATGTTGTTTGAAAAGTTTCAAGATTGCCACCATGGCCGCCATCTTGGATATTGGAACTGAACGATGCAGCAATTCTGAACCTCCATGTCACTCAGATGCCTCCCATCAAGTTTCGCCTCAACCTGACTTACTGTTTGGGAGGAAATGTGGTTTGAAGAATTTCAAGATGATGGCCGTCTTGGACATTGGAACAGATGGACTTTAGCAATTCTGAATTTCCTGAACACCCCAATGCCTCCCATCATGTTTAAGCTCAATCTGACTTACTGTTTGGTAGCAGATGTGATTTGAAGATTTTCAAGATGGCTGCCATGGTGGCCATCTTGGATATCAGAACGGAACCATTTTAGCAATTCTAAAACTCCATGATACCCCAATGCCTTCCACCATTTCCACTCAATCCAACTTACTGTTCGGGAGCAGATAACAACTGAAGACTTTCAAGATGGCCGGAGGAGATATTGTTTGAAAATTTTCAAGATGGCTGACATGGTGGCCATCTTGGATATTGGAACAGAAAGATTTTAGCAGTTCTTAATCTCCATGTGGCCCCAATGCCTTCCACCAAATTTGGGCTCAATCTGACTTAGGGTTTGGGAGCAGATGTGGTTTCAAGATTTTCAAGATGGCCGCCCAGGTGGCCATCTTGGATAGCCAAATGGAACAATTTAAGCAATTTTGAATCTCTATGTCGCTCCAATACTTCCCATCAAGTTTCCACTCAATCCAACTTAACAGTTTGGGAGGAGATGTCGTTTGAAGAATGGCTGCCATGGCAGCCATCTTGGATATCAGAACAGAACAATTTTAGCAATTCTGAATCTCTATGTCACTCTATGCCTCCCATCAAGTTTTGGATCAATCTGACCTACGGTTTGGGAGGAGATGTTGTATGAAGAATTTCAAGTAGGCCACCATGGCGGCCATCTTGGATATCGGAAAGGAACTATTTTAGCAATTCTGAATGCTCCAATGCCTCCCATCAGGTTTCGGCTCAATCTGACTTATGGTTTGGGCGGAAATGTCATTAAAGAATTTTGAGATGGCCCCTTGGCGGCTATCTTGGCTATCGGAATGGAATGATTTTAGCAATTCTGAATCTCTGTGTCACAGTGATGCCTCCCATCAAGTTTTGGCTCAATCGGACTTACTGTTTGGGAGGAGATGTCGTTTGAAGAATTTCAAGAGGGCCGCCATGGCAGCCATCTTGGACATCGGAACAGAACGATTTTAGCAACTCTGAATCTTTGTGTCACTGTGATGCCTCCCATCAAGTTTTGGCTCAATCCGACACAGTTTAGGTTGAATTGTCGTTTGAAGAATTTCAAGATGTCCGCCTGGCAGCCATCTTAGATATCGGAACAAAATGATTTTAGCAATTTTGAATCTCTGTGTCACTGTGATGCCTCCCATCAAGTTTCAGCTCAATCGGACTTACGGTTTGGGAGGAGATATCGTTTGAAGAATTTCAAGATGGCCACCACGGCGGCCATCTTGGATATCGGAACGGAACGATTTTAACAATTCTGAATCTTTGTGTCACTGTGATGCCTCCAATCAAGGTTTGGCTCAATCCGATTTACGGTTTAGGAGGAGATGTCGTTTGAAGAATTTCAAGATGGCCACCATGGCGGCCATCTTGGATATCGGAACTGAGCGATTTTAGCAAATTTGAATCTCTGTGTCACCGTGATGCCTCCCATCAAGTTTTGGCTCAATCCGACTTACGGTTTTGGAGGAGATGTTGTTTTAAGAATTTCAGTGGCCATCTTGGATATCGGAACAGAACGATTTTAGCAATTCTGAATCTCTGTGTCACGGTGATGCCTCCCATCAAGTTTCAGCTCAATCGGACTTACGGTTTGAGAGATATCGTTTGAAGAATTTCAAGATGGCCATGGCCATCTTGGACATCGGAACGGAATGATTTTATCAATTCTGAATCTCTGTGTCACGGTGATGCCTCCCATCAAGTTTCAGCTCAATTGGACTTACGGTTTGGGAGTAGATGTTGTTTGAAGAATTTCGGATATCGAAACTGAACGATTTTAGCAATTCTGAATCTCCATGTTGAAACAATGCCTCCGATTAAGTTTCACCTCAATCCGACTTACCTTCAGGAGGAGATGTCAAAAACGTGAAAGGTTAATGACGGATGGACAGGTAAGCTAAAAATATAGAAAGGTGAGAATAGTCGCTAATAATCAATCCTGAAATCTAACAATTCAGTCCAAAAACTACTAATATTTTTCTTATTTCTCAATAAAAAATATATTGTGGGTAGGCATTAGAAGCGCCTCAGTGAGTACCCAAAGCATACCGCATTCGACTTAATTACCGCACATATCCTTATAAGCGCACAGTCAAGCAATTCCATAGTCTTCAGATTACAGCTAGTGTACTTTTTGACTGCTTCCTTATAAAGGCATATGTTGTGGGTACCCATTTGAATTGCAGTGCAATTCAAATGAGTATCCACAACATATGCTTTTATAATCAGGTAAAAATTGCATAAGCATCATTAGATAAGTCTTTCGCTGATCTTTTTTTTTTTCTTTCGCTGATCTTTTTTTTTTTGAGTGTTTCCTTAGTATAGGTAGATACATATTTTACCTCAAGTTTTCCCAGTAGTTTTGAAAAACCTAAGCAGTAATTAGGTCGAATATGGTATGTTTTTATTGAGAAATAAGAAATTCCTCTTATCTGGAGCTATCCAACTAATAATTAGTTTGGTAATTAGTTTAAAGTTATTTCAGGCATATATTAACCCAAGTAACTACTTTTGACACAAAAGAATGGCCTTATGAAGTGTTAAAGTGAAATTTCATGCTTAAAATGAAAGTTCTCAATCCCAAAATCAGGATTAATCCTGACGTTTCCCATCCCTGTATAGATCATTTATGATGATGATATCTAACCTGTTTCTGACTGTGATTTGGTATCAAGTTTGGTCGTAGAGCTTCCAACTACTGCTGGGTACACTATCAGATGTGGGGCATCCTCTGCTACTCTACATAACAGATCTGATATACTCTGTCTAACATAAGCCTCGGGGTGACTGAGCCTGGAGAAGAGCTGGGGTATGATTCCTTTCCAGGGTGCTGTAGGGGTGACAGCCAGTCCGTCCTCTAGAACATTACGCAGTTCCCAGGCATGTTTCACCAACAACCGTAGCAATCTCAGAGTGCTAATCACATTACAATCTTCATTATTCTTCTCCTTCAAGGGATCAGGCTGGAAATAAATATACATGTAAACAACTTGACTATGAAAATACTGAATACAATGCATGAATGTTATAAGCAAAAAAGTCTTTGTATTAACTACATGTATGGACTGGACAAAGTAATAATTAGGAGAAATTTTCTAAATATTTGAATAGAAATGTTTTCGTAATGTTTATCTGGTGCTAATCCAGTATTAACACTTAGTATGCTAAGACAAAATCAGCAGGCAAAAAAAAAAGGAAAAAAAAAAAAAAAAAAAGAAAAATTAGGGAAATGCATAAACACCTCCATGGGAAATTAATGACATGGAAATATTTGCCTCTGTTCTAATTGGGGGTGTATTTTTAACCCTTGCCATGCTGAATAAATTAAGATGCCACACACACACTTCTAAGTTTCAGCCAATCAGATAACTTATATAAATTCACATAATGTTAAACAGTGCAGATCCAGATCAGTTGGCTTCAGAAGCCAACTGATCTGGATCTACACAGTTTGCAAAGGCAGGGTTAGGATAAAAGAAAAGAATCTGCTCGTCAAGACACTTCTAACAAATATCCTAACGATATGTTTTTTTTTTTTGAGAAGTGGAGAAAATTATCCCGGATTTATCAACACATATTCCTCCTTAACAGGTCCTCCAATTTATACTTAATAGACTGGTTATACAAGTGTCTAGCATTAGTAACCCTTGCCATGCCGAATAAATTAAGATGCCACACCCACTGATAATTTTCAGCCGACTGGATTCTTGATCCCGGTTGTTGATATCAATTTGCACACTGAATGGCAAACAGTGCAGATGCAGATCTAGATCAGTTGGCTTCTTCTGAAGCCAACTGATCTGAAACTCATTATTTGCAAAGGCAGGGCATATCCTGGTTCAGCAAGAACAGGGTTAAAACATCCTAGAGCTGTATGATAAAATGAGATGAATCCACAAGCATCTGGGCATCTTTACAGCTGAATACAGAACAACATAGGGATTTCAACAACAGCACTGAATTATGTACAAATGATCCACTTACCCCACCATTTAGCTTAAGGAACTTGAAGTAAGCTTTAGCTGAGAGCTGATAATAATGGTAAACTCTCTGAACTACACCCCTCCAGACATCTAGCAGAGCTTCCACACAACTCTCTCCAGCAGCAGAGAGAGCACCAGAGGCTGCCAGTAGCTGACGTCTTGTTGTGTCTGTACCATCATCATACTGGCTCTGGAAAATACAGGAGAAATCTGCTTTAACACATTAAAGACTGAATAAACTCTCCCACACTATATATTGGAAGAGTCCATTTTCAATTTATGTATGTCAGGTTATATGATATAGATATTTCTAAAGAAAAATGGTTGGTCTATTTGCAGTGAAGATCCTGATCAGACGCCACATTCTACAGCATCTGATCTGGGTTTGCACTGTTTGCCAGTTACCCATTTAGTGGCCTCCAGTGACATTATGCTATTTTTACCAGGCAGACAAATTTTGTGAGTTCCTAATTGCTCTCCTACACACTGATCCCCTTCTTTTGTTTAGGTCTGAGTTGGAATTTTGCAGCCCAGTTAACAATGTTAAGGCCAAATCAAGCCAGTCAATTAACATAATCTCATTTTTTCAGTCCTCTAAGTGGTTAACCAGTATTTGTGCACATACTTTCGGCAGTAACTCAACTGCCCTTCTTGAATCAGTAATAGAAAATGACAGCAGAAATGATTTCATGATCAATTTCCATAAAAGTCATGTGGCCAAGCTGGGATTCAAACTGGCCGCCCCTGGATCTCAAGTCAGATGTGCTCCCGATTACACTAGAGAGCCCGGCCAAAACCCCTTCTGAAAGGGGTCCACTTACAAGAAAAGAATTTGCTCCCAAGGGATACTTATGAGATTCATGGCATATTTGTATAAAGAGTAAGGAAAACATCAAAACTGGTCTCGAAAATAACAACTTATACCAAGATTCCAGCACCCTTTATACAATAAAATATTTCTGCGGTGGTTCTATTAGCATGTTTAAGTTTCATCAAAAATTAAAAGCAGAGGTTGTATCTCCCATTCACATCATAACACCTTTTATCAGTTATGGTGCGTAGGTGGACTTGTAAAGGAGGAGTATATGGCAATAATGTAAAATTCTGGGATAATCTACGCCAGGTCTCTGTCAGAGGTACTGCTAATGAGCATCCACAACATACCTTTTTTATGGAGTAGCAAAATATCTCAGAATTATCTCCAAATACACCTCCTGAACAAGTTTTTGTTTGTTTGTTTGATTTGGGCTTAACTTCGCTTTCAACAACCTTTCAGTATTATCGCGACGGTGTCTGGATGTGGCAGGGAGCTCAATGCTCACTTTTAGCGTGCTGCCTCATTGAAATATCATACCCCAGACACTTTGACATGATGTTCCACCCAGTCACATTATACTGACACTGAGCTGACCAGTTCTACCTCTACTTTCTTAATGCTGAGCGCCGAGCAAAAGAGCAGCTAGTACCATTTTTAAAGTCTTGGTATGACCCGGCTGGGGACTGAACCCGCAACCTCCCAGTCACAAAGCGGATGCTCTACCACAGAGCCACTGTGCTGGTCCTGAATGAGTTCTGGGGTTACTTGCTATCCCTTATTCTACAATCTGAATATATTTACCTGATCGCTAATATCCTCTTCACTGCCCATTGCTGTATGGATCTGACTTAGAATTGAAAGCACGTTTTCTGTGTCTTCCTTACTTGTACCCTGTAGTAAGAGAATGTTGGCTAAAATGAGGTAACAGTGTATTATTTCAAGATCAATGTGTGGCTTGTCAAGATCAAGATCATCAAAGCAACCTGAACAGGATATCTGCTACACAGCTCCTTATTAGAGGTCTTGACTGATTTTTAGCCACACTGTTTCTGGGCAGACTTTGTCCTCTAAGCGGTTAACCAGTATATGTGCATATTCTTTCGCTAGAAACTGACAACTGCCCTTCTTGCATCAGTGGAAGGGAGAGAATGACTGTAGAAAATATTCCATAATCAATCTTTCTAGATAAATATTTTTCTTACTTCTTCATGAAAACATATGTTGTGGGTACTCATTAGAAGTGCCTCGCTGTTTCATGGAGAAATACTGTATACCGTATTCGAACTAGGTACCCCTATAAGCGCACAGTCAAGCAATTTTGTAGTCTTCAGGGTATAGCCCATATATTAGTATCTATTTCTTTATAACAAGTTGAGGCCATTCAAATGAGTACCCACAGCATATGCTTTTATAAAGACAATCAGAAACTAATATCACATAAGCATGATTAATAATCCTCTCTTGAAGTCCTCTGCTAATCTTTCTTTACAGTGTGCCCTTATTAGGTGCATATTTTACAAAAACGTTTTCCCGGTAATGTTGAAAAACAAACCTAAGCGCACTGTGCCGTAATTAGATCAAATATGGTAAGATAAATATGAAAATATTTTGGATGAAAAAAAAAGCCCCTCATCTGGAGCTATGCTACTATTCATGTAATTACAATCGACTCTAGTTATTTTGACTTCGCTTATATCAAATAACCACTTATCTCAAAGTGAAAATAAGGTCCCTGTTTTAACATGGAAATCTAACAACAGGTAACAAAATATTGTAGAAAAGAGGAGCAATTTCTCAGTTTTTCCACAATATTTTCTATATTGCTCTAATTTCAGGTTTCAAATTACATATTCAGTTGTTAAATGTGGTTATTTATTTTTTCCTCAGTTCTGTAAATATATGTTGAGGGATGGATATCTCTAAGTATTTAAGAGAGTCCCTGGGACTTTGAGATAACAAGTTGACTGTATAAGCCAAGACACACCAGGAGCAAACATGGGTCATACCAATATGCAGACAGCAAAGGTCCAGATCCTCCTGTGCATTTGCTGTCTGCAATGCTGTAGCATGTTTTGAATGGTGATAAAATGCTCTAATGAGCCAGTGCTTTTGGGTAAGATTATCAAATTGAAGCATTGTTTGCTCAAAGAGACTTTTCTCTTGGACCATATTCATAAGTGAACTACAATAGCTGACACCAGCTGATGGAAGACTGGATCATGTGGAAATGGTTTTCTCACCATATTTTCAAATAAGCCATTTTTATACCATCAATTCATTTCTTACACATTTTGACACTTTCAAAATCTGGTCCCTGTTTTAACATGGAAATCTAACAACAGGTAACAAAATATTGTGGAAGAGGAGAAATTTCTTACACATTTTGACACTTTAAAATCTGGTCCCTGTTTTAACATGGAAATCTAACAACAGGGAACAAAATATTGTGGAAGAGGAGAAATTGCTCCTCAGGAGCAATTTCTCTTCTTTTCCACAATATTTCCAATATAAAGCTCTAGCTTCAGGGGTCAAATTACATATTCATTTGTTAAAGGTGGTTTTTCAATTATTTTCCTCAATTCCACAAATCATGTCGAGGTACGGCTATCTCGAAGTATTTCAGAAAGTCCCTTGGACTTTGAGATAACTAGAGTCGACTGTATTTCAAATGGGATTCTGAAAAAAGTCATTTAATGAATCTGTTAATTTGTCCAGATGATGCTTAAAGATTAATATACCTTAGATAATAAACTTTTAAGAAAACTTGAGACAGCACTAAGAAAAGCATAACCATACCTTAGGTAATAGGGATATTATCTGTGATGTTTCATCAGTAAACAACTCCACACTGCCATGACTGAAATAAAGAAGATGATATTGCAAAAAAATTTCAAAAATGTATACAAAACAAATGCTCAGGTCAACTTGTGCAAGTATGAAATTTGATTAAGGTCTTTTTTTGCTAGCAGATTTTACAGAACCCAAAGATTCAGTAAGCCAAAACCAAGACTCTGATGCAGAGGCTAATCTGAGCTACAGCTATTTCACATATGCAGTTCACATGGTTTTTGCCTGACAAAGTTCATGTCCATAAAATATGTTATGTTAAGACATGGGTCATCTGACAGATATCAATTTACATAAATTGCAAACTTAAAATCCAACAAAGCTACTTTTTTTAGAAACTGCAGGTAACTGTCTCAGCCGTATTATTGGTACGATATAACAGAAGCAATTTGTAGTACTAGACTGGCATGTCGTCGCAAAATCCCCACACTCAGTGCTAATGTTGCAAATAGCATGGACAAAAAAATAATTTTCTCCCTCGCACATCCTTACCATGTGAAGAAGTCATGTAGCAAGTTTGGTGAAATTCCGCCCTGCAGTGATTTAGAAGGAAACAGCATGACAGACAGACGGACGAACGGTCAGACAGACAGACGGAAAAATAATGTTGCTCTCACACACCATTACCATGTGGGGAAGTCCTGTAGCACGTTTGGTTAAATTTCGCCCAGTGGTTAAAAAGGAAATAGCGTGATGGACGGACAGAGGCATTCACAATATCCCCATTGCTACAGCGTGGGGATAAAAATAAAAACTTAGAACAACAATCTTTTCTCACATGACCTAAATACATGTATATGGTTAGCTAGTGCCCTTGACTTGTAAATAAAGATTTAGGATAAGCAGAATTCAGATGCAGACCTCATGGTAAGGCATTTTTTTCATACAAAATGTTTTTCTCTATTTCTCCATGACTAGAATTTTACAGAAAATAAGATTCCATCATGAGTGTCCATGCAGGACAGGGAAATCTCACCCAAATGATAGGAATTTCAACCAGAGACAAGGATTGCAGAGTCCTTGGTTGAAATTCCTACCCCGAGGGTGAGATTTCCCTATCCTGCATGGACTGGCTCATGATGGATTCTTTTTTTCCCATCTTTAAGTGGATTGTTCCTAGGACCAGCATGGCCATGTGAGATAGAAGTTTCTCACATGAGCTAAAAGCCTATCTCATATAGGCAAAGGTGGGAGAAAATGTTGTCTCATCTGCTGGCACCTGTTGGTATTGCAAACAAGCTAAACTCTAAAATTCATGTAAAGAAGGACAAACTCACTGGACCGTGATATATAAGTCATGGTCACAAAATGATACTACAGTTTTTGAGTCCCTGTTAAGGAGGAGCTTACATCAGATTTGATGACTGTAGGTCATATGAATAATCAAAAATGGACTGGACACAAAACATGACACTATCATTATACTGTTAAATATTGGTCAGGGTCATAAAATTATTTAAGTCCCTTTTAGGGAGGAAGTGTATGCCAGATTTTATGACTGTAGGTCATATTGTTAGTCAGAAATGGAGCTGAATGCTAAGATTTATGTAAAACATATACCATGAAATCCAGGCCATGGTCATAAATTGACAGTGCAGTATTAGATAACTGTAGGTATTACAGGTAATCAGAAATGGTGCTAAAGGTCAGTGTTGACATGAAAATGGCAAAGCCATTGGACCATGAAAAAAAGGTCATGGTCACAAAATGATACTGCACTGTTTGGGTTCATGCTAGAATGACTGAACTGTTGTTGGATGGATGAATGGTTATATCATGCCTGTATCCATCCTAATAAGCAGATGCGACAAAAATGTATTCAGTGGGTAAAAGTACTCACCTAGCATTATCTACAGCCTTCCTGCCCCATTTATAACACCAACCTGCAAGAGTGTACCATGCTTTGGGCAGAGACTCACACTCTATGGTACTGAGATGGAGTAGCCGACCAACAATCCTGTCTGTGTCTGACAAAATTGGGTTCTCACCTATCCTAAGTTCTGAAAAAAAAAAAAAAAAAAAAAATATATATATATATATATATACTGTTAAAGGCAATTCTGATAGTACTACAACATTAGTAGTGTAAAAGATAAACATTACCTTCAAAAAATATACCCAAACTTAAGATTTGTTGTTTTACATCCCTTAAACATTATTGTTTAAGATATATCGAGATGATAGAAGGGTGATAATAACTGCAATGAAGCGCCATACTGTCAGGAGCTGAAATTCGCCTTCAGGGGGAGTAAAACCCAGGATCTCCTAATCAAAATTCGCAAGCCCTAAACACTCAGCATCCCCAAACTTACCAACTTACCTAGAGCCAATATATAGGACTTTACTGATACCACAGCCACACTCTTAATTTTAAGACTTAACTTTATGCACAGGACACTGCAACTGCCATTTCCTAGTGCTGAATGCACTGAATTTAACTTATTAGTTGACTTTGAAGCATTTTTGGTCAGCTAAAATTCTGTTTGCTGGAACTGTTCCTCAGCATGTGAAGACTGTGTCTATGCATCCTCTACATACAGTTCCTCAGCATGCTGAAAATACTGTGCCTCAGTGGTCTGTGACTATTTTGCCTCAGCATACTGTGAGCACTGTGCATCAGCATGCTGTGCTGTGCCTCAGCATGCTGTGAACTCTGCCTCAGCATGTTGTAAATACTGTTCCTCTGAATGCTGAAAATACTGTGCCTAAGCATGCTGCAAATACTGTGCAACAACCTGTGCCTCAACATATTTTGAATACTGTGCCTAAGCATGTTGGAATGCTGTGCCTCATTATGCTGTGAATATAGTGCCGCAATATGCTGTGAATGTTGTGCCTCAGTATGTTTTAAATATTGGGCCTCAGTATGCTGTGAATACTGTGCCCCAGTATGCTGTGCCTCAGCATTCTGTGAATGATGTGCCTCAGCATGCTGTGAATATTAAGCCTTAGTATGCTGTATATACTGTGTCTCAGCATGCTGTGAATGCTGTGCCTAAGCATATTGTTGTGAATAGTGTGCCTCAGCATGCTGTGCCTAAGCATATTGTTGTGAAAATATGGAATGTTGGAATGCTGTGCCTCATTATGCTGTGAATATAGTGCCGCAATATGCTGTGAATGTTGTGCCTCAGTATGTTTTAAATATTGGGCCTCAGTATGCTGTGAATACTGTGCCCCAGTATGCTGTGCCTCAGCATTCTGTGAATGATGTGCCTCAGCATGCTGTGAATATTAAGCCTTAGTATGCTGTATATACTGTGCCTCAGCATGCTGTGAATGCTGTGCCTAAGCATATTGTTGTGAATAGTGTGCCTCAGCATGCTGTGATTATTGTGCCTCACTCAGCATGCCATCAATACTGTGCCTCAGCATGTTATGAATACTGTGCCTCAGCATGCTGTGAATATTGTGCCTCAGCATGCTGTGAATACTATGCCTTAGAATGCTGTGAAAACTGTGCCTCAGCATGCTGTAAATACATTGCCTCAGAATGTTATGCCTCAGCATACTAAATAATGTGCCTCAACAGCCTGTGCCAGCATGCTGTGAATACCATGCCTTAGCATGCTGTGAAAACTGTGCCTCAGCATGCTGTAAATACATTGCCTCAGAATGTTATACCTCCGCATACTAAATATTGTGCAACATCCTGTGCCTCAGCATGCTATGAATACTGTGCCTCAGCATGCTATGGATACTGTGCCTTAGCATGCTATGTATACTGTGCCTCAGCATGCTATAAATAATGTGCCTCAGCATGCAATGAATACTGTGCCTCAGCATTCTGTGAATGCTGTGTCTCAGCATGCTGTGAATATTAAGCCTCAGCATGCTGTGAATACTGTGCCTCAGCATGCTGTAAATCCTGTGCCTCAGCATGCAATGACTACGGTGCCTCAGAAGGCCATGCCTCAGCATCATATGAACATTATGCCTCAACATGCTTTTAAGTGTGCCTCCGCATGCTGTGAATAATATGCCTCAGCATGATGAGAAAACAGTGCCTCAACATGATGTGAAAACTGTTCTGCAGAATGCTGAGGATACTGAGGCACAGCATACTACCAGCTCTCACTGTCATCATACCTCCTACAATGACTGAAATATTAATGATGGGAAATAAAAACATCAAAAATGTCATCTTCCAACATATCATGGATTTAACAAACCTGAGAACTTTCCCTCCAGAGCCAGTCCCTGGTTATTCTTCACCCTCATTTCTTCCATGTCTAGAAGCACCTTGAGATTTTTTGCTGCAACTGCACTGATTTTACCATCTGTTAGAAACATCTTGCCAGCCAGACTTGACAGAAGTTTGTGATCAGCCTGATACATAAATACCAGGATCATATTAAAAAGGTGACTAGCAGATGCCACAGCTTATACCATTTTTAATCCTTAAAAGTGCAGGACCCACATACAGTGGACCCTCGTTACAATGACAGCATTTGTTCAGAAAGACATTGCCATTAAAATGAATTTGCTGTTGTACAGAATACTTATGAGCAGACTGATATGTAAGAAATGCTCTTATTTCCTCATAGAACATATGTTTTGGATATTTGCTAGAATCGCCTTAAAGCATGTTCTCATAATTCCGTTCACCCCCATAACTCTGTTCACCTTCTGCTTAGAATAATATGAAAACAAATCTTTCTTAAATTTATGCCACATTAAAATTAATAAGAAATAACTAACATTATAGCTAATTTTGGAGAAAATCACTTTTTGCTTACAATTTTATGCATAAAAATCAAAATTTGTCACAAAATGCTAAATATTTAGGGGGTGCCCACAAAAAATCACTAACCAATGACAAGCATGTGAATGAATACAAATAGTATCAACAATTTAGAACAGTTATAGTCTAAATTAAATGCTCATTATATAAAATATGCATAGAATGAATCTGGTTGTCTATGACAAACAAAGAAATTTGAGTGAATGGAGTTATGAGATCATGCCCTAAACACCCCCTTCATATTCTGAAGGGTGTAGGATTTAAAGATGTGATATTTATTTCCTTTAATCTTGGGATTCTTATAGGTATTTAGTCAAATGTATAAAATATATGCACATAAAACCATTCTTGCAATGAAAAATGATAGCAGGATTGCTCAACCTTAGGTGAATGGAGTTATGGAGTTATGGTTTTCCAGGCATAAATACAATATTCTTGCACATTTTGTGACTTAGTTACCTCTTAAGCGGAGTTTTCGTGACAGTCAAATTGTCATTATAAGGAATTTTGTCGTTGTATCGAGTGTCGCTATAACGAGCGTTGTCTGCATTATACCAAAGTCACATTTTTTTGTTGCAGCTCTAATATGTCTTTTTCAGTATGGGGTTTGATTCTGCACTGGACTAAGATTGGATATGAAATGGTGGTTTATACTAAATCATGGTGTACTGCTGTTTCCATCGATGGAATAAAGCTGTGAAAGGATATTATGACCAGCAAAAGATACAGGGAAATTTCTGTGACCTTTGTAATGGAGAATTTCTGTTGCAAATGTCTGCTGTTTTGGTTGCACAGACATATGCTGATGTTTCTAGAAGTTTTGAGTAAGAAAGGGTTCTTTAACCATTGTAGACTGAATGATCTCTCCCACACTATATATTGGACGATTCTAATTTCAATTTTAGGTATGTCAGGCTATATGATTTAGATATTCCTAGAAAATAATGAGTCAATTATTTGCAAACAGTGGAGACCCTGATCAGATACTGCATTCTGCAGCATCTGATCTGGGTCTGCACTGTTTGCCAAATACCCTTTTAGGTGTCTCCAGATTACAGTGGGTTAAGGGCAGAAAAGAGGGAAGTTGAATTTAAATTTACACGTATGTAATAGTTATGTTATACTGTTATCTGCTAACAGAATCAGTGGATTCTGTATATTCTACAAACATACAGCAAAATTCCTGGGCCCAGTTGTTCAAAGCATCATTAGTTTAACAAGCTCATCACTGATCAAAATATTAAGTGTTCAAGTAAGTACAATATCTAATTCACAGGTACTTTTGCTGAAAAAAGGTGAGTAGCTTCAGCAAAATATTAGAGTATATGCCATATTGAATGATCAAAGTTTAAGGATATGTTAACAATATTATTAGTTTGGAACAACTGGGCCCAGACTTTGCAGAACTTTAGGATGATATTGGATTTTTGCTGTCTGCAATGATCCTCTTCTCAAGATGCTACTCAAATGGTTACCATAATAGTGTCTAACTGTCAAAGTGAAAAGTTACAACAAAACCAAGAAACCTGACTGTACAATTTTGTAGGCGTGTCTGAACTTTTGCCTCCCTAATACAGTACAAGCTAGCTTGTTTAACTTACCTGTAACCATTTTACAAGAGTCAGCACAGATCTAGAGCTCAACTCTTTACACTGTTCCACTTGTGATCTCAATCGCGGGGAACTCCCCAAGTCTGAACACACATATCCCACAATGCTGCTGGTCAGCAGATCAACGGCAGTCTTGTTATCTCCTCGGCTATGATACAGTTTGCTACTCTCGTGCTCTATCCTCAGGATGTTATATTTACTGATACTTTCATCTACAGAGTGTAGCTGGATAATGGCTGACTTGATGCTATCAGGAGGCTTACACTTCCCACTGTCTATATGAAACTGAAAATACATACAGTCAAACTTAAATTGCTTGAACATATTTGGGTCCATCAGAACTTGTTCGAAACAAGAGTAGCTCGAGCCACTGTGGGTTAATCATAAAGCCAGGTCAGAAAGCATATGGCGATAATTTAGAGAAGTCTTTTTGATCTTCTATACAATAATGGTATGCTGAGTGTACTCAAAAGAATTGCCTCAATGAGGCAATTCTAACGAGTATACATAACATACAATTTCATGATAAAATAAGAAAATTCCTAAATTATTTGTTTTCCGGAATAATGGGAAGAATTTTGTAGAGACTCAAAAATGAGTTTGAATTAGCCATGGTAAACGAGCTATTGGTGTTCAAGCTATTGAGCTTCGACTGTATTTACACTATGCATTCTATTCACTCTAAATATTTTGACAAAAATGCATGAGCAAACAGTGTATTACTTACTCATTCACTGAATTTCCAGTCTTACAGGTTCATGTATGTTTGCATGAAAGTGTATGTTATATAATAGAAGGTTGTCATTTAAAATATAATGGATGCTAAATATCTGAATATCAGAGCTATTTGAATCCTGCAGGTAAAACTTAGCTGACTCTTAACAGAGAAAAATTCAGTTTAAGCAAAAGTTCATAGAGGATTTGACTGTTGGGGTTTAACGACACGTCAACCCTTGTGGGTCATTTTGTGTCGTCTCCCAGAGAAAGGGAGAAGAGAGAGAGAAGATAGTAGAGTAGATGAAAGAGAGGGACAGAGGAGAAAGAAAAATGAATGAAAGTGAAGAAACAGAAGAAATAAAAACATTTCCCCCCTCTACCTTTACCTGCTGCAAGGTGAGCAGACCATGCTCAACTATAAGCCAATATCAGTTGGATGCCCCGGTGACTTAGGATACACCACACCTTTGCCTCACCCAACCACCCCACAGTTCAAAGAGAAATGAGACATCAAGGGAAATACCACTGACATGCAAATGTGTCTTCCCTTCCCATTGGGGAGCTACTCTTAAAAGAAAGAAAGCAAATTCCTATTTTCAAAAGGTGTCTCTTTTTGCAAAATGCCGACAAAATCAATTGTGCCCATTCCCCTAAAGGGACTGAATACACTTGTAATTTTTCCAAGGGAGACAACTTTCTATTTGCTTTCTTGCACACCATGCCCCTATGGGAGCAATTTGTTTCCTTTTAGAGTACAGCCCTTTCAGAAGGGAGGTAGTTGTATCCCCTGAAAGAATATCCATTCACCTAAGTATCCTGCAATGAAATTTTACCTGAAGAAGTAGTTCAGACTGGTCCAGTATAAGTTGTTCTGCCAGATTATAGTTCTGTTGTTTTCTTGCTAGAGATGAGGAGCTGATCTGCAGTTGTAGTAGCTGCTCTGAGAGTTCTGTCAATGAAAACAAACCAGAGGAATTGTTAAGAAGGAGTATTTGGTGATAATTATGGGATAAATGTCTCCAAATCTCCATAAAAATGTATGTTGTGGGTACTCATTAGAAGCGCCTCGAGGAGGCACTTCTAATGAGTACCCACAACATAAGTTTTTATGGAGAAATAAGAAAAATTATCCCAGAATTATCACCAAATACTCCTCCTTAACAAGTCCTCTGACAAACCGAACTGAATTCCAACTATGTGAAAAACTATTTTCCCAGATGACCAGTGAAAAATAGCCAATCCGGCTAGCATATTTACCGTTTACATATACATACGAGGGATGTTCGAAATGAATTGCTTATTGTCCTCTAGCTCGATATCCACGTGGGGCACGATAAAAATCAATACACACCTGTATAGGGTTATTCAATATCTACACAATGGTGTATAAATGTACATGTTAGACTAAGTGTAAGACATAAAATTTGCAATTTGAATACATGCAGTCATTGACCAATGCAGAAAAAATGGTTGGTAGAAGCGTCGACAAAAAAGATGAAATACGGGCTTACATCAAAGCTCGCTCAAAACTTGGTTGTTCTTTGAAGAAGCTGATGACTGAAATTTCTACTGCTTTTGGACCTTCTTGTGTGTCTTATGACACAGTTCGGCGGTGGAAAAAGAAATTTGAGTCTGGTGTAGAGTCCATCAAAAATGCACCGAAATCAGGTAGGCCAAAATCTGCATCTCGTAAAGAAATCGTTTCCAAAATAAAGGAAATCATTGAAGGTGATGCCAGATTTACAGTTCGTGATATTGCACGAAAGATAGGCATATCACTTTCAACGGTTCACCTTATTTTGAAGAAGCATTTGAAAGTCAGAAAGATTTCTGCTAGATGGGTGCCACATCTGTTGACTGACGAGCAAAAGAGGCAACGGGTTAAAGTGGCCAAAAAGCTGCTTCAAATGTTTCCAAAATATGACAAAAAGCAGTTTGCCAATGTCATCACAGGTGATGAAACCTGAGTCCATTATTTTGAGCCCGTCAGAAAGGTTAGCAATAAGATCTGGGCCACTAAACACAGCAAACGCCCAATAATTGCCAAACATTCTTTGAGTACAAAGAAGGTTTTGTATGCAATCTTCTTCTCTGGTGAAGGAGTCGCAATAAAAGTGCCAGTGAAAAAGGGCAAAAGCATCACCGGAAAGTACTACAAAGACGTAGTACTGAAGAAACTGAAAAAGTATTATCAGAAACGACGCCCTGCCACTGGTTTTAAACATGTCCGTCTTCTACATGACAATGCCCCAGCTCATACCTCCGCAATAGTTACGGCGTTTTGAAGAAAGAAAAAGTAACTGTTTTGCACCCCCCCCCCCCCCCCCCTGTATTCCCCAGACCTTGCCCCATGTGATTTCTTTTTGTTTCCAAAATTGAAAGCATTACTTGCTGGGTGGAAATACCAGTCCCGACAGGCACTTGGATCTGCCATTCATCAGTACCTTATTACTGTGCCCAAATCAGCGTACCGTGACGCCTTCAAGAAGTAGATACATCGGCTCAAACTTTGCATTTCTAGTCACGGGGAGTACTTCGAGGGCATGAAATGAGTACTTTTGGGCTAACTTGAAATTTGAAATCTCCAGATAGAAATAAGCAATTCATTTCGAACATCCCTCGTACATTCACAGTATAAGACTAACTTCAATTTTCTCTCGGTATGTACATTCATAAAATAATGTGTTAGGTCAATACCATCAGCTTAATATTGTTACCTTTCATAAAAGAAAAAAATGGTGAATCAGTCAACAAGTCAAACAACAGAATCCAAAACTACAGCAAGTTTAATGTTTGCTGAAGCAATTTTGCACAAAAAGAAAAAAAACGAAAAAAAAAAAAAAAACAATTTTGCACAAAAAAAAGAAAAACAAAAAAAGGACAATATTTTGAATTTAATTCTTATTAATTTGTGTAAGATGTGCTAACTCAAATTAAAAGCTTTCTATTCTCAACATACTGCCTCACTCGCTTGAAGGCCACTGCTTCCATACCCTTCAGCAAAAGGACAGTACATGTAATTTAGTATGATCCCTTAGCAACTCTCTTAGCAAAATAAGCTACTGTAAAATGACTGATATTCTTAATACTTCCCAGAAAAAAATCCTGGGCCCAGTTGTTCGAAACTAATGATGTTGTTAGTTAACATATCGTTAAAACTTTGATCATTAAATATGGCATACACGCTCACATTTTTTCAGCAAAAATAATGTGAATTGGATATTGTATTTACTAGAAGTTAACATTTTGACCACTAACAAGCTCGTTAAGCTAACAATGCTTTGAACAACTGGGCCCTGAAGGCTAACTTACCAATTTTCTTGTCTATACTGAACAACTGTTGGAGTTGGATGAGTCGAATGGCCTGCAGAAATGTTGAAATACCATGATCTTGTGCATCTACACTAAGTTTCTCACTCAAGGGCAATAACCAGGTCTGAAATATAACACATACAAAACTTAAATGAACTTGCTTTGAAAGGCAGGTAACGGCCGGTAACTAGACATTAATACTGTATGAGGGGCGTTCATTTAATGTTGTCATTAAGGTTCTACAGTGCGCGTTATTAATCCCATTCACATTTCATTTACTTCAACCCTTCAAAGTATTCTCCCTTGACGGAAACACACTTTTCAAGTCTCGAAATCCATTCTGTAAAGACAGAGAAGTAAGCCTTTTTAGGTATACCCTGAAGACACTGATAAATTGCACTATCAAGTGCACTTCAGGATTCATAACGACGACCAGAAAGGTTTTTCTTTAGTGCAAAGGAAACAGGAAAAAGTCGGAGGGACTAAGGTCTGGCGAATAAGGTGGATGAGAGAGCTGAACTACCTTTTCCTCTTTTATGAAATCTTGGACAAGAACACACTTGTGAGCAGGTACCTTGTCATGGATAAGACACAGACCTCTTAAACCAGTTGCAGATCTACATTTTACATAGTGTGCCTTTACTTTTGAGTGTATATGACTGAACCAACTTGAACTTTCAATAACTTTTGAAAGACTGAGCAGATTAGACCAAAATTTCATCTTATTATAAAAAATCACTGCCCCCTGAAATCACCGCAGTTTCCACATGCTCCTTACAGCCACGCGGTATGGTGGGCCATTAGTGACACAATTAAATGAATGCCCCTCGTATGTACTTGTATTTTTCTATTATTTTTTTTTTCATATTGTTTCAGAAAGATAACTAGCAAGCACTGCATCAGACAAGGTACATATACTGCTGAAATACCAGCATAAACACCCACTCAATCTTTTCATCATTTACTAGTATAAAGTCCCTTTAAGGGGTACTGATACATTTTCAGGGGAGGCATCTGTCAAAATTGACTTTGGCCCTTCTGAAAAGGGGTCTACTCTAAAAATAAAGAATTTGCTCCACTAAGGAGCAAATTCTTTCTTTTTAGTGTAGGCCCCTTTTCTGAAGGGACTTAAAGTGCAGGAAAGCAAAAAAGAAGTCACAGAAGTTGTCTCCCTTTTAAAAAATGAAGCAAGATCTACCAGTGCCCTTAATATGTAGGCATAAATACTGGCTATAGTGCATAAATATGCAGTTACATTTTGGCTGAAAAAAAGTATTTTACCTAGAGCAATGGCCTTTGCTGTTCATGTATGGACCATGTCATGCGAAAATGTGTCTTTAGGCATGTGCAGACAAAAAAGGCCAAGTTCAGCCTGCATATCCGTCTGATCAGGGTCTTCACTATCCACTAACAGAATCACTGGATACTATAGAAGGTATCAATGGCTATAGAAGGTATCAATGGAGAGCAAATGCCCGGATGAGACTTTGCACATGGGCGAGATAGATTGAATCTAAGTCTGCATTTTGCGCATGCTCGAAGACACCTTTTTGCTGGGTGCAGCCCATATGATAAAGTGGTGTTCTTCCTACAGTGGGCCGCATTTACCATATTTATACTACAGTCAACTCTCATTACCTCGAAGTCTAAGGGGTTCTTTAAAATGCTTGGAGATATCCTTACCATGACATGTCAGATTTGCAGAACTGAAGGAGAAAAAAAAAAAAATAAAAAAAATCGAACATTTTCACAAAATTTTTGAATATGTAATTTGACTCCTGAATTTAAAGATATATTGAAAATATTGTGGAAAAGTGGAGAAATTTCTCCTCTTTTCCACAATATTTTATTTCCTGTTGTTAGATTTCCATGTTAAAACAGGGACCAGATTTTCACTTCAAGATAAGCGGTTATTTGAGATAAGCAAAGCTGAGATAACAAGAGTCGACTATAGTTACCTTTCCTTTCTTGTCATCTACTTGGTTCCTCAAAGTGGCTGCAATTGTTTCCAGTGATATGATATCATGTGACACCAGTATTGGCCAATCCATTGTCTTTAACTTTAATATACTCTTGTCCAAAGATTCTGCATCTGACAGCAACTTTAGTAGTTCAGACCTTAAATGACAAAGAGAAATTATTATGCAAGCAGGACTGAATAATAAAACTACAATCTACTAATGCATGTGATGCCCAACATTGGTGCTATATTTGATATTTTGATCATTTTCTACATTGAAGTATCCCTTTGGTTTCTCCTCAGGAGATTCTTACAGATTTTCCATTGAACATGTATGGCAGGCAGAAAACCATGGGGAACCACCTCCATCACACAATTCTGCAAACCCTTTGGTTGGGCACATGTTACCTGAGTGCACAGATCTGAACAATCTTGGAAGGACATATCATATACCAGTAGTTTTCTTTATTACCCTCTGAATTCCTCAGATGATTTATAATGTTAATTGTATCTGAAAATATATGAAATTACATGTATATATACAGAGGCATTGTTAAGGAGGAGTGTTTGGTGATAATTTTTGGACAATTTTTCTTATTTCTCCATAAAACACTATGTTGTGGGTACTCATTAGAAGTGCCTCACCGAGGCGCTTCTAATGAGTACCACAACATATGTTTTTATGGAGCACTGTAGAAAATTATCCCATAAATATCACCAAATACTCCTCCTTAACTATTCTTCTGATATACTCACTTGTGGTTGTTGATCTTGTGTTGCTGAATGATACTAGCTGCTCTCATAAATAAGGTATTGGACTGTTGCAGTTTATCAGTAATACTCCATTCACTGAGTTCTGATAGTCCTGGCAGAAGATCCAGTTGTTCATCAACTTTGTCTATCTCCCCCTGGTCATACAAGCCTAGCGCCCTGGAAAATATATACGGTGTGCATCTTGAGTAAAAAGGGCCCTTATACAATACTGTATACACTGCAATTACTCGGACACCTAATTCCTTACCAAACTTGTCTGAAAATTTGAACACATTCATTTTACAGCTTGCTGATGTTTAAAAAAAACAGCTGGACAAGTGATAGTGAAGACCCTGGTCAGATGCTGTATTCTGCAGTATAGACAACCCTCTTTATACCGACGCTCGATACAATGACAAAATTCGTTATAATGACAATTTGGCTGTCATGTAACCTTCGCTTAAGAGGTACATATGTTTTGGATATTTGTTAGAATCACCTCAGTGAGGCAATTCTAACAAATATCCAAAACAGGTGTTCTATGTGGAAATAAGAACAAAACAAGATCTTTCTTACATATCAGTCTGCTCATTAAGGATTCTTTACAACAGCAAATTCATTTTAATGGCAATATCTTGGGGAAAAATGCTGTCATTGTAATGAGGGTTCGCAGTATAACACAGTATAACACAGTCAAAAATCTGTCAGTCATGTTGTGACAGTGTCTGGATGTGATGGTGGGAACTGATACCCTTTTATAGTGCCACCTCACTACAGTATCACTCCCCAAACACAACCCAGGACAAGATAAAATACATTTATGAAGTCATGGGACAGTGAATAAATACCTTATGTTACGTCCAACTTGTGAAGACCTAGTTCAGAATGTTCGTAACACAGTCTAGCATGGATCTTTCTTTGTTTGCTTTAAATATTCTTCAGGGTCAGGTTTCTGTAGAGATTATGCATGGCGCTCCCTGGGCTGTTTGAATATATAAATTGGTCTGAACTTCCATAGCTTGCCGTTGTTTTAAAGTTTGGTTTCCGTCCTAAAATTTTGACCATTTTATTCCATATTACCTTTTTTCCCTTGAACTTTGTGTATTATGCATTTTTTTTTTTTTTTTTTGCTAAATACTTGGTGGAATAGCAAACAGTGTAGATCCTGACCAGACTGCTTTAGGAGCGGACTGATCTGGGTCTGCACTGTTTGCATATGCCATTTTGTTAGAAAGTTGATATATGAAAATTTAGGACAATTACCATACCATTAGCAAAACTAAAATAAAACTTGTAAAAACTTACTTGATAAAGCAGAGGTCAACTTTGTAAGGTGGCTGTGGAAAGCTTGTTTTGTTCTCTGCTCTCAGTTGGTGGTAATGTTCCTGCCAATCCAAGGCAGACTGCCAATCATTGAGCTGAATGTAGCAGTCCATTACCTGGAAAACATAGAAAATATGTGTAATGATATGCGTAAAATGTCCAATAAACTACAGTATTTGCCCAGTTGTTCAAAACTAATGATTTCGTTAGTTAACATATCGTTAAAACTTTGATCATTAAATATGGCATATACGCTAATATTTTTGCTGAAAAAATGTGAGTAGCTTTTGCATTTGCAAAAGCTACTCACATTTTTTCAGCAAAAATAACTGTTAATCAGATACTGTACTTACTAGAGCAGTTAACATTTTGACCACTAATAAGCTCGTTACGCTAACGATGCTTTGAACAACTGGGCCCTGGACACCTTCTACCATATTTGTCCTAACTTGAACAAGTCCATTTTACTTCTTGCTGACATGTGTAAACATTGCTGGATGAGTGACAAACAGTAGAGATTATGATCCGATATGGCATTGTGAGGCATCTGATCTAGGTCTACAGTTTGCTCAAGCCTATTTTTCAGAATATTTTGGGAAAATATGGGAGATCCTAAATTCTTGAGAACAATCCATAGCATTCCTTTTTTTGGTGGATTATTTTGTGGCTTATTTTCAAAACAGTCAGTTTGAAAAGACTCTTCTTCTGAAAAACTTTTGACACTGAAATTACTATTAACCCATTTATGGCGAGTGGACTCTTCTACCTTAACTCTTTGGACAGGTCCATTTCCTATATAAGGGGTATCTGGTTAGTTTCTATTATTACCATGTTTTGTTGAAATTTCTGAACTTAATGCAAACTGTGTAGACCCTGATCAGACGCTGCATTCTGTGACATCTAATCTGGGTCTGCACTGTTTAACAATGTCCTTTTTATGGGACGCTACGCTCAAATGGGTTAAACAGTCTTTACTTCAACACAAGCATATCTTTTAAAACAAGAATGCCTCAAAAGGCACTGTTGCACCATCTTGCCTCACAATAGTCTGAATAAACTTCATATATTCAGTATCTTGCCCTATTGAGTTAGCCACAGAATTGCATCTGCCCTTCTGTAAAGAATGACAAAGTCATGGACCAAAGTCTGATGTCAATGCATCTTACCTCATTCACAAAGAAGTTCATCTTTCCAACAGGAGTGACAGGCACCTTGTCACCTGGATCAAGTGTCTGTTTACTCAGAATTCCTGTGATTTTGTGTACTTTATCATCCAAGTTCTCTCTATCCTCATCCACATTCATCAATGTCTTTACTGCCTCCTTGTACTCGACAGCTGCTACTTCATATCTGCAATCATTACAAGAACCACAGGACAATGACTCTCGGACCTCAAAAAGCCCATACAGAATAGTAAGCTTCACTAGCCTATTTGTATGTATTTCTTCAATCGGGTGTTTGGGCATTTCTTTTAACTTGGATATACAAAGTCAATATCCTGTGCATGAACATCATTGGTTAAATTAACAGCAAAAACAGATAAGCACAATCACATTGTACATAGCCCTAGCTAGGTAAGGAGTAGCAAGACCGTAGGTCTAAATTAGAGTGGGTATCAGGTAAATATTTTTTCTTATTTCTCTACAAAAACATATGTTGTGGGTACTCATTAGAAGTGCCTCGGTGAGGCGCTTCTAATGAGTACCCACAAATATCAATACTTTTGGATTAAAAAAAACCAAAAAAACAGCTTATCAAGATCTATGAAGATAATTTTTTGCTGTTTCTCCATGAAAACACATTGTGGGTACTCATTAATAGTGCCGCACAAATGATGATGATTTGGTGTATTTCAAAATTATTTAAGTCATATCGAGATGATGGAAGGGTGATAATGAAAGTCTCTGTGCAATGAAGCGCCATACAGTCACGAGCTGAATTCTGCCTCCAGTGGGATTCGAACCTGGACCTTGTGATCCATAGTCAGGAGTGCCAACCACATGGCCATCCTGACGCTTTTAGTGCCCATCAACGCACAGTAGAAGCGCCTTGCCAAGATACATTTTTGTGGAGAAATAAAAAAGAATCAATACCTTTTAAAAAACTTCCAAGTACATGGTCATATTTTCTCTTAGGAATTTATCATAGAATGTGTAAGTAGAAGTATGTCTTTGTAAAACAGTATGTCTCCAACTACATGCTTGTCCCTATAAAAATGCCAAACTTGTAAAGGGGCATAACTCTCATAAAATTAATCTGATTTTTTTTTCAAAAGTAAATCAGGTCATCTATTCCTCAGCCCCAGTAAGTCCCCCAAATATTAAAGCACTTATTCAAATACTTTCTGAGATATCTTGTACACAAGGTAAAGTGTGACAAATTGACACACTTTACCTTGTGCACAAGATACTTCAGAAAGTATTTGAATATCACAAACAGAGCAATGAACAAATGAATAAAACAAAAACAAAGTGCCCTTCAACATTTTAACATTAACCCTTTAAGTTTGGAGCATAATAATTATTCATTCATTCTGTCCCTCAGTATAGAAAGTAAACCCTGACTCTTTTTGCAGGCTGAGCAGAATCTTTGCTGTTTGCGTAAGAGAAATATACTGCTTTCCCCTCAGGTCTCAAATACTGTACCTTCCATATGCCTTCTCTACTGCAGCTTTGATCCAAGCAAACTTTCGTCCGATCACATCTCTACACCAGGTGTAGACTCCCTGGACCGATTCTGCTTCTCCCAGTTTACACAAGGCTTCCACTAACTGCTGTACCACAGCTTCAAACTCTGAACTCTGAACAAATAATAGACACATTCTGTTAACATTTAGTACTTTCTGGGCAAATTCAGCAGACAATAAATTGATGATACCTTTCTTATTTTCCGAGAAAATAGGTTTGATATTTCACAGTGACAGTGTGAAATGTCAAACCTATTTTCTAGGGAAAAAAATGAGGTCTGCTAACAATTTTCCCAGCATGCATAGCCTGAGAAATGTATCTTGCTTTGGGTATATATACACTCATGCAAGCTGATACAAAACAAGAGGGCCAAGATGGCCCTATATCGCTCACCTAAGTACCAGACAAGTAACCCTGGGCAGGGCCATTTTTTACCTCAAGGCTGTAATTTGAACAAGTCAACTTGATACTTCCAATGAAATTTCAGGTCAGCTGACCTTTCAATTCAGAAGAAGAAGCACAAAATACCACGGCTGCCATCTTGTACTTCAAATAGGAATGATTTTAGCTATTTTTGATCTACAAGTTGCCCAAATACTTTCTAATAAATTTTGAGTCAATTGGCTTTTGGTTCAGGAGACGAAGAGCAAAATAGATTTTCAAGATGGAGGCCATGGCTGCCATCTTGGATTTACGATTGGAACCATTTTAGCTACTTTTGATCTACAAGTTGCCCTGATACTTCCTACCAAGATTTGAGTCAATTGGCCTTTGGGTTCAGGAAAAGCAGCACATAATACATTTTCAAGATGGTGGCCATGGCCATGCTGCCATCTTGGATTTCTGATCGGAATGATTTTAGGTATTTTTATCCACAATTTACCGTTACTTCCTACCAAATTTCGAGTCAATTGGCCTTTTGGTTCAGAAGAAGAGGCACAAAATACATTTTCAAGACGGTGGCCATGGCTGCCATCTTGGATTTCCAATTAAAATGATTTTAGCTTCTCACCCTGATACTTCCTACCAATTTTTGAGTCAGTTGGCCTTTCGGTTCATGAGGACAAGCGCAAAATAGATTTTTAAGATGGTGGCCATTTTGGATTTCCAATAGGAATGATTTTAGCTATTTTTGATCCACAAGTAGTCCCCATACTTCCTAATAAGTTTGGAGTCAATTGGCGGTTCAAGAGGAGAAGATCAAAATAGCTTTTCAAGATGGCTACCATGGCAGCAATCCTGGATTTCTGATTGGAAAGAATTAAGCTAATTTTGAATCTACAAGTCGCCCTAATACTTCCTACCAAGTTTTGAGTCAGTTGGCCTTTTGGTTCAGGAGGAGAAGCGCAAAATAGATTTTCAAGATGGTGGACATGGTGGCCATTTTGGAGTTCCAACTGGAATGATTTTAGCTATTTTTTATCTAAAGTTGCCCCGGCACTTCCTACAAAGTTTCAAGTCAGATGGCCTTTTGGTTCAGGAGAAGAAGAGCAACACAGATTTTCAAGATGATTTTTGATCTGACCAATTTTAGCAATTTGTTACCTGCAAGTTGTCCTAATACTTCCTCTCAAGTTTCAAGTCAATTAGCCTTTTGGTTCAGAAGAAGAAGAAGAAGTGCAATAGATTTTCAAGATGGCCATCATAGTGGCCATCTTGGATTTTGATCTGCACAGTTTTAGTTATTTTTGATCTGCAAGTTGCCCTGATACTTCCTATCAAACTTTGAATCAATTGGCCTTTTGGTGGGGAGAAGAAGCACAAAATAGATTTTCATTATAGCAGCCATCTTAGCTTTCTAATTGGAACATTTTTAGCTTTTTTTTTTATCTACAGGTCAAAACAATTCTCAGCACTTTACATTGAGTACCTGTGTGTTATTAGCCTCCTTCATATCATGTAGGATTTCTGATGTCTGTCTGACAACCACTGTATACATCCCACAATGTAGAGCCACAGTGATCAGGTATACTCGGATCCTAGATAGCCACTCTATACATGTGTTCTTGTTTGTACGGAAAAATGTCCTCACAGCCTGCAACAAAATGTAGACATATGTAAATGCATAGATGAACAGCTGAGCCATCAATCTACTTGGGTATACAGGTATAAATCCAGTCTGAAATCACAGCACTGTAGATCAGACAAGCATTCAGTTATCTTTTCTTTTTTTTTTTTTTATCTCTCCAAGAACACACATTAATATGTTGTAAGTACTCAACAGAATGGCCCCACTGAGGTAATTCTAATGAACACTCATTAAATCTGCATTTACAATGCAATTCTAATGAGTATCCACAAAATATAAACTGAAAAGGCTATGGCTGCATTCTCCAATTGATTATGTGCAATTAATAGTGGATATTTATCATCGAATTGCACAGTATACCATATTAACCCTAGGTTTTCTAACGCCTTAACTCCTTGACATACTTATCCTAAAATTTGAACAAATCCACCCTACTCTGTACTCATGTCTAAAAGTTGCTTTTGTTTGATTTGAGTTTTATGGCCCAGTCAATACTGTTTAGTCATGTCAAGCCATATCAGTTAACCTACTCAAAATTTTCCTGGGCACGTTTAGTCCTCTAAGAGGTTAACCAAGAAATAACCTGTATAAGCTTATAGCTTACCATCATATCCAACATTGATATTGCATATGTTTGTATACATGTAAACTAACAAATAAAATATTGTTTAAACCAGAGGTTAACCAGTACTCTGTGCACATACTTTTACCAGTAACTAACAACTACCCTTCTTTAATCAAAAGGAAGGGGAGAATGACTGCAGAAATGATTTCATGATCAAACTAAGAAAGTTATGTCATCGAGCTAGGATTTGAACTTGCTATACCTGGATCCGCAGTCAGATGCAATACTGACTGTGCAGTATGGATAGTGAGACCAGTAAAAAACTGCTGGATGTGTTACAAATAGTAAAGACTCTGATTGGACACTGCATTCTGTGGCATTCGATCTGGTCTACTTAGTTTGCTTAGGCCAGTCTGTTTGAATACTTAGCCCTGGTCCTGCTGTACCCGAATATGCCCTGCCTTTACAAACAGTGTAGATCCAGATCAGTTGGTTTCTGAAGCCAACTGATCTGGATCTGCACTATTTGCCATTAAATTTGAGAATTTATATCAACAATCTAGATCAAGTAATCTGATTGGCTGAAAATTGGGAATGGGAGTGGCATCTTAATTTATTCAGCATGACAAGGGTTAAGGTAAATATGATAGTTCTGTCAAAGGACCATGCTTGGTCTGCTGCACACAAACTTCAAGTACCTCACCAATCAATGATATTGTTCTTATTTTCTTGAAAATATATCTTTGTAATTTATTTGGTGTTCATGCAAATTAACCTTATCATACTGAATAAATTAAGATGCCATGCCCACATCAAATTGTCAGCCAATCAGTTTACTTGATCCAGGTTGTTGATACAAATTCAAATACTGAATGGCAAACAGTGCAGATCCAGATCAGTTGGATTCTTCAGAAGCCAACTGATCTGGATCTACACTGTTTGCAAAGGTATGGTATATCCAGGTTCAGCAGGACAAGGGTTAAGTAAGAGTCAAATACTTTTCTTCTTTCTCCACAAAAACATGAAGATGGTCATTAAAATCCTATTATATATATGACAAATATTAAGTTGGATGCCCTCTTAATTGGAGCTCTCCAACACTGAGCATACTGAATAAGTGTCAATAAGGGATGCTTATTAGATACCACACACCATCCCACTGCAAGGCAATGACTGTCTTAAGCAGAAACCAAAATGTAATGACTAGCCGGATGGGCGGACAATGTGAAAACATTATACCACCAGCCAACTCCCTCCCCTACAAACTGTGTCATAATGAAAAAATATCAGCAGATGAAAGTTTGGAATATTTTTCCAATCTTTCCCAGACAGCAAATGAAATTTCATGCAAATGGTCTACTTGTGCGATAATATGCATGAAATGACACAAGTTTTTCACTGCCAAATTTGCCAGAAGCTGAAGTTTAATAAACACAGCACCATTTGGTGTGCCCATAACTGCACATAAAATTAAGGGTACACTGATCAGTATTTCGTCCTTTACCTTTGGAGCAGAAGAAATAGTCATCCCAGATCCTTCATATGAATTGTAGAGAAGTTTCTCGAGCTGCTCAATAAACTGTAATAGTAGCCTTACTCTCAACTGGGTTGAATATACCACACTGGCTGATGTATCTGAATGAAAACAATCAAATATCTAATATTTTTTTCTATCAAATAAGACCGATTCTCCAACCTTATAACAATAAAATTACATGCTCTTATTTCTCCATGAAAATGGTGCGGCATCTATAGTCCCAGATAAGAGAGGGTATCCATAGCTACAGATAAGAGGGGGTATCCACATAATATTTTTCTCATTTCTCGACGAAAACATATGCTGTGGGTACTCATTAGAGGCGCTTCTAATGAGTACCCACGTTTTTGTCGAGAAGTAAGAAAGATATCAGCATTTTTCGGATGAAAAAAGCGCATCTGTTGCTATGAGGGTATCCACAGCATTTTTTTTATTTCTCCACAAAGATATATGTTGTGGATAACCATTAGATCTGTATGTGTAATAGTTATTCAGGAATGAATTTAAATGATAGGTTTGACTCATGAGCCATACACACATACAACAGGGAAAACATATTGAGCTAATGAACACAATATCCTGCTTTTCTCTGTATAGACAATTATCTATAGTGTCTGCTTTCAGAGAGATCTGCAGTATTACTGTACCTCCATACACAAACATATCTAGCTTTTCTCTGAACAGACAATTATCTACAGTGTTTGCTTTCAGAGAAATCGGCTGCATTACTATTCTTCCATACCCAAAAATATCCTGCTTTTCTCTGAACAGACAATTATCTACAGTGTCTGCTTTCAGAGAAATCAGCTGTATTATTGTCCCACCAAACCCAAACATATACTGCTTTTCTCTGAACAGACACTTATCTACAGTATCTGCTTTCAGAGAAATCAGCTTACTACTGTTCCTCCATACCTTAACATAACCAGCTTTTCTATGAACAGAAAATTATATACAATATCTGCCTTCAGAGAAATCAGCTGTATTAATGTTCCACCATACCCAAACATATCCAGCTTTTCTCTGTTTAGACAATTATCTATAGTGTCTGCTTTCAGAGAAATCAGCTGTACTGCTGTCCTTCCATATCCAAACATATCCAGCTTTTCTCTGTATAGACAATTCTCTACAGTGTCTGCTTTCAGAGAAATCAGCTGTATTACTGTCCCTCCATACTCAAACATATCCAGCTTTTCTCTGTAAAGACAATTACCTACAGTGTCTGCTTTCAGAGAAACCATCTATATTACTGTACCTCCATACTCAAACATACCCAGCTTTTCTCTGAACAGACAATTATCTACACTGTCTGCTTTCAGAGAAATCAGCTGTATTACTGTACCTCCATACTCAAACATATCCAGTTTTTCTCTGTATAGACAATTACCTACAGTGTCTGCTTTCAGAGAAATCAGCTATATTACTGTACCTCCATACTCAAACATATCCAGTTTTTCTCTGTATAGACAATTACCTACAGTGTCTGCTTTCAGAGAAATCAGCTATATTACTGTCCCTCCATACTCAAACATATCCAGTTTTTCTCTGTATAGACAATTACCTACAGTGTCTGCTTTCAGAGAAATCAGCTATATTACTCTCCCTCCATACCCAAACATATCCAGCTTTTCTCTGTTTAGACAATTATCAACAGTGTTTGCTTTCATACAAATCAGCTGTATTAGTGTCCCTCCATACCCAAAAATAGCCAGCTTTTCTCTGTATAGACAATTCTCTATTGTGTCTGCTTTCAGACAAATCAGCTGTATTACTGTCTCTCCATATCCAAACATATCTAGATTTTCTCTGTATAGACAATTATCTAAAGTATCTGCTTTCAGAGAAATCAGCTATATTACTGTCCCTCCAAACTCAAACATATCCAGCTTTTCTCTGTATAGACAATTACCTACAGTGTCTGCTTTCAGAGAAATCAGCTGTACTGCTGTACCTCCATATCCAAACAAAATCAGCTTTTCTCTGAAAAGACAATTATCTACAGTATCTTCTTTCAGAGAAATTAGCTATATTACTGTCCCTCCATACCCAAACATTCCCAGCTTTTCCCTATATAGACAATTATCTACAGTGTCTGCTTTCATAGAAATCGGCTGTATTACTGTCCCTCCACACTCAAACATAACCAGCTGTTCTCTGTATAGACAATTACCTACAATGTCTGCTTTCAGACAAATCAGCTGTATTACTGTCCTTCCATACCCAAACATAACCAGCTGTTCTCTGTATAGACAATTATCTAAAGTGTCTGCTTTCAGATAAATCAGTTGTATTACTGTCCCTCCATACCCAAACATATCCAGCTTTTCTCTGAACAGACAATTATCTACAGTGTCTGCTTTCAAAGAAATCAGTTGTATTACTGTCCCTCCATACCCAAACATACACAGACATCACTGGGTCTAGTATGTCCCCTAATATTAGGAGGGTTAACTCTTTCACCCCTGAGTTTCTGAAAAGGACTTTTCTGTCCTTGATTTTGGGCATATCCACTGTTGTAGACGGGGATATCATTCAAAAATCCAAAACCAATGGCAGAGATCCTGATGCGGCGGCTCATTACCATCTCAACTGGTTATACACAGTTTGCAGTTATATGTTTTGGTCAACAGGGTTGAAAGAGTTAAATCTGAAACACTGTAAAATCCTCTATATTGACACAAAATACATACACCTTGATTTTCGTGAAATTTTCTCCACAATATATGGCTTTTGTGAGGTCTCCAAGAGAAAGGCAGAAAAGGCACAGAAGAGACAATACAGGTAAGGAAACAGAGGTGACAAATGACAGTGCAGAAACAAAAGAGTTTTGCCCCCATCCCAACATACTGCAAGATCAGCAGGCCCACAATATAATGCAGAATCACATCAACTTGTGCATCCAAGCAGTCTGCCGTTGGTCTCCACCCTGTACATGCATAATATTAAAAAAAAAAACAAAAAAAAAAACAACTTACTTTTCTTTCTATCATTCTCTCCATCAGTGTGTGGTATGACTTCAGCAGCAAATGACTTGAGTACAGCCTCTATAGTAGTGAATGTGTCCTGGGGTTTACCCAATGGAGTTCGCAGCCTTGACAAAACACAGAACTGGGCTGCCTCCCATGTCGCCCAAAACCATTGAACAGACACATTACTGTTCAACTGAAAACAGACATTAAACTTACTTGTACTGACCTAGAACAATATCTTTCAAAAGCAAATGAAGGGGAAAAAGTATGTGATGTGAGATGAGTTGGAGCTTTACAGCCCAGTCAACACTTTTAAGTTCATGTCTAGCTGGTCAGTTTACCTACTCACCCTTTTCCTGGGCAGGCTTAGTCCTCTAAGCAGTTAACCAGTACTTGTGCACATACTTTCAAGAGCAATTGACAACTGCCCTTCCCTAATCAGTGGAAGATGAAGAATGTCCATGGAAGTTATATGGCAAGGCCCCGGATTTGTAGTCAGATGTGCTACCGACTGCAGTTTAATGCAAAATGAAAACTGACCCTTATCATTATATTCAGTTATTGAAGATCCAGCATAGCCTGCTTACAAAATTATCCCTGGTCCAGCTGATCCTGGATATACCCTGTCTTTGCAAACAGTGTAGAGCTAGATATACACTGTTTGCAAATTGTTTAGCCATTTTTCTATAGAAATAGGTAAATCTCATAGCCAGGTGTACCTAAAACTGAAATTGGACTCTTCCAATATATAGTGTGGGAGAATCTTTCAGTATAAAATGGGTTAAACCCGGGACCTGGTGATCTGTAGTCAGGAGCACTAACATGTAATGCCAAAATTCCAATTAAAATGATTTGTATAACAAATAATACTGATTTTTCTATTTCTCAATGAAACTGTATGTTGTGAAAACTCAGCTAATACATGTATATAATGCAACAAAAATAAAGGGCCATTATACTATATACATTATACTATGAATGCCCAGATCAGCCTGTGTTTTCCCAGTTTATCAGGTCCTGTACAATTACCGGATATAACAGAAAGTACTTACTAACAGTAAAGGTCCTAATCAGACTGCACAATTTTGCAGGCTGACCCGTACCTTCACTGTCTAAATATAGCATAGAGGCTCTTTTACGATGTTTTTTTTTTTTTTTCAAGGAGAAATGTCAAAATATCTACTTTACCTAGTCCTGCTAAACTCGGATATGCTCTGACTTTGCAAACAGTGTAGATCCAGATCAGTTTGCTTCTTCAGAAGCCAACTGATCTGGATCTGCACTGTTTGTCATTATGTATGTGAGTTTGTATCAACAACCTGGATCAAGTAATCTGATTGGCTGAAAATAAGAAGTGGGCAGGGCATCTTAATTTATTCAGCATGACAAGGGTTAATAAATCATGGCTCCAGATGAGGGGTATCTACATAGTTTTTTTTTTTCTTATTTCTCCACAAAAACGTATGTTGTGGTTACTAATTAGAATGTCTTAGTGAGGAACTTCTAATGAGTACCCACAACATATGTTCTCATGCAGAAATAAGAAAAACAGAAGTACTTTTTAGTTGGAAAAGTGCCTTAACTGGAGCTATGCATAGTCATTTTATGGACTTGTGGAAATTTTGTAGTGAGAAGACTCACATAATTCTGCATTGTCAAGTTGTCAGTTGATCTCAACTCTGTCTTTGAGCTGGTCCTCTGTGATGAATGAAACATAGCCTCTAACCATGGTACTGTACCACTTTGCCTTCAAGAAACAAATATGACAGGATTAGCTCAGGTTTGTTCCAGAAATGTATACTGGTAGAGTTTAGGATGAAGGTTTAAACAATATTATATTCACTAGGAACAACACAAACAGAATGCAAGTATGTTTCAGACACCGATTGTAAGAGTAAAAACTTGTGCTTGTCATTTCCTGAAATACTCAATATACTCCGAAATTTAATGGTCAGAGTGACAGCTAAAATAAATAATAAAATAACATACATGTCAAAAAAACATTGGTTTGATTTGATTTGGGAGTTTTATGGCCTAGTCAACACTTCAGTTCATGTAGGGCCAGTCAATTAACCTACTTACACTTTTCCTGGGTGGCCTTTGGGTGTGTTTTGACTTCTACAATAAAAAAACAGTTTTAAGTTTATGAATCGATGGCATGCAATCCATAATAACCAGACTGTAAGTTTTAATATACATGGCTCAAAATACGTACTTACAGGTAAGTGCAAATGCATATACCTCTTTTTTCTGACAGCAATAAAAAGAAAAGTAAAATGGAAAATTACAATGTTACTTTATAATTGTCTTTTTACAAAAGTGGTTCATCTTCGACCAAATTTTGGTCATGAGTGGCATGTGCAACACTGCTGTTTATGTGTTGAATAGTCTAGTGATATGGTCAATTTTAATCACAAGTAATTTGATAACTTGTACCTACTTTGGAACTAGGTTATGAAGAATAAAACCCATCACATGTCTGAAGTTATGAGAGTGGAATGTGCCCAGTGGTATCTTGGTGGTGTGTGTGCGACATGCTTGCCACATGGCTTGTAATCCTCCTGTTCCCTCATTATAGGTCAGCTGGGGCTCCTCATCCAGGAAATATAAGCCACTATTCTTACTGGAAAATATAAACAATAAAGTTGAAGAACATAAAAATAATCATTAACCCTTTCACCCCTGAGTTTATGAAATAGACTCTTCTATCTCTGAATTTGGACAAATTCATTTTGCAAATAGGGGTTTTGGTCAAAAATCATTAACAGATTGGCAAACAGTGTAGGTCCTGATGAGATGGCTTGTCTCTCACACACACACACACACACACACACACACACACACACACACACACACACACACACACACACACACACACACACACACACACACAGAATTTGTTCAGAAAATCAAGATTTGGTTACTACTAACAGTGTTTTCAAACAAGAAAGTGTCACACAGAATTTTCAGCTTTTCTACTGCTGTGACCTTGAAAATTAGGTCAAGGCCACAGAAATCTAACCAATTCTTTATTATCTCCCAATAATATATGCATGAAAATTTGGTAAGAATCGAATTACTGGTTCTCAAGATACAGTGCTGATAAGAAAGTCTCATGCCAACACTGACGCAAATGCCGAAAGAATTTTTAGTTTTTCTACTGCTGTGACCTCGAAAATAAGATCATGGTCATGAAAAGCTAACAAGTTCTTTGTTATGTCTCAATTATATGTGCATGAAAATTTGGTAAGAATCCAAGCACTGGTTCACAAGATATTGTGCATACAAGAGTCTGACACGGACACCTGACACCAACGTCAGCGGGATCGTACCAAAGACAGTATGTACCCCTCCCCGGAGGTGGGGACACATCACTAATGAATAAAAGAGACCAACAAATACAAAATCAATGGTTTTGTGAAATTATTACCCCATCAATAAATCTACCTACATCAACACCATCCCCTTCCACCCCTGCAAAAAGGAAAAGAAAACAAGAACGTCAAATGGCTATGTCCAGACTGCTGGAGGTTTTCAAGAAACAGAGCTAAACGCACAGATTATACATGTTCAGCCAAGCTTGAAAAGTAGGACAGTAACACTCGCTGGCAGGGAGGCAGAAGCTTAGAAGCCTTGGTGTTTGAGAAACAGAGCTAAATACAGAGACTTAACATTGTTGACAACTATGACAACAAAGGCACTGGAAAAAGATTCCTGTGTTGCTCCTGCTCGCAAAAGCTGTTGCGATAAAAATCATAATGATCCATTTTACAGTAAATGAAAAACTGCATTAAATTTGTAATTCTGCACACTTTGTCAGTTTCATTCATAATTTTCAATACAATTTATCTTCTCTTTGATATGAGTGAATCAATGTGAAAATGATATTAATGTGAATGCATTTAATTACTCTTTTATCCCACTCTTTTAGCACAAAAATATATTTACACCTGTTTGCGATTCTGTAAATAAAGATTACTATCAGAGGTAGAAGAAATAAGTATAATTCTAGACTAGCAGTATGAAGTTCGGCATGATCACACTGACAGGACAGACCCCCTTCTTACTGACAATTAAAAAGAATGATTGTCAATGACCTTAAAAAAACATAAGCACTGACAACAAAATAAATTCTGTTGAATTGACATTTACTACCTTGCTGTAATATTGATAGGCAGAAGATTCAGTAGATTGAAATATGCCTCATGGATTGTCTTGGAGTTATCAGTCAAGTGGAACATACACAGCTTTACACATCTGAAAAAAAAGAGAGTAAACTGCAAAATTTGGCAAATATGACAACTGAACAACAGCAGACAGCAAAAGTCCAGGGCCCAGTTGTTCAAATCATCGTTAGCTTAACAAGCTTGTTAATGGCAAACTCAATAACTGTTATAGCTAAGGTATTTTCAAATACACTGATATTTTTGCTGCAAAAATGTGAATGCAAAAGCTACTCACATTTTTTCAGCAAAAAATATCAATGTATTTGTCATATTTCAAGAAATTTTAATGTCACATTAGCTAACAACCGTTAAGTTTTGAACAACTTGGCCTTGAACTGCAGGGAAGATAACATTTCCACATGATTGTTTAACTGGTTTAGGTTATTAAAGAAGATTTGGTGATATTTTTTTAAATGATTTTCTCCAGTTCATTTTGGGTCTCATTAAAAGCACCTCACCTGAGGCATTTAAAACGAGTACCCTCAACATAAATCTTTGCAGAGAAATACAAATGATAAGTGAACCTATCCTAGAACTATCATCTAATACTTTTAAATAAGTATTCTGAACTTGCTCTTATGATGGCCCAGTCAACACTGTTAAGGTCATATCAAGCCAGTCAGTTAACCTAATCAGACTTTTCCTGGGCAGGCTTAGTCCTCTATAAAGCAGTTAACCAGTACCTTGTACAATACTTTCACCAGTAACTGACAATTAAGCCAGCGCATGACAAAACCAACAAAATGGCACGTGTGCTCAGCAACGACTCAGATCAGCCTGGGCATTCACCAAGTCTGATCAGTCTTCAATGTGCACTCAATGGATAGCTAAGGACCCTACCTTTCTTCATGCGGGCAGCAAAGACTGATTAGACTGGGCAGATGCCAAGGCTGATCTGAGTCTCTGCTGCGCACACATGCCATTTTGTAGGTTTTATCATGCACTGGCTCAAATGTCCTTGGATTTTATGCATACAATAAAGACTCCTTAAAGTCAGAGCAGGAGCTTCACTTTTTATTTTTTGAGTTGCAAAAACACTCAGTCGGTCATAAACTGTTAAAGCCTGGATCTACATGGTTTGCCCAAGTTCTTCTGTCTTCTGTCTAAATATTTTAAACATAAATAAACTGTACTAATGTACAGACTGATCTGTACTTTCAATGTTCATATTTTATTATCAAAAGATACCCATTTACTCAACACGGATATGTGCCATATCTCCAGATAAAGCTTTTTTTTTTCATTTGATAATTTTCTCATATTTCCACAAAAATATGTGGGTTTTTGTTACTTCTCCAAGAAAACATGTTGTGGGTACTCATTAAAGCCGAGACCCACTACATATGTTTTTGTGAAAAAGTAAGAAAAATATTATGTGGCTACCCCCTCTCATAGCTACAGATAAGAGGGGGTATCCACATGATATTTTTCTTATTTCTCAACGAAAACATATGTTGTGGGTACTCATTAGAAGTGCCTCGCCGAGGCACTTCTAATGAGTACCCACAACATATGTTTTCGTTGAGAAATACGAAAGATATCGGCATTTTTCAGATGAAAAAAGCACCTTATCTGTTGCTGTCTCTTATCACAAGCTTTCATCTGGATTTTTGTGCAAGTATAAAAATAGAGCAAATTCTGAATTCTTACCCTTTAACAATATTGACTGGAAAACTTTTTGGATTTTTGAAGACACTAGCTAGACACTGTTGTACTGCTAGTGCTATATGGGACTCCTGGTCATATCCAGCCTGGTAGAGAGCTTGTAGCAGGGTCATGAACTCCTGGGTTGCGAAGATATGCTGGCTTGTCTGTAAGCTTGTCACTATCTCAGAAACCCATTTCAGTGCCAAACATCTGTAATATCAGCAGACAAAATAGAGTTAATCCTTTAAGCACTCAGCAAAATTGTAGCAAACAACATTCTATTTTTTTTATATATTATTTCTTTTTTTTAGAGAAAACAAGACTTTACATTTCATGTGAGGCAGCCAATTCAACATAAAATGTCAAGCCTTATTTTCTGTGAGACATATATATTTAAAAAAAAAAAAAAAAAAAAATCAAAATGTTATCAGCTACAATTGTAATTAGTAGTTTAAGAGTTTACAGGAAAAATATGCAAGTAGATGAAATATTCAGTGTTAACCTACTAATACCTAGTTTTCCAAACCCACACACCCCTACAAACAATCCATATCAGAAACCATAGAATGTGGCTTCTGATCAAGTTCTGCACTGTTTACCATGATATTAGCAATTTTCAAGAACAGAAAATGGCACCATCCAACCCATATAGCAGAAGAGAATGTTGAAGCTACATGTACCTGGGCATAAATGGGTTAAAACCAATTTTCAATCACTGTCCTTTAAAGTGTTACTTTAAAAAAGCAATAAAAACATTTCAAACATTCAGGCACATACTTTATATAGAAAATGTTTCTTATCTTAATAAATTTCTATTGAATCTGAAATGCTCTGTGAGAGAAAGAAATCTTGCTGCTACATGACAAAAAACCTGTCTTAAAGTATATTAAGGCTGGCTAATCAGAGCTAAAAAGATAATCAATTATCAGTCCTGCCATTGCGATCAATAATCGATTAGTAATCAATGAAGATTTGGTCATAATTTTACCTGTCTGTCTGAGCATGACTCTTACCATATGTTGCATTTTACTGTATGTATTTGATCTGACAGGCCTGAGCAAACAGTGTAGATCCAGGTGAGACGCCGCAAATTAGACACAATATTGGGTAGCAAGTTGTACTTGTGAATACTAAGGGTATATACGGTTAAGTAAGAGACACAGAAATTAAATGATCGATTATTAGCAAATCTGTAACAATAATCATTTTTGTGTAATTTATCGATCAATTAATCGATTATCTGATTAATTATGCCAGCCTTACTGTATATGCATGATGTCAATCTGCATGCAGTCCACTTTTAAAAACCTGCTTCCTTGGCACACTGTACATTCCCTGATCAGTTTGCATGTGTATAGAGCCTGTTCTGGGCATGCAATTAGCAAATATGGTGTTTTATTCTACTCACAAGGTATTTCCCGAATGGCTATATTGTAACTGCTACGGAGCTAAATGCACAATAAACATTGTTCAGCCAAATGAGAAAAGTAGGTCAAGGTCAGTAGCAGTCGATGACAGTTGGCAGGGTCATGACAATAATCAATATCATATAGACTTAGAATCTCCAAGTGATATATATGTACAGTGTGTCAATTTTAATGACGTAAAACATCACTCTCCTTTATACTACTCAATGTAGAATACATTTAAATGAAAGCACAATCATCACTTTCTTAGAGCAACACAGACACGGAAATAAAGTTGGTCAAAGAAGATGATTAAATTTAGAAATGTATTACCTAGAATCATATGATGTATGACTATGAGTCAGCATGTCAGCCAGCAGGGTGAGAGTCCTGGCAAAGTTCCCACTGTTTTTGGTATTCACACCTGCCAGTACTGATCCTTCTAGGGCTGTATTCTGAGTCAAAAGAGAGCTTGTCGATATAAAGTTGCCATGTCTGAAAAGAAGTGTTTTAAATATAATTACATTCAACAGGATTACTTCAAAACATCTAAATTGATGTTAACTTACAATGTTCAAAACTAACGATGTCATTAGTTAACGTATTGTTAAAACTTTGATCATTAAATATGCCGTATATGCTAATATTTTTGCTGAAAAAGTGTGAGTAGCTTTTGCATTTTTTCAGCAAAAATATCTGTGAATTAGATATTGTACTTACTAGAACAGGTAACATTTTGACCACTAATGAGCTAATTAAGCTAACAATGCTTTGAACAACTGGGCCCAGGTATTCTCCAGGAAAGCATCTGGGGAACCATCATCATATCATCATATCATAATCGGATTTTTGATTAACGTGCCGGTACAGGGGCAACATGCACATCAGTGGGCCCCCTTCCATATAGCTGGCTTGCTGCACGCATGGTAGATCTCACATCAGATCTCCAGGTATGTCTATCATGAGGGTTGATAGCCGAGAGCTTCCACTCTCTGCAATCCCTCTCTGTCAGCCGCTTCCATGTCATTTTGGGCCTCCCAGGCCCATGCTTTCCATCAACCTGTATGTCAAAGGCTGTCTTGATTGCACCACTGGAGCGTTCCACATGTCCATGCCATCGAAGTCTTCTCTCCTTCAGAATGAGGTCCAGATTCTCAATGCAAAGCCGCACAAGTAGCTCATTGGACCTGGTGGTGACAATGTCTTGCGGCCTGACATTGCAGATCTGTCTGATCATTGCCCTGTCATTTCGCTGCAGACACTGGAGGTTCGGCTTTGTCAATGGCCAAGTCTCGCTGGCATGGAGCATTGCGCTCCGCACACAAGAGCTGTACAAATGGCCGTGTGTTTTGAAAGAGAGGTGGTGTGAAGAGAGGACTGGTAGCAGATCCTTGAACTTCTCCCAGGCGGTTTTCACACGTGTTGTGGTTGAAAGTTCACAGCCACCTGCTGCTGAGAGCATGTCTCCTAGGTAGCAAAAGGAAGCTACCACCTCAAGCTTGTCAGGTCCGACCTGGACTTCCTTCTGTGGTCTGCCATCCAAGGGGCGTGCAGTTCCCTGGCACCGTGAACATCTATAGTCAGGGTCCTTTTTCAAGCGCTTGAGCCCACTGCATTTCTTGTGCACCCAGTGCTTGCAGCCATTGCAGAAGATGCTGTTGCTGCCCACTCCAGTGCGACAGACAGCGCATGGAAACTCGCCTGAACTCTGCAGGAGGTCCAGTCCCGTACCGCAGATCATGATCTTTGTCTTTCCTGCATTTACTCTCAGTCCTTTCTTCTCCATTGCTTCTTTCCAAGTCAAGAGCCTCCTGACACATTCCTCAAGCGATTCAGGGATGATAACAAGGTCATCGGCATAGAGGTCCTCCCAGGGGACCCCAAAGCGGAACTCTCATGATAAGGCTTCAAGCACAATGATGAAGAGCAGTGGGCTGACTACTGATCCTTGGTGAACACCAACCTTCACTTCAAACTCTTCACTGTACCCCTCACCAACACGGACACGGCTCCGTGCATTTGCATACATCCCCTGCACCAGTCGCACAATCCACTCCTCCACACCAAGTTTTCTCAGCGCCCACCAGATGACCTTCCGAGGTACTCGATCAAACGCCTTCTCCAGGTCTACGAAAGCCATGTAGAGTCTCTTATTGGCAGCCAGATACTTCTCTTGCAGCTGCCTGACAACAAAGATTGCATCTGTAGTGCCTCTGCCTGGGACAAAGCCAAACTGGGAATTGTCGACTGACACCAACTGTCTGATGAGGCCGTCCACAATCCTCTCCAGGATTTTCATAACCTGCTCTGTCAGCTTGAGACCGCGGTAGTTGCCCCTTTCCAATGCGTCCCCTTTTCCCTTGTAGAGGCAGAAAATGAAACTCTGCTCCCAGTCAGAGGGTACCTTGCCATCACGAATGATTGCAACTGCGAGGTCACAGATCATGCATGTTATTTTAGCACAAGAAAAAAAAATCAATTTTCTGATATTGAGCTTATTACATCTATTTTTATTTTTCTGGGTTGGGTTGGAGTTAAATGGCCCAGTCAACACAATTAAGGTCATGCCGAACCAGTCAGTTTGCCTAACCACTCTTATCCTGGGCAGCCTTAGTCCTGTAACCAGTACTTGTGCACATTCTTTTACCAGAAAGTGACAATTGCCCTGCTTGAATAAGCAGAAGGGAAAGCATTTCATGATCAATCTCCATGAAAGACTGTTTCCGGATCGAACCAGTGATCTCCTGATCACCAGTCAGACACACCTCCGACTGAGCCGCCAAAGCTGGCTCTTTTTCTCAGATAGTTCTCATTTCTAATATATGTATTATAGCTGTTGGCAAACATGGGCTGTATAGCTCCTGACAGCATACTTTTTTCAATCGAAAAGTGCCAATGTTTTTCTTATTTCTCCATGAAAACCTATGTTGTGGGTACTCATTAGAGACACTTCTAACGAGTACCCATAACACCTTTTCAGGAAGAAATATGAATTTTTTTCTACATTCTCCTCTTAATTGGAGCTATGATATACTGGGCCTAGTTGTTCAAAGCATCATTAGCTTAACGAGCTTGCAAATGACAAACTTGTTAACTGTTGTAGTAAAGGTATTTTCAAATACATTGATATTTTTGCTGCAAAAATGTGAGTAGCTTTTGCACTGCAAAGCTACTCACATTTTTTCAGCAAAAAATATCACTGTATTTGCCATATTTCAAGACAGAAATTTTAACGTTATGTTATCTAACAACTTCATTAAGTTTTGTACAACTAGGCCCAGCTGTATAGCAAATAAGACTGCATAGATATGTAGACTGATCCGGGATTTTGATGTCTGCATGTGCCTCTTCTTAACATGAAAGAGATCTTGATCAATGCTGTTCGTACTTGCTGTGAGATCAGTAGCAATGATGTGTCAGAAGTATTCATGACAATAGCGGCAGTAATATAATAGGGAAGAATTTCATTTTTTGTGGCTTTTATCAATGTGTAAATGCAAGCAAATCACTCACAAACTGAATCACGCCAATAAAATCCACTAAAATGAAATTCATCTCTTACAATTCCAACTTGGTCATGTTTGCATGAAAATGTGAGTAAAATAACTTATTTTAGAAATGCATGCAAAGAAATAGTTTCAAGATTCTTCCTCTGATTTATTGAAATGTAAAATCTGTTTTGAAATTGCTCTGAACCAATTAAATTATGCTAAATCAGTGCAAGCCTGCTGTCAGAGTTTTAATTATTACCTTGAACAATGGCTATACAAAGATTGGACAATGGCAAACTGTACTGCTGGATATTGGACACTGATTGATGACTGATTTATGTCCAGGTGTTTGGAATACAAGTCATATATACTTGGAGATAACGCCCACATCTGTAAATGAGAACATAGCATGTTTTCTTACTCAAGCTTCAGACTGACTAGAAAAGGAAGAATGTCATATGATGGCAGAAATAAATGAGTTACAATATTAATCCTGGTCATGTTAAATAAATTAAAATGCCATGCCCACTTCTAATTTTCAGCCATCAGATTACTCGATCTAGGTTGCTGATACAAATTCACATACTTAATAACAAACAGTGCAGATCCAGATCAGTTGGCTTCTTCAGAAGCCAACTCATCTGGATCTACATTCTTTGCATAGGCAAGGCATATCCATGTTCAGCAAGACTAGGATTAACTGTAAAACCAACATACAGAACTGAATTATAGTCCGACCTGTACGTTTTCCTTACCATGATTCTTGATACAGTACTAAGGAAGTTCTAATCTATATGTATAATGGAAAGGCTATAGACCCAGACATGCTTTTGTACCATTTTTCCCCCTAATGTTTGTTTGTGTTGAGGTTTTACGGCCCAGTCAACTCAATGGGATCATGTCGAGCGCAGTCAGTTTACCTAACCACACGTTTACTGGGCAGGCTTAGTCCTCTAAGCGGTTGATCAGTATTGTGCACATTCTTTCGCCAGAAACTGACAACTGCCCTTCTTGAATCAGCGTAAGGGAGAGAATGACCGTAGAAAATATTTCATGATCAATCTCCAAGAAAGAATGTTGCCTACCTTGGCAGGGGTTGAACCCATGACCTCCTGGTCTCCAGTCGGACGACGCATCCAAATGAGCCACTGAGGCCGGCTCCCCATAATGTTCGGACACCTTAATTTCATAGCATACTTGCCCGGAAATTTGAACAAAAATCCGTTATTCTACCTGTTAAAGTGTCTAAAAAATTGCTGGATGAGTGGCAAAGAGTGTACACCCTGATCAGATGCCGCAGAATACAGTGTCTGATCTGGATCTACACTGTTTGCTTAAGCTTGTCTGTCCAAATACTCAGGCACATACAAAGCAAAAGGTATAGATTCTGACATGACTTTGTATTCCCACACTCAAATCTGAGAGAGTCTTTAGGTCTACCCGACAATTCTACTAGACCAAAATATAGTAGAAACATGAAAAGACTGCTAAAAACCAAGGACACACAGGCTGATCTGAATCATTTCACATCCAGTGAGCTTGTAGAATGTGTTACATACACAAGATCATTATCACTGGCTAAGCTGGTCCCAGGGTATAAAACTTTTTTCATGCCCAACTCAGCTGAGCATGAAATTTTCTCTGCTAATATATATGAAAATGCCAACTGTTGGCATTTTCATATTTTTTTTAGCAGAGAAATTTTCATGTTCAATTATGTTTAGCAAGAAAGAATTTGCAATTGTTAGTAATTTGAGATTTATTATGACGACCAATTTCATGCTCAGATGAGCTCAGCATGAAAAAAGTTTTATAGCCTCGCGGCCTGGATCTTTGTTATTTATAATATGTCCTGAAGAACCTTTTCCTGGATTTGGCTCATTGCTCTTGTTATTCAGTGTCACACATTCCCTTACTGGATAAAATTTCAATATGGGCCATGACAAGCAAAAATATATCTTCAAGCATGCGCAAAATGCTCAGGTTCTGATTCAAACCATGTATGCACAAAATCTTGTCCGGGCATTTGCTCTCAACTGATACATTCTATAGTGTCCAATGATTCTGTAAGCAGACAGCAAAGGTCCTGATCAGACTCTGTGGATGCGCAGGCTGATATTGGACTCTGCTGTCCGCATATGCCCAAAACAGGTTTTCTCATGGTACGGCACAAATTTAAATACTAACACATTGTACAAATATTGAAATGATCTAAGAAAATAGGTTTCAACATAAACATTTCAAAGGAATATCAAGACCTGTATTTTTTGGAAATTTAAAACAAAATACAAAAATTTTACTTACTGCTATAACATTGCTTTTTGAGTTCCCAATTTCTCCAAGGACACATAAATTGAAGATACAGATCACCAGAGCATGCCTCACACTGTAGTGAACATCAGCATAGGGATTTCTGCTGACTAGTTCAACCACTTCATACTCACAGCAAGCCTCCAGTAAAGTGTTATAACACTGTTGGATATCTCCCAAGATAAACCTGGAAAATAAGAAAATATCAGAAAATGAAAGAGAGCTCTAGATAACAAGAGTATTCAGAATTATATATTTCTTCGGTCCACAAAATATATGTTGTGGATACCCATTAGAAGTGCCTCAACGAGGCACTTCTAATGGGTCTCCACAACATATGTTTTTGTGGAGAAATAAGAAAAATATAAAATCTAGAGTTATGGTATCACTGCAGACTCATCAATGTCACCATGTCCGCAGCCAGGCCCTGAGGCCAGCTGTATGACTACAAAATCTCAGATCATATTTTTTTCCCCCAACTGGAGACAGCCTTTGTAGACTGAATGTACCTATATCAAATGAAGTCACTCATATTTCATACCAATTAACTAGTTGTTTTATTTTGTGCTTGACTGAGGTAAGCAGGAGTTGTTTTTTTTTTAAATGCTTTACCAAACAAATGCCCACCATAACACATTTGTTTTTCTTTATTAACTACATGTATGAGTAAAAGACATATAGATACTATTTTTATTATAAAATTTCTCTCTGGTGTGAGATCTGCCATGCGTGCAGCAAGCCAGCTACCAGGAAGGGGGCCAACTGATGTGGATGTTGCCCCTGTACCTGCACATTAATCAAAAATCTTCTTCTTCTTCTTCTTCTGATGATGATTCTCTATGCCACCTGAATGCACAAGGCTTCAATAAGTGAAACATGCTTTAGATATATTTCATGACACACAGACATCAATGTAAGTTGCTGTGCTTCTCCTAACACAGACACATAGACCTCTTCAATAGTGGGGCTTTCCTTTATACACATTACTTTTCATGATACAAAATTTCCCTTACCGGTAATAACCTACCTGTAAGCCTCTTCAATAAGTGGCACATTCTTTATACCCATTATTGCATGATACACAGACATCAACTCTTTCAAAACCTGTAAGAAAATGTAAACTGGATGCTACCATGGCTGCAAAATTTTACCACTCTCTCGTTAATTCAGCAAATGACAAATTGATAATATTTTTTTTTTACTATTTTTTCACAGAGAACAGGATTTGACAGTTCATGCAAATTGTCTTCACCTGTTTTCTAGGAAAAATAAGTAAGATATTTCAGTTTGTCACATGCTGAAAAATTTACCCAGCATGTTAACATTAAGGGCCCAGTTGTTCAAAGCATCGTTAGCTTAACGAGCTTGTTAGTGGTCAAAATGTAAACTGTTCTAGTAAGTACAAGATCTAATTCACAGGTATTTTTGCTGAAAAAAATGTGAGTAGCTTATGCAAATGCAAAAGCTAGTCACATTTTTTCATCAAAAATATTAGCATATATGCCATATTTAAGGATCAAAGTTTTAACGATACATTAACTAACGACATTGTAAGTTTTGAACAACTGGGCCAAAATATATATTTACAAAGGGGACAATTTTCATCCTAAGCTAATACCCTATTTATCCTAAGTACTTGCAGCATCTGATCAGGATCTACACTCATAGGTCTAGATAAGAGTGGGTATCAGATAAATATTTTTCTTATTTCTCAACAAAAACATATGTTGTGGGTACTCATAAGAAGCACTTCAGTGAGGCGCTTCTAATGAGTACCCACAACATGTTTTCGTTGAGAAATAAGAAAAATATAGATACTTTTTGGTTGAAGAGCTACTATGTACACTGTTTAAAACTCATTCTCCAGTAGTTTTTCAAACATGTCAACAGGAAGTACAATGGACTTATTAAAATTTTAGAACAAATAAGGGGAGAAATGCAGGCATTCAAATATTTAGGGTAAATACTGTAGATTACCTTCTTTGTTTGTTTGTGTTTAGGTTTTACGGCCAAGTCAACCCAATGGGGTCATGTCTAGCACGATCAGTTTACCTAACCACACTTTTACTGGGCAGGCTTGGTCCTCTATTAAAGCGGTTAACCAGTATTGTGCACATTCTTTTGCCAGAAACTAACAACTGCCTTTCTTGAATCAGCGGAAGGGAGAGAATGGCCATAGAAAGTATTTCATGATCAAATCTCCACGGAAGAATTTTGCCGACCCAGCGGTGGTTGAACCCGCAACCTCCTGATCACCAGTCAGATGCACTTCCAACTGAGCCATCAAGGCCGGCCCTATCTTTGTATGTGTGTCTGTGTACAGGTTTGAGCAAGAGCTAGTTGCTTCTTTGTTGTTCACAGTTAATATTACAAAGGTTTTCTGTTATATATATGCTAGTTTATAGGTGTTGAAATCTCCTTAGAATCGTCTGTACAAATCCCACTTGCTTTTAAGGAGAAAACATGTATCTCCAAAATAACAAGAAATTTATAGCCCAAAACTGCTCTTAACCCTTAAAGTACCAAGCAAAATTTGTAGCAGACGAAATTCTAAATTTTTTATTTTTCAGAGAAAACAAGATGCATTAATGCCAAAAGGACGACAATGAAAATATGCCAATTCAATTCTTCCATGGAATGACAGAATTCCATTTTTTATACTTTATATTTTTGAGCAATAACAAGAGAAAGTTTAAGAAATGGGCCATTTTTGTTTGAAAGAGCCTGCTTGAAAGATTCTCAGATGAAATTAGAAGGAAACCTCCTATCTTACCTCTTCAGAGTGCGAAAGTTTGCTCACATTCAATACAGAGTCAGGAGCCAGTATATGACTCAAAGTGGAAACAGGCAGCTGGGTACCAAACAATTCTATCACCTGTAAATAAATCATACAATTTAAATTCATGAAAATGTAATGTGACCAACTTGGGTTAGGCTATAGCCATCTAAAAAGAAATGCCTTTATTTCAAAAAATTACTTTATTTGCCTATAAAGAAGACCTTTAACAGACAACTTTTAAAATTTTCCACTAAACCATAAGGCACTTGTAAGTTCCCATAACATGCATGTATGTTTTTCTGTAGAAATAAAGAAAAAATAATAATACATTTCAGTTGAAAAAAGCTCTGCAATACAAAGCCCTGTTATTGAAAACCAATACCAGTAGCCACTGATGTTAAAAGTTAACAAAGAAAACCCTAAAAACTGATGCATTAAGGCCATTTATACTTAGCAGTGAAATCAGAGCATATCTAAATAAATTAAAAGCAGTAATTTCACGAGTGAAAGAATATGATATTTTCACAAGTGAAAAATAACAAGTCTGTTATTTTCACTGAAAGGCGCTGGATTACTTAAATGGTGTCATGCCTTCTTAACTGACATCACGATTAAAATTTTGACAAATTATCAAATGTAGGAAATAGTTGTTTACTACGCTTTCAATTGATTCAATATTTAAATCTAATATATTTTGAAGCGTTACGTTGACCATGTTTCTTAGTATATGGCCATAAATAAATCAGAAATCTTGGAACTATTTCTTTACTTTTGTCATCCTTTCATGCAGCGCGGAGTGGTGATTCTGTACAAGGCAGCAATCAGAAACAGCTGATCAGCTGTTTGATCAGCTGCCATAAATCAACTAATAAAGTATAAAATAAAAAGAAAATTACCTTTTTCAAGTAAATACCAAAAATAATTCATCTCGTGTGTTGAAAACATCAGGATTTTCACTCATGTTTTGCACTCATGAAAATTCTGATGATTTCAATACACTCAATGAAATATTTTCGGTATTCACCTCAAAAAAGTAAATATCCTCTATTTATTCTTAAACTGATGCACTGAAAGCTTACCTTTTTCACCAGCTTTAAGATGGACATGACAAATTTGTAGGAGACGTTGTGTCCCAGATACAGCTGTGTGTCTAGATAGTTCAGTATGGAGTCTTGACATGACGTCACATCAGATTTCATCAGGTTCAACATCAGGTATATACAATCATTGGCTGAAAGAATACATGTAAGCCATAATGTGAGGAGGTGTACACATGCCCAACACTCAGATTAGCCTGTGTATCTGTGCATTCTGGTAAGTCTTTGCTTTCTGCCTGAAGAAAATCAAGGCCCAGCTGTTCAAAGCATTGTTAGCTTAACAAGCATGTTAGTGGTCATAATGTTAACTTTCCTAGTAAGTACAATATCTAATTTACAGGTATTTTTGTTGAAAAAATATGAGTAGCTTTTGCAAATACAAAAGCTACTCATATTTTTTCAGCAAAAATATTAAATGATCAAAGTTTTAACGATACGTTAACTACCGACATCACTATTTTTGAACAACTGGGCCCAGGATGCTTGGCTATGTAAAGCATGCCCAGCAAACACTGATTAGACTACATGGGACAGGCAAGGTGATCCGAGACATTGCTGGCACCACGTCTGAAAGTACATTTTCTCACACTGCAACTCACATTACTAGACAAAGTGCCCACTAGTGCCCAGTGGGGCACGTATACCCCCGACCAGTGCTACTGCCAGTTTTTAAAGAGCACAAAGTATGTAGCTTTGACTCTGGAGATGGCAGTTGTATGCTATATGTTATAACATTGAAAAAATTCAATCACACATAATATGAAGCCCTTGACCTCAAAGATCAGGAACAGGTGAAGGGATTGAGCTAAATAAAACTTTAGCCCTATAACTATCACCATATACTAGTGAAATCAATCAGTCTTTATAATATAAGCAAAATGACATTTTTATAAAAAGTCTGTGACCTTGACTTAAAAGCCATGCCCTAGCTTGGGGATGGTGCCGAGAAAAACTTTAGACCTATATATACCATCATGCTTAATATTATTGAAACCAACAAAATGGTCTTCATAATATAGCTATATAAAATTTAATGAAAATTTTAAGGTCATCTGCCTACTCAATGCCCTCTACATATCGGTAAAGTATCACAAAAATATCTTAAAGAATTTTTAGAGTTATTGCCCGCACAAGATTTAAATAACCAAGGGAGAAAACTGCAGAATGGAGTCAGAGTGTCATTCTTGAATGTGATATGCCTACTCAATGTCCTATACATACTGGTGAAGTATCATGAAAATATCTTAACATGTTTTAAAGTTATGGTTTGCACAAATTTTTTACAATTCTGGAGACAAGGGGAGATAACTTATGGACCAAGTCAGTTAGTTGTCTTTCTTGTACCCGACACCCTACCAAATGCCCTCTACAACCTGACAGTTTCCTGAAAATAGCTCAAAGGGTAGTTAGGAGTTATGGGGTGCACAATAATGCGTTTATGGACAGACACATGGATGGATGGACGGATGGATTCCATGCTGCTAGCTATATCCCCTAAACCTCAATAGTAGGATAACGAAATTCAACAAAAGTTCTTGATGGTATGTATAGCTATATAAACTTAGATGCAAATTTTTTTACTTTTATATGAAATTTCTAAGTCTGTGACCTTGACCTCAAGGTCATACCACAGGATGGGGATGATGCTGAGTAAAACTCCAGGCCTATATCTACCAACATGTCAAATATAAATGAAATTCCTCAAAGGGTCTTGATGGTATAGCTATATAAACTTAAACACAAAAAACTTCTGATTTTTTTTATGAAAATTCTGTGACCTTGGCCCCAAGGTCACCCCCGAGTGAGGATGGTGCTGATAAAAACTTAAGACCTATATCTACCATCATGCCAAATATGAATGAAATTCATCAAAGGGTCTTCAAAATATGAGGTCTTATAAACTTTAACGCAAAAACTTTGACCCTAAGACAAAAATAAAGTATGAACAAATAATGCTTCAACGGACGGACGGACAGACGAACAGATTTCTTGCTGATAGCTATATCCGCTCAACCTTTCAGTTAGGGGATAATGAAATTTAACAAAAGGTCTTGATGATATGGCTATATAAACTTAAACGCAAAATTTTTTACTTTTATATGAAAATTCTAAGTTCGTGACCTTGACCTCGGTCACACCCGGGGTGGGGATCATGCGGAGTAAGACACTAGGCCAACATCTACCAACATGTCAAATATAAATGAAATTCCTCAAGGGTCTTGTTGATATAGTTATATAAACTTAAACACAAAAAACTTTGACTTTTTTACGAAAATTCTAAGTCAGTGACCTTGACCCCAAGGTCACCCTCGGGGTGGGGATGGTGCTGATAAAAACTTTAGACCTATATCTACCATCATGCCAAATATGAATGAATTCCATCAAAGGGTCTTCAAAATATGAGGTCTTATAAACTTTAACGCAAAAACTTTGACCCTGTGACGGAAAGACGAACGAACGAATGTACGTACGAACGAATGGACGAACTGAAAAGCGAAACTATATATCCCCACATACTTCATATGCCAGGGGTATAATTATGCTGAATAAATTAAGATGCCACCCACGCTTCTAATTTTCAGCCAATCAGATTACTTGATTCTGCATTTTGATACAAGTTCACATACTTGATGACAAACAGTGCGGATCCAGATCAGAAGCCTACTGATCTGGATCTACAGTGTTTGAAAAGGCACCAGGTTCAGCAGGTGACAGAGTAGATTACAAAATTCTTATTTTCCCAGATTCTACAAGTCTGGATAATGTGCGGTGCAGGTTCAGATGGACTGTTAAGAAGCAGTCAGTTATTCTAGATACAAAGGCTTGGAAAAAAAAAAGTGACCATTTACATGTCTATATTATAGGTACAAGAAAAGAAAGTTACAGTCTCATCTATAACCAAACTATTTGTATCAACATAGGACAACAAAGCTAATTACTTCTACAGATGCAGTTCTACATAGATGAACAGGATGATCAGAGTATGCATCCATTTACTTTTTTGAAGATGGTTTGTCTCTTGGTATAGCTTATTTCATAATTCTAGCTTTCCCTATTTAACGTAAGTACTGGGACATCTTACCTACTTACCATACTTGTCCTAAAATTTGAAATAGTCCATTCTACTACCCCTTATTGTGTCTAAAATATTGCTGTATTTATGGCAAACAGTGAAGACCCTGATCAGATGCTGCATTCTGTGGCATCTGATCTGGGTCTACATTGTTTCAAAGGCCTATCTGTCCAAATACTTAAGGATTATTATGGTAGCTGTTCAACCAAAAACTTTTAATATTTTTCTAATTTTTTCATAAAAATATGATTTGGTATTTATTGGATTTACCTCAGCCCACAAAAAACAGTTGTATGGATATTGCTATATCATTTGTCCTTCCAAATCAGAATAAACACTGCAGTATACTCAACCTATTACTAGTCCTTTCTATATCAAAACTCTATATTTAGTTGCAGTGGAATAATTGCAGTACTGCTTAACAACAACCCAGATTGGCACGTAACAGTTACACAGTCTGGTACCTTTTACTGTATTTATGGACTGCCAGGTTATGGCATTCCGTTTGCATTGAAGCAAAGGCCCTGGCCAAGTTGCAGTTGCACATTACCTGTATCATCCATGAACATACCATATTTACTCTTAAGTATTTGGACAGACTGACCTAACCAAAAGTGTGGACCAAGATCAGACTACACAGAAGGTGACATCTGATCAGAGTCTATACTATTTGCCACCCATCTATCAGTTTATAGACACATCAACAGATAGATAAATGGACTTATTCAGATTGTAGGACAAGTATGGTAAGAAGTCAAATGGTCAGAATATTAACCCATTTATGCCAAGTGGACTCTTCTACTTTAATTCTTTGGACCGATCCTTTCCAATAGAAGGGGTGTCTGGTTAGTTTTTATTATTATTATATATTATAGAAATTCCTGTATTTAATGCAAACAGTGTAGACCCTGATCAGACACCACATTCTGTGGCATCTGATCTGGGTCTACACTGCTTGCCAATGTCCCTTTTATGGGACGCTAGGCATAAATGGGTTAAGGGTAAATACAGTACCTCTGGCTCATCCCTTGACTATTTCCTCATCAATAATATAAATATTCTGCTAGAAAAATAAGCTTATTACCTGTGAACATCATATGTTCTGAGAAATGACATTTCACTGCACTTTCTACACTCTTCACTGTCTTCTCAAATATCTGAAAAAATAAACAAAACGATGTTTGTGCTATAAAAGAATTAAGGTCATGCCGAGCTGGTCAGTTTACTTAACCACTTTTCCTGGGCAGGCTTAGCCCTCTTAGCAGTTTACAAGTACTTGTGCAAAGTCTTTCGCCTAATACAGTGAAAATACAGTGAAAAAAGATGTCTCTCACTTTTTCATAGCAAATATGCACTATGAAAATGACGACAATTTGCCAATTTACAACATCATCTTTTTGACAGGCTAAGCACAAAACAGAACTGAAAGCAGTTAAAAGATTATGATAAACAGCTGAATTCAAATAAGTCCCAAGGCTTTTATCCCACCCCATTTGTATTTGCTATTGTATATCACAATTCATATACAGTTGAACCTCAATAGCTCGAACACTGACGGCTCATTTACCATGGCTAATTTGAACTTGTTTTTGAGTCCCTATGAAATTCTTCCAATAGCTTAAGAAAACAACTATTTAAGGAAATTTTCTTATCATGAAATTGTATATTGTAAACTCATTAGAATCGTCTCATCAAACCAATTCTAATGACTACACTCAACATACCATTACTGTGTAGAAAATTGAAACTATTTCCCTAAATTATCACCATTTGCTTCCTGACCTGGAGTCATGATTAACCCGCAGGGTCTCGAACTACCCATATGTCGAACAAATTTCCATGGTCCCAAATATGTTCAAGCCACTGAATTTCGACTGTGCATAGTTAATGATATACACATTTGTGCAGTCTCATCATGGCCTTTGCTATCTATTGATAAATACTACAATATACAATGATTTTGTAATTGGACAACAAAAGCACTGATGAGATGCACAAATAAGCAGGCTGATCTGAGCCTTCACTGTCCATGCCCCAAACACACATTTTCCATGACACAGTTGATATCATAAAGCAAGCAATGCCACCAGTCAAGAGTACGTACATCTAAAATTTTGTACACCAAAGTGTCTGACAAATGGCATAGGCAAACAGTGCAGACCCAGATCAGACTGCTCCTGAATCAGGGTCTACACTTTTTGTCATTCCACTAAGTATTTTAAGAAAGGATTTCAAAAAAAGCAAAATTTTAGCCAAAAGAGTAGGGAATAAAGTGTTCAAAATTTTAGGACATATACAGTATTCAGTTTTTATAAGTACTTTTGCCTTACCTCCACCATATACTCTATGGTGAACAGTCTTGACTTGCTGGGTACAAAGTCATCACCAAGACTTCTGATCACTGTTGAGAAGACTTTGAGAAGGGCAGATATCTTGACAACTTCATCAGGTACGTCCACTTTCATGCTTTCACCAGCATTGCTTAATGTTAGGTCCTACAATCAGACAACTCCTTGTGAGGAACAGAATAACTTCTGAACCATTTTAACCATTAGAACTATGTAGACTAAATCAGTAGAGGATCAATTACTCACATTCGTCCTGTTTCTTAAAAAATGGGACCTGTCATTTTCATTAAAAATATTTTAAATATTGCCTGGTTATATTTAATTCTCATGCACTGACATGTAATGCGACCTCTGAGTGGATAACGTCAAAATTTTGCGACAGTATATCCTGTGATATACTTTTGGAAACCCTATGTCATAATGTAACGCCACTTTTCATCGGCTGGTATTTGGTTTTACACAGCTCACAGCGCTTGCCACTTTGTGCAAACAGTACAAGTTTTTTTTAACAAAACAAATGATAAAAAACAAGCATAAGAGGTTCCTCAGGGGTTTTAAAGCCGTCGAAGTGCATTAGAATGGGGATAACCGTAATGAAAATTTTCATTTGGGGGGGGGTATATCGTCAGTTTTACTGTCCGAAATTTTGTTTTACAGCTCCATGTCACCATCGTCGGTTTTACAGTCTGACATTTCGTTTTACGGAGATGTAAAACAAAATTTCCGACCGTAAAACCTATTATATACCTTCCCAAATGAAAATTTAACAATTAAAGTTCAAACTTCAGAATACTAACAGGACAATCAGAAGACAAGAATTTTTTCAATGCTTAGTTTCTGAGAATAGTTAGAAAACATAATGGAGATATCTATATTCTTCATTTATTCAAAATACATGTTAAACCTTATCTAGTTACGTGACTATCACCAGGCACTGGTAAAGATGTAAGTTGTGGACCTTGCAAATGCTGATCATAAGCTGTGGACCTTGCAAATGCTGATTAAGCATTTGCTTTTTAAAATATGCACTGTCCAGAGATGGTCTAGGTGAGCTAAATAGAAAAAAATGCATGTGTGCAATATGGTATGGGATTGTGCAGTCTGTGTAAATGTTGACATCAAACAGGATTATTTTTACCATTAAACAGCATTTAAAAAGCTAAATACTTGCCTACAGGTGAATGATCTTCATTTTGTTACAAAGCTTACCATAGAATAAACATTTTTCAATAAGTCAAAAGAAAAGATCACTGGATTAAGTACAGTATTACCCTGTAAACAATGTAGACCAGATCAGATGCCACATCAGGTGGCATCAGATCAAGGTCTACAACATTTGCACTTTGAGACAATCTACAGGTAGTAAAATATATTTGTTCAAAAGTTAGGACAATAAGATGCACAATGTACAAAAGGGCCCTTGTGCACATTGCGGACAACGTAGGTCCAGATCACCGTGCACATCTGTGCAGTCTAATCTGGGCAATTTCAGTTTGTCTACATATACTACAGTATCCACTGTTACTATAAGCGGACAACGCAGGCCCAGATCAGCCTGCACTTATGCGCAGGTGATCAGGGCTTGCGATGTCCGCAATCTGCATAAGGCCCTTTTCATGTGTTGCGTATCATATGATAGGGATGTCAGGTGTCCAAATATTTACAGTAAATATGGTATAGGAATAGTGAAAAACTCTTATCAGTCCGCCTGGACTACATACAAGCTGGTCTACATCTTTACTGTTCATGCGAAGGAAATCTTTTCATTGCAACACACAGCTCCAGGTATAACGAGTATCCAGTTTTATTTCTCTTATTTCACCATGAAAACATGCTGTAGGTTGGTTAGTTGGTTTGGAGTTTAACAGCCTAGTCAACATTATTAAGGTCATGTCGAGCTAGTTAGTTTACCTCACCACACTTTTCTTGGGGAGGCTTAGTCCTCTAAGAATTTAACTAGTATTTGCGCACATTCTTTTTCCCGAAAATGAATAGTGCCCTTCTTGAAAAAGCTGATGGAAGAGAATAATTGTAGAAAATAGTTCATGATCAATCTCCATGAAAGAATGTGGCTGGACCAGGTAGGGATCAAACATGCAACCTCCTGATCCAATGTCAGACATGCATCCAACTGAGCCAACCAGGCTAGCACATATGTTACGGATACTCATTAGAAGTGCTGATGGAGTACCTACAACATATATTTTCATGGAAAAATAAGAATTAGTTAAAAAAAATGTTATTTGGAGCTTTGAATTCAACAGGCTATAAATTACCTCAGCATATGCCTCCATATCCTCCAGGAACTGACCTAGAAGATCCTGTGTGAAATACAGGTCAGTGACCCAGAACTGTCTGAATGTGATCAAGGCTTGTGACGTGAAATCTATCAGACTGTCTTTTTGTGTGGAGTCAATGTGCCAACCAACCAAAATGTCAACTGTGTCCTGAAAAATTATAAACACAATTATATGTACAAAGGATGAGATTTCATACCACTTGTAACTTTAAATTATAATTAATTCACAATGACTTGCAAGGATACCAAAGCAATATATACAGGTCTCCAGTGGAGAATAGGAAATATGTGTATTCCAATTTTTTTTTTTTTTTTTTTTTTTTTTTGCGGGTGGTGGGGGGGGGGGGGGGGGGGTGGTGGTTTAAAAGAAAAGTGTTTGTCTTTTCTGAATCCCCAAAACATCAGGATTAAAACTGATTTTAGGGTCTCATGAAAACAAGAACAATCTTCAGTACATGTTTATTACATAAGACTTTGTATCTTATCTTTAAATTTTTTATTGTCAAGGCTTCCATTTGAGTTCAATGCAATATTTAACCATATTATCCATA